>JACEGR010000078.1:0-467228 GCA_014170235.1 Listronotus bonariensis
CCATACGTAACGATGACTGCTATTTGGGCGATAAAAATTTACACTTATAAATATTAGAGATTGATATTTTTAGTAAACTCACTGTGTCCATAAAGTCTTCCACAAATTCAATCATCAACTTTTGTTAGCATGCATATTTCTAGTAACAGGTCCTATACCTATATTTATACAGAATTAGCTAAATAACATTATACATAGGCAATGTGAGAAAAAGAGACAATCTAACTGGAATACCTGCATGTAAACTTCTGATTAGATTAGTCACATACATCCTTTTTTGTTGCTTTACTGGCCGATATACTAATACCTGTTTGCTTAACCAGTATAAATAAACTATTATAGAGGGTCTACCATTTAAAGAAATAATGGTTAATATTACACTTTTTGGAACACCCTTTATAATTGGTGCGAATGTCAAAAAGTGCGCATTTTAACAAAAGTTTGGTGTGTTTCGGGGCATAGCCCCGTTCGGACCCGTTAAGTACCGTAAAGTACCTTTTAATGGATTACAAGAAGTATTCATTTCGGCCCGAACGTCATAAAAGTACCTAGCGATATCTAATCGCCCAATTATTACTATTTAATATATATATAAAATTTATATAATATATATTAAATCTTTTTTAATTCGCTTTATTAAGATATTAAATAAAAACTGACCAGAACTAACCATGACCGTCTCATTGTGAAGCCGCCGCCAGACATTAGGCCAACTACGACGAACTTTCGCAAACAACCATTGGGCCATATGAATAAAAGAAGCAAATACTTTTGCTTATAAGTAATTATAAGTAACCGGTATTGATCATAATATAAGGTCTGTTTGGCAGAACAAAAACTTATAACTAGTTTTAACTTTTTTAACTCAACTACACTATTTCCGGGATCGTAAAGTTAGGTACATTTTATTAAAACGATACTTTTTCCTTTTTGCGCTGATAGTAGGACAAAGCGGCGCGGTATGTTTTTTTTTTTTTTAAACGACAGGTGGTATTGTGTTTATGTTTTTATGGTTTTTCTTATTTAATTCCAACGACTATATAGAGAACAAGAAACTCAAATATGTAAAAATGTAATTTATTTGTTTATAAATAAAAGCATAAAAGCCTTTTCGAACATAAACTATAATTAAACGCGTTTGGCATTAAAACTAAAATACACCACACTACACTTTTCACTATGCCAAACACACCTATAGAAATAAAAAAGGATTTACTTGAAACGTATGAGCATTTGCTTAAAAGTGCAAGTATTTTCTTATAGAAAGTTGAATCTACTGAATAGCAGCAACACTTTTCTATAACTAAATACTGGTATATGCTCGCACTTATAAGCAAAAGCATTTGCTTCTTTCTATTCATATGGCCCTATAATTGTGTGGACGGGTACTTCGTCTACATTCGTCTTGATTAGCCCAACTTTTTTGAGTCCGCTTGCTTACAAATACTTTCTCAAATGTTTCGACAAATAGTTCGGCCACAACTTCGCCTAATGTGTTGCGACAGCATGACAGTTTTGCATGATCGTCCATAGCGCTTCGAACCAATCAAATAAACGTGCTTTTGCAAACAAGAATTTATTTAGAGGAAGATAATGGAATATAAAACAGTAACAGTGTGCCATATAAATAAAAAGAAGCAAATTCTTATACTTATAAAATTTGAAGTAAATGCTTTGCTTATAAGTATAAGCAAATGCTCATGATATAGAAAAAAATAGCAAAAGCATTTGCTTATAGTTAAAAGCAAAAGTATTTGCTTCAAATTTTATAAGTATAAGCATTTTGCTTTTTTTATTCATATGCCTTCATATGTAAACATAGTGTCGCATTTTGGTTTTTAAAAATAAAATGTTTATTAATATAAGATAGTGTGTATATTTATAGGGTGGTTTTCTTTATTAACAATAATTTATATAATTAATTACTTTTACTTAATTGCCTGGCCGAACTGGAATACTCAGAAACATGTACATTTTAGGTGCGGGTCGAACTGGGTCATTTTATTACAGGGTACCTGACTTTTCGGGCCGAAACAGGCATGGCCCGTTTTTATTTTTTTCTGAAAATGACTGCCTGAATTATAATTAAATTTGTACAAGACTTTATAAATGCAGTGTATTGTAGGGTGGTTTAAAAAATTGGCAATTTTAATTTCGACTTATGAAACTGAAAAACTGGTTTCTAGGTACCTCCATAGAATGCTTAGCAACGATGAGCTCTTAATTTTAATAGAAAGATCCGCATACAGTTTTGCATATTTTTTTAGTCCCATAAAAAAAATATAGCAAAATTTTAAAGGAGTTTTTTGTCTAAAATTGAGGTCTTTACAAAAAAGGTTTTTATACTTTTTTATTAAATCAAACCATTAAAAGATATTTAAGCTCAATGATTGACAAATTTTAAGAAAAATAAGTTTTGGCTTTGAATTTTCTGACTTACCTAAAAAGTTTAGGAGTCCTTTTTTGTAGAGCGTTTAGTTTAAAAATAATTTAATCTTTGACCTTAAATATCTTTTTAATATTTAAATTTATTAAAACAGTGTACGTAAAAACCTTTTTTGTGGAACGTTCAATTTTTTACAAAAATCTTTTTAGAGTGTTGCTGAGTGGTTAACAAATGGATGGAGATATATATATTTTTTTTGTATAAAACTGAGAATAATTTGTAAAACTGTAATGTAGTTGAACTTTTTCTTGAAAATGAGAGCTTATTGTTACCAAGCACTCCAGATATAATAAATATAATAATGCAAAGTTTGGTGTACTTTTTTGGCATTACATTTTTGCTGCAAAAGTTTAAAAAATTACCAGTGACGTTGAATTTTTTTTTCAAGAAATAAATTGTTCGCCAATGCTTTTTCCTTAAATTTACATTGTTTTTAAAATAATCATTTATTTTGGGGTTAATTTGGTCTCATGTTATTTTTTAAATAAAAAAGGTTTTCGTTTAAAAAAATAAATTCCTTTTTGATGTACGGCAAAGTCCCTAAAATCTGATATAGTTTTTGTATGTAAAGTTCGTTTTTATCTAATTTATATTACAAAAAGGCCAAAAATTTACATTACTACAATCTAAACTTAATAAAAAAAGTAACAAGTAGATACAATTTTTAAGAAAAGTCAAAAACGAATTTTACATACGAAGCACCATATCAGATTTTAGCGATTTTGCCGTGCATCAAAGTGAATTTATTTATTTTTTTTAAAATTGTCAAAAAAGTGTACCAAACTTTATAATAATATCTTGAGTGGTAGGAAAGTTATGATAAAAAGATTTTTTTAAAGTTTAACACCCTGTATCTTGAAAACAAATCATTTTCGGACATAATTTAACCTAAAATATTATCTTATCTTTTTGCATTTACAGTGTTAAAAGAAATATATCAACTTTAAAATATCATTGTAGATTAGTAATGGATAAATAGGACTGAGTTAAAATTTTCATGGACTCTCGGCAATATATTTTTTAGTTAATAATTAGTATTAAAAAAATTCTTAACCGAATTAAAGTAAACCTCCCAAAGTTTTACAGTAGTAACCGCGGTTATAAATGGTTTTAGATAACACATCTCTTTATGATATCAGCCAAAAAAAAAAATACTGGCACCTATGACTTTTTTAATTAAAATTATAAATTAAAATTTAAATATTGTAATAACTAAATAGTTTTCTGTCGACAAGAAATAAATTCAAATAATCTTTGGTACATTAAAATAATATAAACTTAAAAATATTACTTGTTTGTTATCTGCAAAAGTTATGTGAAAAACTTTAGACACAAAACCAATGTAATAAAATTCTTGGAAGACAAATGTTAAACCCCGTTTAACCTTTTTTATGTTGAAATAATTATAATTTTCCATTATTATTGTTTAAACAAGATTATTTACCGCTGTGGTCTTGGTCAATATTTTATTGCTACCAAATGGTTTTAAAACATTGATATTCGAGTTGATAAATTATATGATTACAAGTCCAGTAGTTAATGGGTTGTTTAAAATAGAAAAGTATAAACAAGGAAGATTTAAACATGAATTTTAGTTCTGAGAATAAAATTTCTGACCATGCAAAGTGTGTTTCGTAGTTCGGTAAAATAGTCTAAGGGGTTATTTCTGAGCTAATCCGAAAATGCCTGATTTCAAGATAAAGAGTTTAGACCTTTTTTAAAACGGATTTTAATTTTTATCCTAAATATTTCTTATCCCTTTTTTTCAATCAAATTGAGCAATGTTATGAAGAACAATAGGAGCCATATTTAGCTCTGACGTAAATAAATTTATTAAGTTTAGGGGCGCTTCGAGTGGCACATGAACAAGTATTTTGTATTTCTGACAATATTATGCACGCAACTGATTTTTGTGCAATCTTTTTTACGTAGCTTCCTTAGTTTTCCAAAACATGTTATTGCATATTATTGAACCTTACAAGATATATCAAGGAATTTTTTTGGTTCTAAAAAATAAGTGTAAGACAACTATCGCTGTATAAACGCGTCGTTTAATTATTGAAAGTGAGACAGAAGTGATGACGCCGTGGCATCTTCTCTACTGGCGAGAACTCTACAATAACGTTTATCCAGGGTGTTTCCTAATAGCTGTAAGTAAATTAAAGGGCGTATTCCTGAGCCGTTTTTATGTAAAAAGTCATATGAACATGGGTTCTCGATTTTTTTTGTCCAAAGATACAGGATGTTAAACTTTTCAAAATTGGTATTTTAAGATTCCAAAAACAATTTTTTTAGTAAAATTTGTTAGACTGAATATAAACGTTATTTAACTGGGTATTTGTTGTCGTTACATAATTACTAATAAAAGTTGTAACACGTTTAAAAAAAATCCCTAATGTTTCTTGTATGTTCCAGAATATACAGTTTAGAGGATTTTACTTTTTTTTCGGAAAACTAAGCAAGCTACGTAAAAATATTAGAAAAACAAAAAAAGGTGTATTTTTAGATGTTTTATCCGGAAAAATAAGAGTTGCAAGAAAAGTCAGTGGAGCACATTTTGTTGTTAATAATATTAGCTAGAATGTCTCCCACTCCGTCACCGGTCTTACTAATTAAAATTAGTTTAGAGCTGATTTAACATTCTATTTTAACAATTACCACAGCAAAAATGTAATAAAATTAGATAAGGCATATTTGAGGCGTTGAGAGCCAGAGCGGACCATCCCACAATTTTAAAAATGTACTTTAATGCGTATTTTTTCTTTTTCAGAACTATTGACTTAATATCCCCAGAAGATCGATTACTAGGAATACCAAAAGGAAATGGAGTAAGAAAATTCGTATTATTTTCTTCTTGTACTTATATGTAGAAAATTTGGTAATACCTAAATCAATCTTAACATAGAACTGTTATTTCTTTTTTTTTCGTGGTTACTTTAAAAATCATAAATTAAAATTAAAAAAGAAATCTAAAGAATACTACAAATTTCCTATTTGTATTTTCCCGGTACCATGCATATATCATAAAAATTCTAATACTTACTGCCGTTTATTAAAAAACAAAGATTAAATTTAAAATTTCTTCCTCGATATTAGAGACATTTTGCACCCCTTATTTTGCAATTCTGTTGTGGTTAACGTTATTCTGAGACTGCGCAGTAACGCAAACATGATCCGTTATCGTTATCGTTATTGTTAAACTGCGTGGTTGCCGGATTGTAGAAAGTTTAATATCAATTATTTAAAAGGTTAAAATTTTCATGCCGTATTAATTAAAATGTCATTTATACATAGGCTCTAATTAGCAAAAAATTTATAGCAGTAGTAAAAATCAAATAGTGTTAAGAAATTAAAACGGACTAGATAAATTTCTTAAAAGAGGCTGCAAAATCTCTGTCTAAAACTGCTGTCGTAATCGTTATGTTTAATAACGATAACCATAAGGAGGCCAAAAAACGTCTGTTATTTTAAGAGGTGCAAAATGTCTCTATTATATTAAATGTATGTTTGCATTAAACAAAAAATATAAGACATAAAAGTGTTGTAAAAACCACAAATTGTATCTTTTTAGTCAAGGGCAGATCTAACCAAAATAGAGATTTGTTGTCAAGGCTACGAAAGAGTACCCCACACTTTCTCCCATTGCCAAGCAGTTTGTGAAAAGGGATGCGAAAATGGAAACTGTACTGCACCCAATGTTTGTACCTGTAAACGTGGGTACATTAAGGTTTGTGGTCATTTTTAAGTTTTAGAACTTTTCTTTACTATTATTGTCTTGTAATCATTACTTATATTTTTTAGCTAACTGATGATCATACCAAATGCATCCCCACATGTCCAGTCGGATGTTTAAATGGAGTTTGTACGGTCAGGGGTTACTGCGATTGTAATGCCGGATATACTCATAGTGCCGATGGAAAGTACTGTGTTCCAACATGTACCGGAGGATGTGGTCAAGGAGGGAAATGTACTGGACCCGAAACTTGTACTTGTAATCCTGGGTAAGAGAAAATAGTGATTTTGGAAAAGTAGTCTATATTTCCAAACGTTTCTTGATGCTCCTAATAATAGAGGAAAGTCGCCTAATATCGGGTGGGTTCCTAATTTCGGGCAGTGCCTCATTAGTTAAATTTTTGCTGCTATCTACTGCATAGAAGTTGTAATATACCGGCACTAATATTAAATAAAACCTATTAAACTCTAATGTCCTAGTGAAGTCAATTTTGGTGAACCACATGTATAATGTATTATGTATTAACCCTTAATAAGTCGCGCAGTGTTTTTTGTACACCAATCTTAAAAAAGACATCACAATTTGCTTTAAAAACCGATTTCTTTTACTACAAATCCATGTATCTTAGCAGAAGGATGTCGTTGATGTGCTGTGGCGGTCTTCTATTAAAATAGTATTTAGTTGTAACAATATCGATATTTGTTTGTAAACGGTGCTTAAAATACACTGCGCGACTAGTAGTAATATAAGTATTATTTGACGCAGTATTTTACTTTTTTCTATAATATTGAAGTAGTAGTTTAAAATATATACAAATACTTATTTAACTTTGCCTTCCAAAGATCGAAGACCAATAAAAATTCCCAATAAGTTGACCGACGTTGTCTACCAAATAATTATATTTGTTTTTATTTTAAAGCAATATTTTGCTTTTATAAACTAGAATTATTAATTTACAGGTTAAACATTTTTAATAAAAGAATATTTAGTATTAAACACCTTATTTGTTGCACATATTTGCAAAAAGTAGCTTTAAAACTCCTAATTTTCTATTAGTGTACTAAATACACCCCGCAACCAATTATGGCAAAATTCTTGGAGCACCTAATTAAGGGTTATACGGCCGAGTTTTTAAGAGTTTTTTATAAATCTGTATTTTTAGTAAAAAGTAGGTAAATTTTATTATAATTAAATATAATTTATATTATTTAGATACATAGAATTTTATAAGGTTAATGGTAGTCATGTAAGTATTTTAAAATTACTAACATTATTTCAATATTTAAAATTCGATCATTTGAAAATTTTGCGGTTAGGTTTCCTAATATCAGTCCAAATTTATTTTCTGAAGATGTCGCTGGTTTCAAATGGATTTGTGTGATGCAGTGTCAATGCTGGTGTTTTGAAGATTAAAGAACTTGTATTTGTGAGTTATGTTTAGACCGAAAAATTAAGCCTATTGCATATTGCTTTCCTAGTTATGTTTTAACTATAAAAAAAAATGTCGCCCCGGTATTTGGAACCCTTGCTATCCCCGGCCTAACTTTTTTCAAATATTAAAAAACTTACTTACTTACTCCTAAGTAACTTCAGTAGCTATTTATTTGTATACTTAAACTATAAATAACATATAATAAGATTTTCTTTGGGACCAATTTTTTAGAAAGTACCTGGTATTAGGCTACTTTCCTCTATTGGAGTCACAATATTGGCACAAGAATTTTAGATATTAATATGAGAAATTAATGCAAAAGCTCAAAATTATGACTATTTTTAGATTTGCCGTGAACAAAGATTCAAACAAATGTGAGTATCATTGCGAAGGAGGTTGTGGATATGGTACTTGTGTAGGACCCAACCAATGTTCGTGTAAACCAGGTTACAAATTAACTGGAAGCAGCTGCGAACCTGATTGTCCACGAGGTAATTAGTACGTCTAATAATTGTATAGGGTGCTCAGAAATCACCTTTCAAATATTGATATTTGACTTCAGGTGTAAAAATAAGTCGATTTAAGTCATCTTAGTCAGAGTTGGGTCGAAAACTAAAATCCTGTATTCGAATACGAATAATGAATGTCGTATTTCAAAAAGTATTTGAATACTAAGGATTTAAATACAAGGGAAAAAAGTATTTAAATATCGCTGTATTTGAATACCAGGATTCCGTATTTATGAATACTTTTTGAAGACTAAAAGAAAATGTTCTTACTCCAAAAGAAGCGAGCCCAAAAAATTGTCTCCGACTTAAATTTGTCACTGCTTTAACTTAATAACTTGATTCGGTTTTCATGAATATTTTTAAGGACCAAAAAAGGTTCTTTTCCAAACAGTCAAGAAGTTGCTTTGTTGTTGCTTTGTTATTATTAAAATACAGGAATTGAATACCGGGGTTTTAATATCAGAATTCGAACAAAATACAGTAGTAGGGGAGCCCACAATGCTAAATGGGGATTTACTCGAGCGTCATAGAGACCTATTAGGTTGCAAAGCTTAGATGATAGGAAGAAAAAAAAATTACATAATGTATACCTTTTCATCGGTGGGGAAAGCTACTATAGAGTTTTAAATATGTAAAAAAAACTATTAATATCGTATCGTATTATATAATTTTAGGTATCCCTAAATTATTTTCTTTAAAATTAAAAAATAGCCACGTTCGAAAAGGCTAATCTGACTTTTTTGTAGCTCTCTGTTTCCTTTACGTCACTTTCAAATTGTCAGATTAGTGGAATATACACTGTTTTGCATGTAATTAACTCACCCTATCCTAATCTGACGCCTCGACAAATTCTAATGGATGTATTTTTGTTTTTTATGATCGGCCTTGTATACGGAGCTCATATTTGGTGAAGGTACTTAACTGGGTACCGGCGCAAGGTATTCCCTGATATATTAATTTGCCGCCCTGTAGTAATTCCCGAAAACCCCTCTTGGGCTCCCCTATCACAGGACTTTATTAACGAAATATAAATACAAAGCAAGTCTTCAAAATCGAATACTCAAAAGCTGTATTAAAATACTGATATTTTAATACCAGAATTCGAATACAGGATCTGAATAAAGGAATATGAATACATAGCAAGCATTTGAATACTATGATTTAAAAATGGTATTCACAATCCAGAATCCCGAATTCTAACAAAAAGTATTTAGTCAAATACCAAAAATCGAACACATACTATTTAAATACCAGCCAAATGTCATCTGAATAGGATTCAAATAACGAGTATTCGTATACTGCCAAACTCTTATCTTAGTTATGTGTATGTGTATCAAAATAAATTGCTTTGTTTTTAGCTGACATCAATAATTTGAAAAATATTTTTCCGAAATTTCGGTTTAAATTATTCTCTATTTAATAAGATGAAAATGATAAAAATTACTCTTGATTTGATTCTAGGTTGTAGAAATGGAGTTTGTTCTGCCCCCAATGTATGCACATGTAAATCGGGTTGGACGCTTAATCCAACTGGAAATGAATGTGTACCTCATTGCTCCAGCCCCTGTTTGAATGCAGACTGTGTCGCCCCTGAAACTTGTGCTTGCAAGAAAGGTTATACCGAAGCCCCTGGCTCTGGTGGGCATAAATGTGTAGCCTTTTGTAAAGGTAAATCATTTTTTTATTTATAACAAATAATAAAAATAACCTAGTTATTTTTTTTATTATTAAAAAGTTTGTGTTTTCCAATTAAACCAAAACTTATTTCCCAAGACACAGAGGTAACGTGCATTTTTTTGCTTAAAACCTTTTAGAAAAATGTATGTTTATCGTAACAGGCCCATACGTTCAAACTGATTGTCAGTATAAAGATTATATAAAGAATACCTGCATGTGAACATTGCAGGTAGGGTGACGCATTGCTTGCTGTGTCGTTGCTTTAGACCATCACCTTTTCATAAAACATGGATTGGCATCCGAGTATATGGCATCTTTCATGCATTGGCAAAAATTTGGATATAGTTTTCCTCAGAAAGGTCCAAAAACTTAGTAATATTACCTTAAAAAAAATTTGCATTTGTAAATTAACAAGATGCATCTAATTTTTTGGGAAAAAGCAGATCTTGATTTGCGGTATTTACTTAATTGTTGCCTGTCACATCGTTGTAAAACGAAAGTAATGCTTTATCAAGATCTAAACTTTAATAATAGTATTATAACTAAATAATTTACAGAGTTTTTTTGTATATTTATCTTAAGTTGGTTACAAATTGTTATATTTTCTAGATGGATGTCAAAATGGAGTATGTTCCGCACCTAACTTCTGCATTTGTAATGCAGGCTTTGTAAAAGAGTCCAAAGGCAGCAACATATGTATAAGAAGAGTAAGAAGATCAGTTTTGTCCGATTTACACTTAGAATTAATACCTGAAGAAGTTCTTGAAGGACACTAACAGCTTTAAATTATAATAGAATCTCACAGCATTATTTTTAATATGAACTATGTTATTAAAAAAATTATTCTTTAGTTCTAAAAGACATACAAGATGTGTTAATATAAATTTAAATATTTTTAAAAATTTATAAATCCGTAAGAATAAAAGTGTCAAAATTTGTTAAGATTTATAATTTTCTTTACCCACCTCTTCGACGTTTATTCACGTAGAAATTTCTATAGTTTGTGGGTGTAAATATTTTTAAAGATCTTTAAATTTTAGTTTTTTTTTAATTGACTGAAAACAAAGCATTTAGGCGTAAATACTTATAATACGTTTACGCTTGTTATTGTGGCCGAGGCCTTAGAGCAAATCTATTAGACTCCACTTGATCATTCGCCTGGTTTGATTTATTGCCAAGCGACTTTTATCTTTTGGGTGTCGCAAATAGTTTTTTTATTAATAAAAAAACAAAAAACAATTAAAGGAGCAACGAAACTCACTTAAGCACACAAATTTTAGGTTATAGAAAATAAGAAGATTTTTAATAATAGAAAAAGGCAGTGTTTTTTTTTAATCTCAATAACTTTTCATTAGTAACACCGGACAACAAAAAAATAATATTTTTTTTCTGGTTTTCTGTTCTCAGGCTAAAATTCTGATTTTAAAACACTTAAATTTTTACTTTTAGTTTTTAAAGTTTGCTTTTTTAATTCAAGTTGATAAGTATATTTAATATAAGATACCTCCTACGGACATAAAAGAAATAAAATATATATGTTACGCCATTGTTTTTCCTAAAAATAAAAAAAAATACCCATTTATTTTGCAAAAAATTGAGTTTTAGCGTAAAAGAACTAAAAACAAAGCACCAGTATAATAGCTCAAAATAATTTCGTTATACTACAAATGCTTAAAAACTGTTTTTTTTAACAAAAAATAATGCAATGTAGAAAAAAAGTCATTTTTTCCTATATAATATTAATATTTAAAAAATGTTTCACAAGAAACCAACTGCGGATACAATTCAGTGTATTAAAATCGCGAGCGAGGCGAAATTAGCAGTTTTTACCAACGATGTCTACTAAAGTTAAAAAAGTGTTCTAATCACATATGGTTTACTAAGCAGTGTCTAGTTAACAATGTCGTACCCAAACATATGAAAATAAAATGCAACCACCAGTCCACACAAGCAGACACAGCCATCCACACAGCATATAAAAAATGGTTACACGAAGAAGAAAAAATGTGGTATATGTCAAGAGACAATGTAAGTCAACATTTAAAATTAATTCACACAGAACTCCTGCAAAAAGAAAACTATTTTTATTTTCAATATACTGATAAACTTATAAGAGAGACAGTTAATGAAAAAGTTCAGTTACAATACAACACACAATATAATAAATTAAGTAGGCTAATTTCAGAAAAAAACAATTTGTATACAAATACCATAGTTAACAGTAGCCATCAAGAGATGTTTAAATTTTACCCAAGAGTGGAAAACCTTTCTAATATTACCTTTACACCGGAAGAAATGTCTTTATTCGAAAAAGGTTTAAAATACTCTCCTCATATGTTTAACAAACAGGAGCTAAAATCTTTAGCTGTAAACACAGAAATTCCAATTAACTCGTTAGATAATATAACTATAGAAGGTAAAATTGATTTAGCTAAATTGTTTAATAATATTAATATTCCAAATGGCAGTAAAGGGGAAATTAAATGCATCATAAGTTTAAAAGATAGATTAGTTCAAAACATCTTAATTCTTTGCAAAGCAGACAAAGGTAACACGGTTACAATTTTAACTAAAATAAACTATATTAATAAGGTAGAACATTTATTAGAAGACAGCAATATAATTAAAATACCAAATGACCCCACAAATGTTAATAGGCAAAACTGTAGATATTGGAGCAATGAAAATCCTCATGCATTTGTAGAAGGGCATACCCAGTACCCTCAAAAAATTAATTTATGGTCAGGCATTTTAGGAAATAAAGTGATTGGGCCATTATTTATTAATGGAAATTTAAATGGAGACATTTATTTGGATATGTTGGAAAATATCATCAATCCGCTTATCACTGAATCCATTGCAAACCAAATCGATGAGGATGGAAACCCTATACTTGATAAGGCTGAAATATATTTCCAGCAAGACGGCGCTCCTCCTCACTATGTTCTTTCCGTTGGGCAATGGCTAGACGACGAGTTTCCAGATAAATGGATAGGGCGAAGGGGGCCTATAGAATAACCTGCTAGATCTCCTAATATGTCGCCGTTAGACTTTTTTTCTATGGGGTCATTTGAAATCTATTGTGTTTACTCCCCAACCTGAAAGTTTGGAGGAACTTCGTCAACGCATCATCGAAAGCTGCCATGATATCCCACAACATGTTTTTGAAAATGTCCGTCAGGAATTTGAACATCGCCTATATCATTGTTTGGCCCAAAACGGGCAGCAATCTGAAATTATTAAGATACTTAAAGATAGTCCCATTATCACACAAAATCAACCTTATAAGCTTAAAGTAATGAACCCTTCGACACCTCTGTTATATGGTTTACCAAAAATTCACAAAGAAAATAACCCCATTAGACCGGTCATTTCATATGTTAACGCTCCTTGTTATAAACTTGCAAAATAATTAAGTAAGATACTACCCGATTTAATTAATTTTCAGTCCCCGCACTCAATAAAATATTCTTTTCAATTTATCAAATTTACGAAGGACCTAACGATTCCAAACAATTTAAAATTAGTTTCTTTTGATGTAAAAAGCCTTTTTACCTCGATTCCAATAAAAGAAGTTATAGAAATTTTAAATAACTTAATCGGTGCTTCTAACTTAGATATTAAAACAAAAACAGAATTAAAAAATGCAGTTCGGACATGCCTAAATCAAAATTCTTTTAAATTTAATGGTGCATTTTATAAACAAAATGATGGACTACCTATGGGCTCTCCAATTTCTCCTTTATTGGCGGAAATTTTTATGACTCATTTTGAAAAAGTTTTATTTAACTCTAATAATTAACTAATTAAACAAATTTTTTATTGGAAAAGATATGTAGACGATGTTTTTGCATTTGGAATAGTACAGAGAGAAATTTAGATAAGTTTTTAAATTTTCTAAACTTAATAAATAGCAACATTCAGTTCACTATGGAAAAAGGAAATGAAAATGAGATAAATTTTTTGGATATAAACATTAAAAATATTGACAACCACATTGAATTCGATATTTACAGAAAGCCAACGACGACAGACACGGTAATAAATTACGCATCGAACCAATCATAATAAAAAAAATTATCTTCTTTTCATAGTTTAATTCACAGACTTGTCACTTTCCCATTAAATCAATCAAATTTTAACTCTGCATTATTAAACTAATAGCAAGAAATAACGGATATAAAGAATCACTTATTGATAAATTGACAAAGAAAAAACAAAAGTTAATTGCTAAAGAGTTTTATAGTATTACAGAACCTAAAAACAATAATTTTAAGTTTATTAATTATATACCAAACATCAGCAATAATGTATCCAATAGTCTAGATAAGTTAGGCTGTAAAACTGTCTCTGTAAATAAGAGTAACCTAGGTAGATTATTAGTTAACAATAAAGACAAAACAGAAAAATTGTCAGGGGTTTATAAAGCTAATTGCGCAGACTGTAATGCGGAATATATTGGTCAAAGTGGAAGGAGCATAAAAAACAGAATAAAAGAACACAAAACATCAATTTTATATGGTTTAAACAACACAGGCATTTCAACACATTGTATAGAACAAAACCACTTTATAGATCTTAATAATGTTAAACTACTCCATAGAGAAAACAAAGGTAAAAAATTAAATTTATATGAACAAATAGAAATTAAAAAATCACTTATAGACAGTACAACTCTTTCTACCAATGATCAAATAAATTTCGCAGATATGCCAATTATAAATAAATTTATTACCACATCTGGGCCGCATAATAAAACCCCTGATAATATTTTATAGACCTTTTTGGGAAAAACGTGTTAAATGGTTCTGTTTGTAAATATTTCTCATTTTTGAATTTAGTATACGAAGTACTCTTGATGAAGCCCTAGAAAGGCGAAACAATTGTAGAGTAATGCTCTAATAACTATTGAAACATTAAAAAGCAATTTTTCCTATTTAGTATTAATATTTAAAAAATGTTTCACAAGAAACCAACTGCGGATAGAATTCAGTATATTTTTCTTAGTTTTGGCGTAGGAGAAACTAAATTTTAATATGTAGAAGTCAGACCCATTATCAAAACTTAAAAAACAAATCATGAAAAAAGATTGTAAGGTTACAAGCTAACCTAGCTTCTAAAACACTTTATAAGGTCGTAAAAAATAATTTAAAAAACACTAGGCAATATTTTTTTTTATTTAAGGAATTTAACATTTCTAAAGGAGCAGATATAAAAATAAAAATTTTTATAGGAAAGTGTGAAAATAAAATGTCATTTTTAAAAAAATTTAAAAAGTCTTTATTATTAAAACACAGTTCGACCAAACGTATTCACATACAAAGAATCGTTACCAACATTTACTTGACTGTTTCGCTGCCCACCATGATGATAGTTATTCGAAACGTCGTGTTCATCAATTCTTTCACCGATATTTTCTCTGGAAGGTATCTCATCGTATAAAGGCTCCAAAATTATACCCGAGAGAGATTTTTGACTTAAATTGTATTGAGATAAAGTGTCCACGACTGATGATGCTCTGTAGCTTCCTGTTGATGGAGGATGATCGTAGAGGTATTGTTTACAATCTAAAGAAAATAGAAAGAAATTAAACAATAAAATCATTAAAAGGATATTTACGCAGTTTAAAATTAATATAACGACACTTTGGTTGATTTCAAAAAATACATACCTAATTTTTTGTATAAAAGCCAAAATAGTAGTTGCTTTCATATTAAAACAAATATTAGTATTGCAACAAAACACTAATTCAGAATGGAAAAAATAGCGTCAAACTTTTAAAAAAGTTACTTTTAAATAAGTAAGTTAGTATACAGGGTAGTGTGGCAATTTGAAAAAAAAATAGAGCTAATTTTGACGCTCCGAGTCATTTAAGGAAAAAACGCTTGAAACCGTCAATTTTTTATTTTAGGGGTAAACATTTTCAAGACTGATTTATAGTTTCAGTAACGTCAGCCGTAAAACTTAAGACTTAAGCGTTAAGACGTAAACAGTTAGCAGTAATAACAGATCAATTTATAGTTCCTTAATTTAAATAATCTCCTTGCGGTTTTTAGGTTATGAATATTGTTGTTGTCATTTTTATAAATCTATTTTATAAAATAAAATTTAGGTAGATTGGGTCTTTGCTGTTTACAAAAGACAACAACGACTACAAAAATAAAATTTGGTGTAAAATGGCCCATAAATAATCAAAAATGTAAACATGACTCTGCCAATTATATTATCAGCGAAACCGAGACGTTAGACATAAGACTTAAGAAATAAAAATATACCATTTCTTCTTACATCTTACGGCTTAATTCTTACTGCTTAAATTTTTGGCACTATAAATTATCAGGTTACTTCTAGCATGTTCATTTTTGTTACGGCTTAACGTTAAGTCTTACGGTCCTGAAACTATAAATCAGGCTTTAGACTCACCCCCAAAATCTTAAATGGAAAGAGGTAGTGGTACCTTATTTTAAAGGTCTCTTGACTCTAAATATAACTGCCAAGTTTAAAGTCTGTGCTATTATTTCCGTCTATATGACAGCTTGTCAAATTTTTTTTTATTTATATTTTTTAAAGTATAATATTAAATTACCTGTAAAAGTAAGCTACTTTTTACTAAGGGAATATGATAAGGGTTAAACGATCTTAATAATTTATTAGTCGAGGGTTTAACTCACCCCTAAAATTTATAGGTGAATCACACCCTCACCAAAAAGATTAATTGATTTCTAATTTTGAAGATCGTTTAAGCCTTATTATATCCTCTGAGTTTAAAATAGTAATGTTTCCCCTTTAATTGAAAAATTGACAGGTCCGGGTGTTTTCCTTTAAATGATCTGGAGTGTTTAAAATAAGCTTTGTTCCGTTTCTAAATTGCCATTCTGTATAAAAATGGAGTACTTTATTTTTATAATATACCGATATACCAATAATTTTGCAATTTCTTATCGGTGGTAGAAAAATAATTTTAGGAATTTACCTAATTTTGGATTCTTTAATGGTTTCTGAAATACAACATTAAATTCTTGTACTTCTATACTTTCGTCAATGGGTTGCTTCCAAGTTTCAGTACCTCCTGTGGAAAGATACGTTGGATTCTCAAATGTGGGTGGATCTAGAAATAGAGAATAACATGTAATAATGCTTTTTAATTTTTAAAGCTAAGGGTTTCCACTTTATAAAAGATTTAAAAGTGCTTTTTCTACCATATACTCTTTTTTTAATTATTATAACCTTCTATGAAGGCCCAAGGATACCATACTGAGGTATCGTGAGTATATTAACCAAGGTAAGAGCCAGTTTATTAGCGTAAACCCTTTAAGAATAAAAATATTGCATATATTGGCAACAGGTTTCATAATTTTGATAGCTATTCTGGAGGTTCAGAGTAAAAAGGCCCGGGCTTCTCTACATGAGCGGTAAAAGAATGCATAGGAATATCACTTTTTTACAATAGTTAAAGCTACAAAAAAATGCATAACTCATTAGAGCACAAATCTTCCATCCGCTTTTAAAGTGAATGGTAAGAGTGGAGTTAATACTAACAAGAGAAGTAGTTTTTAAAACAATTAAGTGTGGCACTTGGTTTGTAAGGCCAGAATCAGATTTAAAAAATAATAATTAAGTAGGTATGCTAGAAGTTAAGGAAATCCCGTTAATGGGAAACACAGTTTGATCGCTTATACAGACTGTCCACGGATGAAGTTAACAAGAGGACAAATGGACCAAAAATTTAATTTTTCGAAAAAAGTCATTCTTCATAAAAATTCTTGTTTGTAAAAAAATAGAATTCATGAAATGATAAGGTTGATTTTATATACAGGGTTCGCAGAACCATAAAAACATGAGGAACTACCTGTATTTTTCACTTTTTGACAAAGTGTCTTTGGAAAAATTTATTTAGAACCATGTTTGTAATCGATAAAAACAATAATTAAAAATTTTATTGAAATTCATAATTTGACAAAAACTGGCGTTTACAGTTTAAAAGTTGTGTTTTGTAAAAATATGGAAAAAGCATGGGTTTAAAAAGCAAATTATAAAAGTTTTTTAGGTTTTAGAAAAATTTAAAATAATTAATTTTTATTAACTTTAAAATCAGTTTTTTTATTCTTTTTATACCCCTGAACCTTCAATAAAATTAATTTTAAATAAATTTTTTAAATGATATTTTGCTTCAAAATGATAAATAAAGGTAGTTTACGGTTGTAAAAAAATCATGTTTTTTAAGTTTTTGCCAACCCTGTATACAAAATCAACATTTTCTTTTTGTAAATCCCATTTTTTTACAAACAAAAATTTTTATGAAGAATTACTTTTTTTCAAAATTAAATTTTTGGTCCATTTCTCCTCTTGTTAACACCATTCGTGAACAGTCTGTAAACATAAATAAAATATTGAGAATTGGAAGACATTTTTCGCGAGAGAAAACAAAATTGTATTTAAAATCAATTAAGTGGAGATAAATTAAAAGTGTCGGAAGTGGTCTCTGCATTAGATTGCGCTTATATTAAAAAAAATTGTGAAAGTTTGTTTTGATAAAAAATAAAACTTTTTTACAAATAATTTTTAATAAAATTAATATGCATGCCTGCATCCGTATTTTTACTTAGACCATACAATAACCTTTATTAAAAGCGTTTAAAATACAGAAGGTGTTGGAGCTAATTTAATAAATTTACATTCACCATTTTATACAAAATATCTTTTAGGAAAGATTTAGTCCGCTTTAAGCGATTATGTGTTTAGTTAGGAGCAGTTTTAACAACCGACTCCGTGGCGCAACGGTAGCGCGTCTGACTCCAGATCAGAAGGTTGCGTGTTCAAATCACGTCGGGGTCAAATAACTTTTTTTGTTTTAAATATTGATATATATTTTTTTACACTAAATATCTATTGTTTAACAAATAATACATTTCTAAATACAACTTTTAAATTTGGCGTGGACCCAAGTAAAGTTTCTTAAGTAAATCCAAAGAATAATTTAAAGTCAGTTTACAAAGTCGGTGTAGTGTTGTAGTGTATTATATCTTGGCAACTAATAGAGACGGAATTTTAAAAATTTAGAAAATTACTGATACGCCCAACTAAATGCAATAAAAATAAATGGAGCATTCTATTAAAAAAAAAAAATAAAATAAATATGTGTAGCATAAAACTGGGAAATGTGGCAATAGTGTCGATATCACTATTTAATTTCACATGCCCAAAACATCCTAGATACCAAATTAGGTTAATGTAGCTTTAGCTGTTTTAAAGATGTTTAAGAGTTGGCGGACTTTTTACTAACCTGGTATTTATGTATTACAAACACAATTTTATACTTTGCAAGCTTACCTGGTAGAGGTGTATGAAAAATGCTCGTTGTATATACAGCTACGGTTCCTACATCTTTCTTTTCCTTATTTTTATCCATTTTTTTCTTGCACTTTTAAGAGCAAAACCAGTTATAGCAACAACTAAAATTAAAAGAGTTGTGGCAGTTGCAGCGCAGACACTGTAAATTAAGGTGTTATTGTTGGTTTCATTTGTATTTAGTAAAGTATTTTGACTATAATCTTCCACTGAGGATCTTTTCTGATATCTTTCTTCCGTTAAATCATACAAATTTTCTTTTGAACTTTCCTTGGAAATACTATTTTCTTTTTCGTCCTTTAATATTGTCGGTTTGTCCAAAACTGAAGTCGTTTTCCAAGTAGTAAAATAAACGTTTTCAGTTGTATCTTTTTCCACAGTATTGTCCAGATTTATACCGTCTTTTTAAAGTGTATTATATTTTTATCAAAACCATTTTGCAACACTTTTGGAGGACCTACAGAATCACCTTCGTCACTTTCACCACCTAACTCTCTGTAGTCTACATCTGAATTAAGATTTGCAGATATATCATCGGTACGATTATTAGAAAACTCTTTTAAAGTTACTTTTAAATATTCTTCAGTAACAGGGGATGGGTACTGACAGAAGTAATGTTTTTTACCCCACTAGACGTAGTTGTATTTAAGTCGGTTTCTATAAAATTGTCTTGGCTTGGTGTTGTAAATCTGAACTGCGTTTGTTCAGTTATGGTGGTATCTATTAATGTATGTTCAGTAGAATACTTTGATGCAAGATATTCTTCTTCCAGAAATTTGGAGGTATCAGTAGTTATAGTAACAGTATCATAACTGGTGTCATGTATCTTTTTACAAAATTATTTTTTGATATTTTTTAGGTATATCTTTTTACCAACAATAGTCTCATTGATATTTTGGGTAGATGTTTCAACTAAATTGGAGGCATTTGTAGTGGAAGAAACAATATTTTTTTCAAATGGTATAGATTCTGATGTTGAAGTTCTGTAAATTGGTATAATGATGTCATCGTCAAGAGAAATTTGATCCTCTTCACTGTCTGTGACTACTACGTTTTGCTGAGTGGTAGGACTATATTTTTGCTGGTTTTATCGGTCATATTTTCGGTAAATACATACGTTGTTAAATAGTCCTTCGGGTTCATTGTCGATGACATGGAAACCTTTGTTTCAGAAATCGTACTTTCTTTATAATTCAAAATATCTAAAAAAAGTTAATACTGGTTATTACGTGGTAGAAAAGTAAGTTATTAAAATTCCATTAGTGATCAAGCTAGCGTATTTTTATAAACAAAATGACAAGTATTTAGTAAACAAGGGTATTAATAGGGGATTTTAAATAGCGATTTATTTTATTTTTAGGCAACCAACTTAAAAGATGTTTTAAAGGTTGGTTTGCAACTGACAAGATTATAAGTTCTATAGTAGGGGAGCCCACAATTGTAAATGGAGATTTACTCGAGCGTAATAGAGACCTATTGGGTTGCAAAGCTTAAATGATTAGAAAATAAATGTTATATGTTTACCTTTTGTCGGTGGGAGCAGTGGCTATTTATTTAAAAATATGCAAATAAAAACTGTTATTTTTTTGGCTTGTGGAAATTGTTTGGATTGTATCGGAATATATATTTTTCGTTATCCCTAAATTATTTTTTTTTTTTTTTAATAAAAAAGCTACTCTCAAGAATGTCAAAATGACGTTTTGTTTTGTTTACAACTTTATAGCCCTCCGATTTCTTTACGTTACTCTCAAATTGTCAGATTAGTTGAATATACACTATTTAGCATGTAATTAATTTACCCTATCCTAATCTGACGCGCTCGAAAATTTCTGGATATATTTTTGTTTTTTACGATTCGCCCTGTATACGGGGCTCATATTTGGTGGAGGTACTTAACCGGGTACAAGGTATCCTCAGGTATATTAATCTGCCACGCAGTAGTCCCCTGCGACTATTTATATTGTTAATATTTGGTGTAAAATGTATGTAAATCCTAATACAACTTTCTGTTATAATAAAACAATTTTTAGGTGAATAGGTACCTACAAGAATCACAGTTGGGTCCAGTCCATCCGCTTTGGCAAATACAGGTACCTTTTAGACACAATCCATTTTTGCAGTCTTGACAAAGGCTTATACAATAACCATGTTGCTCCCTAAATCCTTCACAGCATGCTTCGATAGATTTAGTCACGTTGATTACCTAAAAATATTATTTTTGATTATATCAAAGACAATTACGTGAAGCTATAATTGTCTTTGGTTATAAAATGTGTCCGGAAATTCCGTTCGTATATTTCAAGGGGTAATATTATACAAAAATAAATAAAAGAAAGTTTATATGAGCATATGTCCTAAACGTCTTAGTTTTTGAACTACAGGGTATTAAAAATTAAAAAATTTTTTTATGATTTTCATACCAATTTAGATATTTTAAACAAATGCACCAAAAAACATTTTTTGGCATACAAGAAAAACAATAATTTTTACCAGTGTCGTTCATAAGAGGTTTAAGGTAAATATTTTTAAGAAAAAATGGTGTGCATTTTTCTAAAATATAAATATTAAAATGCCCATTTAGTTTGACACAAATTTAATTTCTTGACTTTTTCATTTGGTGAACGAGTTTTCGCGTAAATAAATAAAAAGCATTTTTCGGCATCGTCAAATCCCTACCTAATTAAAGAATAAATATCGAAGGTAATTTTTCACTGTAGAATTTGATATAATCCATACGAAATGATCGTACCGAGAAATGGTTTTTATTTATTTACGCGAAAACCGTGCATCAATTGAAAAAAGTCAAGAGATCAAGTTTGTGTTAAACTTAATGGGCATTTTAAAAATATTTGTATTTTCGAGAAATGCAGTGGCGTGCCATTTTTTTCTTAAAAATATTTACCCTTAACCCCTCATGAACCACACAGGTAAAAATAATTTTTTTCTTGTATGCCAAAAAATGTCTCTTGGTGCATAGAAGGCGTCCCCCAAATGTGTTTAAAATATCTAAATTGGTATAAAAGTTATTATAAAAGAACACAATTTTTTAAAATTTTTAACACCGTGTAGTTCAAAAACTAAGACGTTTAGGACATATGTTTATATGAACTTTTTTCATATCTTTTAGGAACTGAATTTTCGGACACCCTGTATACAAAAATTTTTTCATTCAAATAATAATTTGAAATTCTGACAATTTTAGACGAACCTGGTAAACAATTTTAACAACCCTTGTAAAAATGAAGTAGGGGTAGAGTCAAAAATAGATTTTAAAGATATTAGAGGCCTATCTGAATTATTACATGTTGTAGATGCAAAAACCTAAACAATTTTAGTAATAACAGTCTTTAAAAATCAAAACGGTGTTATCATATTTTTAATTTACATTGTTATTAAGTAGTTCTTATAAAAAAGGGACTTGTTTTGTGGCGTGGACAACCAAAATGGACCAGCTTACAAATCTAAAAAATTGCCTTAACACGTATTTTTTATTGCATAAGAGTTATTTATTGGAACCAGAGTAGACTAAGTGAGCTACAACTGTCTTATAATAATTATTAGTTACATGGTCCCGTTAAATAAAAGTTTTCCTATTAATAATTGCATGTCAAAGCACTTTTTTAGTTTTGTCGGATGGTCTGCTTCAGACCTCAACACATCATTAATTAATTCAACCTACATAACCAAAATATATTTTCTTATGACCAGGGCGTTTTTTTTAACTGCCCTAATTAATTTATCCATTAGGCTTATATAACAATATTATTCCGGTTTTTATTGCATTAACAAAGGTGTATGAATTAAATAATTTATGATGGCAGTTACAAAAATCATAGCAGGAAGTGGAACCCATGAAACTTTATGTGTATCTCATGATATAAACGATACAGTAATGTAACCATTACGAAATAGAAAGCAGGCACATACCTACCACATCTTAAAAGCATAAATGTTCCCTTTTTACACTTTTTCGTTTATTAAAATATGTGTTGGTCATAAGCATCACAACCTCAATATTTAAAATCATTCAGTGTTACTTTAGATAGGAGGGTGGTCACTCCCTGCCCCCTATATTTGGCGCTCTTTTATCAGTGAAATAATAATTCTTAACAAAAAATCTTTTATATGATTAGTATCATTTATTTTTACGTATGGAATAATAGGTATTATTACTATACCACCATAATAACAAACTCTCTCAATGCCTACAAACTTATTTTGTCATCACTTGATTTAAACCGCTCCCCGATGCAAACGTCAATAGCATTTGAATAGCATATATAGTGCATTAAAACGAGTCACCCCATATCATTACCTTATTCGTACACGTATTAAAAAATCCTAAAACACGGCCATTTTTATTTTTAGAGGGACACTTTTTGTAAAAAAATTGACTTTTTAGAGATATCCCCTCCTCCCACCAATAACACAAACGTAAAAAGTTCAAATGGGAAAGGGGGTCAAGTGATACTTTATCTTAGAGGGTTTTAAATTTTTTCTTTAATAAACCTTACCTTTAAAAATCGGTTTAATAGTTTTCAAGAATATGAGCCCTAAGTACCTGGTAACCCTAGCTCCAATACCTTCTTAATTTTTTAAAATATCAAAATAAAAATTGGTACGTAAGTATATCACCCACTGATCTCGATGGATTGCCAATGTTATAGCCTGCGCGAGACAAAAGTTACATTTCATGGGCGAAAAAACCGGTTTGTGCGCAAGCAAGTTGAGGGTAAACGCAACTGGCGGCAAGCAAACTATCCGCATCCGCATTATCGGAAAGAACTTTTCGACGGCCTCCTGGTTTTCTGTTCGAAGTACGGTAGCTGATGAGCGTCACGGTCAGACCGCGGACGAAGGGTACAGGGTGCCGGTGTTTATATTTTGCCACGGCTTTTAAGTGCGCATGTTCGTCCACCCATTCATTTGTTTACTGCGCGTGGTCGTAAAAATCCGAAAAATGCTTATTGCCACTGCCGATCTAAATGTAGGTTATCTATTATATTACCCAAATGTGCATTATATCATAAATTTATTTGTTTTCTGTTACTTCCGGTTTATCTAAAAATCACCTAAACTTTCTTATGTTAACGCTCAGTTGTACAAAGCAGGTTTAAACTCAGTTCTACTAAACTAAGGTCAGGCCTCTGAACTTTGCGTAAAGGCCCTTACACACGGACGTGGATGTATGTTGACATACATGTACGTGCATACATGAAGGCCCAAACCAAAACTAAAATACTGTTTGCACGTTTAAACAGGCAACAAAATTTTGCATACACATTGACATTTTTGGTTGCGCGTTTATGTATGCACGTACATGTCCTCATACATCCACGTCCGTGTGTAGGGCCCGTAAAATCTCAATGTCCTTCAATACCGTGAAACTGAGAGTAATACTGAGATTTTACGGAAAGTTCAAAGGCCTGACCTCAGTTTAGTAGAACTGAGTGTAAACCTGCTTTGTACAACTGGGCATAAATAGTACTTTTTTAAGGTTGGATGTCAAAACGTAGCAAATTGAGTGTCATTATACTTGGAATGATATTTTCATCGACATCTCATTTAAAATATAAAAGTTAAAGTCATTCATCGACAATTAAATTATCAAACTCTACACCACAAAGTGGGAAGTTTGGAGCATTAATAGTTGTACCGTTTAGGGGTGCATACGTGTGGTAGTACATGTTTTTCTGAAACTGCAAGCGGAATTTAACGAACAAGGTGTGGCTTTTTTAAAACTTTATCGTTTGCGTTAACAGTATTTTCTCGAATGATAATTACCGATGATGTGTAAACCTTTTATTATCTATAAAATTTAAATTGATGGAGAAAGTGTTGCAGTGACCAGCCTACAGTCCATAAGGGTTTAGAAAAATAATACAATTTAATGGATACGGTTGAAAAACGACGCATTTCGATCACTCATGGCAATAAGTTAGTGGGTATACTTTCTTAAACCAATCAGTGTGATTAATGAAAAATAATGGTGTAAAAGCTGGTGCAACTAAGGTAGTTTGTTCGGTGATTTGTATCAGTATACCTACAAAGCAGTTACGTGATTTTTGTTACTTATATCTTTTCTTTGCAGAACTTAATTTAAATATACGGGGTGTTACAGAATATTGTTAAGAAAATTTAAGGGCCGATTCTACTATTAAAAATTTGAAGAAAATTTCATATATATAAACATAAGTCCGCCAATTTTTTGTTCTTAAGATACAGGATGTTAAACTTTTGAAAAAACTGAAAATTTTTAAAAAATCTTATTTTAGTCAAATTTGTTAGACTATATAATATGAACCTTACGTGTAACGGTAGCTTTCACGGCCTTGGTCAACTGAGGAATCTTGGTTCTGGGTTTGGACCGCGTCAAATTAAAATCGTTTACCGACGTTTCGCCATCGCTTGCACGAAGCATCTTCAGGGATCTTTACCCTGGCGCGATTGAAACACTAAAATCCCGCAGAGTAAAGATCCCTGAAGATGCCTTGTGCAATCGATAGCGAAACGTCGGTAAACGATTTTTTTTGACGCGGTCCAAACCCAAGAACCAATATTCCTTAGTAGATATAAACACTATTTAAATCAATATTTATTATTATTGTTACATAATTGCTAATAAAAAATTATAAAATGGTCTTTCATGGTCTTCTCTTACTACACAGATACTTGAAAATGTTAGGTGACATAAAAATTGTATTTTTATTTCTTAATTTAAAGAGAGCACAAAAATTAACAATTTTTTTGTTCGAAATATTCTTTCAAGTGCAGCTCAAAACGTCAATAAACTTATTAAATGTTATTAAGTTAGTTATAAGTTACCCCTTAATGACATAAATAACATTGGGACAAAGGATATTTAAACCAATGCAATACCAAGAAAAAAAAACAATTTTTACATCCTGTATCTTGAGAACGAGGAATTTACGGACCAATGTTTAAATAAATTATTTTTTTATAAATTCAATAGTTGACTTTGCCCTTAACTTTTCTTAACACCCTGTATAGCAGAGTTACTTGACCTTTTTTTACTTATATCTTTCTCTTTGCAGTACTTAATTCAAATATATTTATTTGTTCTTGCTTTTAGGTGTTTAAGGATGTTATTAATAAATAAAATCACCTAAGACTATGTAATAGTATCTCCCATATATTATTACACATAAATAAGGTTATGCCATGACCATAATAAGGAAATAAAATCCTGTTACTCGGTATTTAATTATATTTTTTTGTAATATTTTTGTGATATTTAGGGTATACAGTATTTTTTTGTAGGTATGAAATTTAAAAATAAAGATTATACTTTTGCTTAAAAACTGGTAACTATGGATTGATTATTGTAGTGCTAGATGTCACATTAGACAGGCATATACATAAAGGGTGTCTAGAAAATCTAAGAAATATCTGGGTTAAAAACATTTAAAAAGAATATTAAATAATTATACAGGGTGTTCCGAAATTCATGCATTAAATTAAATGGCATATTTTACGTCGAGATTAAGCCCTAGTTTTCTATACAGTGCTTTTATTTAATGCCCCCCTTTTATTTCCTAAACGGATCAATTTAAAAATTAAAACTTTGGGATATAAAATTATTACATAAATAGTATATTTTAGAATCAAATTGAAAAATGAAAATTTTTATAAAAATATATACTTTTTTTCTACTCTGTATATTATTACCAGTATCACAATTAAAAAGATTTTTAATAGAGCTTTAAAAAAGACCACATTAGGTATACAATATATTATACATACCTACATCAAACTTTATTAGTTTCGAAAATATGGCCTTCCAAATCGGGTATTTAGGTAATTTGTGTTAAAGTGCCGCCATTTTGTATTGGGTAAAGGTATTGGTTTTATATTCTAGAGCTATAAAGTACTTCTTAGGAGCTTAAAAATGATATGCCACAAGACTAAAGTGACCACATATCCCGATTTTGGCGAAACAGTTCCGCTTTTTGATGAACGGTCCCGCGTCCCGCCGATTTGTAAAAATGTCCCGCCTTTAGGTCTCGTTCGTCTCGAGTCTCGTCGATTTGTAAAAATGTTCAGTCTTTTAGAAAATATGAGCATTTTTTATTATGTACTGTAAAAATATATCAGGATTTCACGCATTATGGAGATAAGTACTTTTTGCTATTCAAAATTATTTTGAAAAACAAAAATACAATAAGCCTGTGTTTTCATTTTTTCCCATTTGTCCCGCTTGGTCTCACTAAAAATGTGATAACTTTACACAAGACCCCTCTTTCCATTTATTTTTTTCCAAGATGAATCTTGAAATTTTCATTTGTCAATTTCACTCTAGAACATAATATTTATGCATCAATCCGAAAATTGTATTCTCTTAAATTATTTCGTTCAAAAAATAAAAAGAAATGCACTGTATAGGTAAACATATGTCCGGAAACACTTCCTTATAGAGATACAAAGTGTTAAAATTCTAAGAAAAGAAAATATCATAATTTTTAAACCGCTCTAGATATTTAATTGGTATTTGGTATATTACTTAGCAGCAGCAAATAACATATCTTTTAATGTAAAATATAAAAAAATACCAGCGACATTTGTACCATTTGTATGGGGACTATTTTTAAGAAAAAAATGGTGCGTTACTGCTTTTTTCAAAAAAAAAAAATAATAATAAAAAAATTAAATCCCTATTGAATTTGAAACAAATCTATTTTCTTGGTTTTTTTCCTAACGATGCATAGTTTTTAAAGAAGAAAATAAAAACCATTTTGATGCATGAATTTGTCATTAAAAACTTCACAAAAATTATTGAAAATTTTAGGTTTTAAATGTTTAACATTTTGGCCATTATTTTCGCAAGTTCGTCATGCATCAAATTGATTTTTTTATTTAAAGAATATGCATCGTTCGGGAAAAGTTAATAAAACAAATTTGTTTTAAATTCAATGGGATTTTATAAATAATTTTTATTTTAGGAAAGCAGTGGCGTACCATTTTTTTTAAATAGTCCATACAAATAGAGTACGGACGTCACTAGTATTTTTCATACATATTATACATAGAAAGAAATGTATTTTGCTGCTATTAAGCAATGTACTTAATACCAATTTAATATCTAGAGCGGTTAAATAAATATAATTAAAAAATGCTTTTTTTTCTAAAAGAACATCCTGTATCTTTAAAAGCAAGCGTTTCCGGACATAGGTTTATATTGGAAACTAGGACTAAATTTTTGACGTAGAATATGCCCTTAAAATTTAATGCATGCATTTTGGAACACCCTTTTTTTATCTTTATGACATCTCACGAAGGCTTATGCCTAAATACCAGTGTACCGTGAGTGCCGGGTTACTGGATGTTTAACCCAATATTGTCGTGTCCCGTCAACGTTATCCAAGCACTGAAACATGCAGTTGCATTTCACAGCACCTTTTAGACAACGCGGTAGTGCCACCACGGACGTTATTTTTAAATAACTACTACCTATATACAGAATAATCTTAAATGGGCGTATGTCATTAGCTTTAGTTAAAATAAAAATTGTTTAAGTTGGTTAACGACTAGTAGGATTTTTAACGCCTTTTAAAACTAAAAAGTAAAAAAACATCCCAAAACCGTGATTTCCTGTTACAGTGTATAATATCTTTTTTTTAATGAAACACCTTGAGATATTATTGTATCCAGATTAGATTACTTCGTTTAAAAATATGGCTATTCAAATCTGAAAATTGTTTAAATGTTTTAAGAGATCTTTGATAGATCTTAATGGTGATACAACAAACAAAGTTTATTTATTTCCCCGGTAAATCGGAAACAAGATCGTCTATTATCTTTTTTCAATCTTTAATCTTAAAGAGCGTTAAAAACGCACCTAGTTTTTAATTTAAATAATTTTATATTTTAGGTAATAATAACTTATGGCAAACACTTAATTTAAATGACCCTGTATATTTACAAAAAAAATTATTTTCATTCATGTCGATAATCCTAACCGTTTTCGAAGAAACGAGACTTTTTACATTGATAAACCCCTAAATTCAGTCAGGGTGAATACGAAAAAAGAAAATTATGCTATGACATAATAAAAATAATTAAATTTTCCATTGGTTGTTCACCTAATGGACCACACTGTATTGTATATTCGGCCTATGATCTAGTACTTACGTTAGCGATTATTTATTTCCTTTCAAAAAAGTATTATGTTGTTAGGTATCATTTAAACTTAAATCTATTACTTAATTTATCTACGGATTCTTTTTCTAGCTTTTGCAAGGTTACCCTTTCAACTGCAATGCCCTTCACTCCAAATATTTCGCACGATTCAATAAAATAAATTAGTAAAGGCACATATGGTACTTTTTGATAATTTTGTTTATGGTTTTTAACACGCTTTTATTAACTTGGGTTGTAACTATCTGGCTATCTATGTAACGGAATCTTTGAGCCTAATTTTAACCAACTTCCAGCTATTCGATTTCTTTGAAACTTTGCACACGTATTAAGGACCCATGACAATGCAATAATCTGCAAACAGTATCCCGTTATCCTGATTTGGATCGCCAGGAAAAAGAAATTCCATTATATTATAAAAACAAAACATGGGTTGCCATCTGTTGGCAAAATTCCAAACTTTGCTACTCAATGGCGAAAAAATTTTTAGTGGGTTGCCATCTGTTGGCAACATTCCAAACTTTGCTACTCTTGTTCACTAAAAATTTTTTCGCCATTTTGTCAAGAGTAGCAAAGTTAATTGATATAACGAACTAAAAATGAAAAATAATTAATAGTTTAAAAAACTAAAAAACACGCTTTTATATGCAACCGAACTAAAAATTAGAAAATAATTTTTCATTAAAAAAAATATTGTCATTTCATAGTAAAAAGCGTGGGGTGCTTAATATATTAAATGTTATAATTATTATATTTGCCAATATCTATGATGGAAAAGTTATGAAAAATAGTAAAATGCACCCCACGCTTTTTACTATGAAATGACAATATTTGTTTTAATGAAAAATTATTTTCTAATTTTTAGTTCGGTTGCATATAAAAGCGTGTTTTTTAGTTTTTTTAAACTATTAATTATTTGGGTTATACGTTAAAGCTAATAACAAGGATTTGTTAGAGCATCCTACAAAATAAAATAAAGGAATAACAAAAAAATTTAATATGGGCCCACTTCTAATTCTTTTATCAAATAAATATTCTTCAGACTAATCACAGCTTTAATTACGCTCCTACTAATAGGCATGCATACACAAAATATTTAATTGGATCGTTAGATGGTTAGAATACTGAAACCCTAACAGATTACTAAAAAAATATTGATGCCGCCAGAAAAGCTTTACCTTCATCAAATGTTGACTTAAGGCATGTCTGGGAATACCAACAATCCTATAATCAGCGGTCCACAAACAACACTAATGTAGGTTCTAGGATATAAGTGTGTGGGAGGCAATGAAATTGCCGACAAACTAGCCAAAGTATATACACAGGAGCTTTTTGCCGTATAACTAGGGGTGGCCTAATGGAAGAACTAAAAGAATTAAAAAAGAGTCAATAATATTCATACTAGAATGACTTTCCAAGACAAATTCAAGCATCTCGCAATGATGGAACTATACCAAAAGCCATTAAAACATCCAAATATAATCCCACGATAGTCACTAACTTCCTCGCAGGGCAAGGCTTTTTGAGGTAACACCTTAAAAATATGGAAAAGACTCACAATGAACCCTGTAAGTTTTCTGAAACCGCGGAACATATACTATGCAAATGTATAAAATTAACACCAAAGGCTAAAGTATTCACAAAGAGCATTTTTCTTGCAAAAATATAAAAATACGTGCTGCGCGAAACATTTTTTCTTTGCAAAAGTTTGGAAATTGAGGGGTTAACTTATGTAGGGATCCACAAAAATCTTTCTAGGTCAAAGTATGACTAGGGCTATTTCATGCCGAGCAACCTTTCAACCTTAACCCATATCCAATTAAATTTAATACAAGGTACTTTAATACACATGGCTAGTAGGCTATAGTTCATACGCTAATGTAAACGATCAGAAATGTATTATATTTTATTCTATTTTCGGTTTTTGGTTTTCACACGTAATGTATTCAGCCATTGCCAAGTGGTTGTGGTCAAAAATTTATGTCCAAAAGAAATTTTTATTGTTAGCCAGAATTTCTGTCTGATATAAATATCATGCAATACATGTCAGATGTAAACCTATGTACCGATAATAGTAAGAAAAATAACTGTCATTATTTGTAACAATTTGGTCAATAAGTTTTATTACTTTTGAAAAAATACTTCTAATAAGAAGTCGTACCTGATCAGCTAAATAACATAACACATAGGTAATGTGAGGAAAAGAGATAATTTAACGTGAATACCGACATGTAAATATTTCGTATTGGATGATCCAGCACACATCCTTTGTTGTTGCTTTACTGGCCAATATACGCATACACTGCTAGAAGAATTTTTAGGTAAAAGTTCAAAAATAAAGAAGTATCAGTTTTACGCATTTTGGATAAAAAAAATATTATTTTTAATTTTAGTTGAAAATGTATGCAAGATTACTATGCAAATTGCGCAATTAAATTAAATAGTTTTTTTTTACCTGCAAAAAGCTTTATCGGTGTTGCTAAGCAATATGAAATGTGTTCGAGCTGAATTTGTCTGCCGGACAAATCCGCCGTACAAATACGTATTTGAGTAGGCCCCTTTAGGCAATTCGATTTTCACGTCAAGAGTGTGTCGTAAAATGTTGTAGGTACATGTATTTTTCAAACACTTCATACTTTTCAAAACTTTGCAGTATTGTTGTTCAGACATAAACGTAAGAATTACATTCAGGTATCTAGTTGTCTGTGGACTTGTGGACAGGTTGCTTAACTTAACTGATCGAACAAATTATTTAATTCAGGTAAATGCCGCTGATGGTGAGAGTGGCTTTATTAAACCGTCCGTCTCCTTCTAGTGAATTAAGTGGCATGATATGAGGTAGGTTGTGTTAATTTATAACTATGTATTAAAAAAACTTTATTAAAAACATTAGCCTCTGTACTAAAATGACGTAATACCGTTCTTCCTTTGTTAAGTAGAAAACAAATAACGAATATAGTTTGCCAAAAACAATTTATGCAAGACAGAGTATATTAAAGTCGTGTTTTAATTTATTGAAAATTTGAATTAAATGAACTCTGAACTCAATGAACCATTAACAAAATTTATCGCTCTCTTAGATAAATTAATGTGATAAATACGATTAAGATAAAAATTATTAAACTATTTGCTTTAATTAAGTTTTGCAATAAACAAACACTTGACCCAAATTTAATTAAAAAAATATTTTGACAATCTTAATAATTTAAAATCCTATTAAAAATACTGAACAATATACCGGGTGCCCAATAGATTACTAGCAAGCCGATTTTAAAATTTTGGTCGGATGTACAGTTAAAAAAATGCAGATTTCTGATGTTTCAGAACTTATGTGGCACATCTGGTTTAACCGAAAATGCTCTCAAGTTTGCTATTTTAAATTAAACCCCCTATATATATTTCTAAAAATCATTTCTACTAGGCAATTCTAAGCAAATACACGTACACAAGCTTTACCTATCTTAATTATTTTTTATCGATTTGTTAAAAAAACAAATAATGGTGGAAAAGAGCTTATGCGATTTTTTACTCATATTTAATAAATTTCATATCCTATCAGGAATTGACGTAATTTACTGGCAGGAAAGAACTTTGATAATTTAAATGGAAACCACTACCCTCAGTCCTAAATTTAAACTTAACACATATCTCTCAATCTTTTGTTAATTATATCGTATCTCTTCACCTAATAGTTTTATGGATATTAATAGTGAAACGTTAAAAAATATATTTTCTTTGCTATTTATCGCTATCGCTATTAGAGAGATATGGTGGTACTGTAACGTCATGCGGTATTAACGTAAGCACTATTATGACAGTTAAGTTATGCGCGATTCGATTTTACCGTCGCTGGTGGTAATAACGTTACCGCGTGGAGTAATTTGCGGGTTGATAACGCCGCGTGCTATTTAAAATAGCGAATAGAATTGTCATGCGCACAATATTTTTCTTTGTTTATTTTTAAGGTTATATTATTTATATCGACGATGTCTACAAATATTTTTGTAATAGAGCCACAGAGTAAAGTTAAACTACTTATCTTTGATAAAGTCTTGCTTTTTAGTTTTGAATAAATGTTGCAGGTGGAAAAGAAACGAAAAGGATTGTCGTCCGACAATGACCTAGCTTTCTGAAAAAATGTCTTAGTCAAAATTCATCTAGAAAAGTGGGAAAATTTACAGTAAAATGTGTTTGAAATAACGGGAAAAACTTTAGTATTCGCACATTAAAGGATCATTTGCTTTTTAATTTTGTAAATTCGCAGACAGGTGTAATTAACCGTTCGTAATACGGCATCTTCTATATATCTAAAAACAAACACTAAATACCGTATGCGGTATTTAAATAGCGCCTTACGTAAATAACGAACGTAGGCGGTAACCAAAGTACCCATATCTCTCTATTATTCGCTATTATCAAGGCAGCCCAACGTTTTACTATAAATATCTTTAAAACTATAGGTTTGGATATAGGATATAATAAACAAGAAATATTGAAAAATAAGTGTTAAGTTTAAATTTAAGGCTTAATGTAGAAGTTTCCATTTGAAATTTAATAAAGTTCTTTACTGCCAGAAGGTAATTTTTGTAGCACTTCCGGTAAAACCGGAGATTGTATTTTTACTGTGACAGGATTTGAGGATTATCAAGTATGTGTAAAAAATCACATTATCCTCTTTTTACCATCATTTGTTTTTTAATAAATGGTTAAAAATAGCGAAAACTAATTAAGGTAGGTATATCATGTGGTACATGTATTTGCTTAGAATTGCCTGTAGAGTTTAGTTTTAGAAAAAATATGTAGAGTGTTTCATTTAAAATAGCAAAGTAAAAACTTTTAAAACACGATAATCTTGCACCATTTTAAAATTGTGTAACACTTCTCAAGAAAATTACATTGCGCTCCGTATTACTCGTTTTTTCGGAAACTGTACAACTTGAATGTATGAGCCACATACGTCGCATAAATATAAGCACTGGATTTTTTGGTCAAGAAACTTCTAGATCCTAAGTTTTATTGCAACATTTATAACATATTAAAAATTATCAACCTTGACGAAAAACCTAAAAAAAATAAGATTTCAAAATTACTTTTTAACCGACTTTAGAAAGCGAGGAGGTTCTCAATTCGCCTGTATGTTTTTTTGTGTATGTTACGCGATTACTCCGGCGTTTGTGGACCCATTTTAATTTTTTTTATTTAAAAGAATGTATCTCCGCGGTGGTCCCATAAAAAAAGTCAGGATCGCGAGAGAAAAGGTACTAAACCTATTTTTTCTCTCTGCCGGATATTGCTAGTGCGGCAAAGCTGCCTCTAGGTAGGGAATATGCTCGATAATAAAGAGGCGCATTCAGAATCGACACCGAACTAAAGTGTGTGTTTTTACACTACAGTAAAAATCACAAGCACGTGTAATTTGATTGGTGGAAAGCGCTACAGACGGTCATGCAAAACTGTTACATTGGGGGTCACATGGTTAGGTCTGGTTAGCTATATCTCTTTTTTTATTTTCTTCGCTTTAAACCAATCAAATTACAAGTACTTATGCTTTTTACTGTAGCCTGTGTTTTTTACTGTATGTTTACCGATTTATTAGTAATAAACAGTTTAAAATAAAATTGAACGGACTTCAAAACAATAATAAAACTCACTATAAAGTAAAAAATAATTAAATAAAAAGTCGGATAATAACATGTGTGCTAAACTACTAAATGATATGTAAAACCTAATTTAACAAAAGCTTTCTATATTATAAGACCATAATTTTGTATTATTCGACTTCTTTTTTAGTTTTTTTTTAATTATTCTTTACTCTTTAGTAAGTTTTATCATTGTTTTGAAGTCGGTTCAATTTTTTTGCTTTTTGCTTAAAATCTGCCTTCTATACATATCTAAAAATAATTTTTATGGGATGTAAATTTTTATCGGACTAGCCAAGAATTACAATAACTTGTGTGTAATAAAGGTATATTTAAAAAAATCATTAAAAATACTTTTTCCACGACCGTTAAAAAATGGTATTTTTTAAATCGTTAACATGAAGTTAAATACTTCATTCTAGTACAGTACATAAAGTGTTAAAAAGTAACTTTTTTAACACTTCGAAGCTTTTTTCACACTTTAAATTAGGTTTTGTTTTATTACCTACTACAAAAAACCCAAATAATAATTTTTGCCATGTAACAGTAAATCTTTACATCGACTGAACCAAACGGTCAAGTTACCTTTAATTTCGTCATTATTTCTTTTTGTGAGTAGTATAGTAATAATGAATTTGGATGACTAAGAAATTAAAAGGGATTTATACTGTTTTAGTAATATTTCTACTAAAAGTAAGTCCTTACAATTTTCTAAATTTAAATAAAAATGCATAGTTATGAAGAGGTTAATTGTCTCTTAATAACTAGGAAGGCTATGATTTTTTGTTGCAATAAAATGGCTGTACTGCAAAAACTAAAATTAGTAAGTTAGGTAAATAAAAAAATTAGTTTATAAATAAAAAATGTATAAAATGGTATTTTGGGAAATTTTGATACGGTCGTGGAAAAATATAGTACGCCTTACGGCTCGTGCTGTCAAACCTCCCATTCGTAAAAAAGTAACACTTTATGCACTTGTTACCTAAATTACGAATAAGATACCGTTCACAATAGCATATAAATATAACTGTAACATTGATAGTTTTGACCTAGACAAACTCATTACTGTTGTAATACAAAACATAATTAAAAAGATAAATCCACTGCGAAAGACAAAATAATTAATAATCTTATTAAGCAACTAAATTTAAAATGCCACTGAAATAGCAATGATCTTTGGAGTACCCCTCGAAAATAATTTAAAGATTATTTTATTTCCTAATCACATTAGTACATCCTGCTTACGAAGATATTTGCAGTGATATGTAGGATAACATTTATTAACTAAATACCATGACCCTACGTTTGAATCTATAGATATAGCAATGATTGACACTATTATGAATTAAACTTAAAAGTTTTTAAAATTAAATTAAATTATATCACAGTGTTTTGCATGACATTCCTTCTAGCCAAATAAATTTTTATTTTTACTATTTTTACTCATATACACGTCATGCCGACACAAGTTTATGGGAAATTTATTTTCATAAGTTTCATTCTCTTTTGAGGAAATTTTATTCCATTTTTTTTTCTTAATGAGGATGCAAAAGAAAAAATTAATAATAATTAATTCGGAAAGTGGCACAATTTGAACCACGCGATTTAGGATCTCACATCATGCGCACAAAGAAAATTGGGTAAATTCGTATAGTACGCATGACACAAATATCACAGAATATATGTATTTAGTTAACAGTCAGGTTGGTTTGTAAAATATTGACATGATATTATTAAACCACACACAAAATTATTATATTAAAAGTGCGTGCTGTATATTTTTTTACAAAAATCTATACTTATACTGGGTGTCCCACTGGGAACTGCTGCCATCGATTTCTCGACGACTAGGCTTTGGAAAATTTTGAAAATTGGAAACATTATAAAGTTAGCGGGGGACATATGACTAAAAGATTTTTACAGTTTTGGCACTTCCGATTATACCGGAAATTAATGTCAACTTCCTTATTTTAAAAGGAACACCCTATATATTATGTATTATTTAGAGACTATAAACAAATTTTATGTATAATGTCTCATACCGTTTATGACCTATTAAAAATTTTATGCCAAAAATGACGTTTGCAAGCCATTACATATTCATTTTTTTTTTTAAACAAAAGCGTTTAATACGAATTGTCGCTAGGTTCCTTGTAGAAAAGACCTTTTCTAGTAAATTATGTTAATAATTTAACAATTTATAAATACAGACTGGTCTAAAATAGTCGTTAAAAATTATATCGACAAAAACCTTAGAAGTCAATTTGTTCAAATGAAAACCCCGATCTTTTATTACATTATCCCATTAAGTATTAAAAATAAGAGTAAGTTTGCATAGGCATGTCTATTCTAAAAATGTATAGTTTTTGAAATAGTAACAATTAAATATTATTTATCAATTCTAACAATGCCTTTAGTACGGGTAAGTAGGTACGGTGTAGTTGGCTATGACGCCGCATTTTATTGTCAGAGCCATTCAGAAGCCAAACTAAGCCGTACTTAAAAGCATCATTAGAATAGATAAATATGAAATTGTTATTATTTTGAAAACTATAAATTTTTAGAGTAGATAACCTTTAACAAATTAACCCTTATTTTTAATGCTTTATGAGATAGTGTATTAAAAGATAGAGGTTTCCATTTGAAAAAATTAACTTTTAGGGTTTTGTCGATATAATTTTTAACAATTATTTTTGACCACCCTGTATGTATAATTTCTCAAATTATTAACACAGTCTACTAAAGAAGGTCTTTCTTTACAAGGAACTTAGACCCACTTTGTAATATTAAAAGCTTCTGTTTGGAAAAAAATATGGGTTAAGTAATGGCTTGCAAACATCATTTTTGGCATAAAATTTAAAATAGGTCAAAAACGGTTGAACTTAGGTTTTGAATACTATACATAAAAAATGTTAAGAATTTAACAGAGAATCTTAAAAATTAAAATATATAGGGTGTTCCATGTAAAATAAGAAAGCTGACACTAAGTTCTTATATAACCGGAAGTGCTAGAACTGTTAAAATATTTAAGTCTCATGTCCCGCACTGACTTTATCATGATACCCAATTTTCAAAATTTTCCAAATACTTCTTTTCGAGAAATCGATCGCAACAGTTCCCGGTGGAACACCCTGTATAATATTATAAAGAGGTAAGGTTAGTAACTTTGTTTGTGTACCAGCAAATTAGAAATATCCCATAAATGTCATTAAGTGTTTATGGCAATAGCATATGTTAGTCGGTTTCCCTAAGTCACTAAAGATTATTTTTAATGGGTTTAAGAAATACAAAACGAAGGGGCCTATTTATGGTTTTCTGTAAATATTATCGTCCAGATGACAAATATATCATCGTCAGATAAATACACCCTAAAATGTTTATATAATCTAGACAAGGGTTCTCAAACTAGAGAAGACCCATATTATGTTACTATAAAAATTTGTTAGGATTAAAACAGAATTGTCAAATAAAAGGAAACAATGAAAATAATTTTTAATATAATATGTACTGTTTATAATATTTTTAATGGTATGGACAATAATTATAATGCAGAAAGACATAGAAAAGAGACTACAAACATTAAATACACCTGTAACTACAAATCAAAGACCAAGCTCATTTTTGTTTATATTTTTATGTTGATATCATAAGTTTTGAAGATTAAGGTCGGACTGACCAGTTGTTTTATTAAAAGTTTTGTTTATTGTGAATTAAAAGGAAAATTCTTATTTTATTTTAAAACCAGGAAGGTAACGCCATCTAGAGCTTTAAACTTAAACTATAGAAAAGACTACCCGGTAACACCCTAGCCAATAGAATTAAGGTAATGTTTATTAAAGGGATGCTGCCTAGACCGTAATACAAACCCTAATTGGTCTTGTGTTTTTATGTTACAGTGGGTTCAATATTTTATTGGAACCTTTGAGAATTTTAAGTAATTTTATGACAATATTGGGGGTGGCTTTTGAAGGACAGCCCTTGTCCAGAAGCCACAATAGAAGTTTCATGTAATTGAAAAGTCAGTCTGTCTATAATGGTGGTTAGTTGAAAGTCTGTCTATAACGTCAGTTAGTTGAAAGTCTGCCTATAATGTGGGTTAGTAGAAAGTCTGTCTATAATGTTGGTTAGTTAAAAGTCTGTATATAATGTTCGTTAGTTAATAGTATGTCTCTACTTTTCTATAGTTTTAAAAGTCTGTCTACAATGTTTGTTAGTTAAAAATCTGCCTCTAATTTTCTTTACTTTTAAGTCGGTCTATAGTTTTTAATAGAGTAAGTTTTGTTAATAAGTTAAATAATATGTCTTTCTTTGATTTCGGTTAAGTCTTGCTTTAACCTTTTTTAAGTGAAAATTTAAGCCTTCTTATAGTTTTTATGTTAACCCGCACAATGCTTTTCTTTAGATTTCGGTTGATTTTCTAAGTTATCATTTAGCTTTATACTTTTATTTTTATTTTATATCATTCTCATATTTTTATACATTTTTTAGTTATTTTTAATTATTAAAATTCTAGTTAATTTTGTTTAAACATTTCTTTTAATTTAACATTCATCTCCTATTACTAACCTTGAAAAGACAGCTTTTGTGTAAATTGTGTGGCAAAACGTTAAAAGAAGCAGTACAAGTTAGCAACAGAGAAATTAGGTAAGTGTAACTTGGAATAAGCTAACATGTACTAACTAAGTATTGTTCTACAAGATCTTCATGCTACCAGAGTGTCTTCATCAAATTATATTTTTTGTTCTTCTTAATTTTGTTGTATCATGACTTGGACACTGTTTGCTAGTTGCCGCGCTACCACTTATTTTATAGGACTAGCTCACTGTCTAAGTAATATATTAGTAACAGGGAATACGTCATTCTGTTACATTTGTAGAAGGTGTTCTTTGGAAGTGTTGAACCGATTATAAATTCTTTCACAGTCAGAAAGCTACACCATTCAGGCTATATTTTATTATAATTGAACAAAAACTTTAGAGAAAAATAATGGAATATGTATATCAAGTCAGCGGAAAAAGGAAAAATATTAATAACTCCCAACGAAGGGGGCACGGGTCAGCTATCTTTTATAAGCCGGCCTCGCGGGCGGTCCGGGTTCGATTTTCGGTAGAAGCGTTTTTTTTTTAAATAAAAATAGATAAGAAAAAAGCAACAAATTTGGTTACCTATTTTTAGTTGAGGGGAGAGGGGAGTTTAGGGGGAATTAAAAAGTTCAGAGAAAAATATAATTACCGCCCAACGAGGTACGCATGAGTTGGCTAGTTAAATATAATCCCATAATTCCCAGCAAATTCGGGTTTAAAAAATAATATTAGATAAAAATTTAACGGGCCTAATCGGCTTTATCACAAGTCATTGTGTGTGCCATTTTTTAATAGTTTAGCGTATGACAACTGTTTCTCTGCCCTTTTCTATCCTCTTTAGAATTTTTGCCAATGCGTGTGAAGAAAACGGTCTAAAGCCACAACAATGCAAAACCGATGCGTCATTTTATCTGGAAGGTTTGCAGGCATTTCTTGTCCACTCTCTACCTACCACAGTTCAACACACTAAAAGTTATTTGAAAGCATTGAGCTGGCGCGAGGTGTATATATTATACACGGTTAGTAGAGAGTACGGCATCATCTCTTGAATATCTTGATTCTGTATCTTAGAGTTTTTGGGTATGTGAAATTAAATAGTGAAAATTGCACTGTTGCTAGATTTTCAAACTTTAAGGTAAATGAAGTAGTTATTTTGTTGTTTTTTTACGAACTACCCCATTAATTTTTTTACAGTAAATTTGAAGGTCGAAAATAGTTTCTAAATTTTCAATAGTCTATCGCTACTATTGGCTAAGACCTGATTCACAATTTTTAATAAAAAGGGTAGTAGCACCTAAGTGTCTACAAAACCACTTAAGCTGTGTTTAAAAAAATAGGTATCTGGGAATTTTAAGGCACATTTAATTTTACAGTAACCACCACTGTAGCTGGATTTTAAAAATATTGTTGGTTTTTAAACATTTGGAATTGAAATAAATTTGAAATATCTACTTAATTGGTATCAAAGTAAATTAGTAATTTTGTTTAGAAATCTAAAAATATAACGTGCTGCGGAAAACAGAGTAATCTAGCAGCAATGCCTATATAACTGTTCAATTTTGCGAGCCCAAAAACTTCTAAAGTTTTGTAAATGCAGGTTTTGCACTTTTAGAGATTTTTTTTAAGCGTTTCTGCATTTTTTTACAGAAAATCTGGAGTTTTTATATGTATCTCAACAAGTAGTATATATTTTTTTAAATATGGCAACATACTTACTTTGTATTCTTCAAAATATTGCGAAAAAAGGAAGTGGAACATATTATTAAAAAAGTGAAAAGAAATGTAGCATAAAACTAGGAAATCTGGTAACAGTGTGGACATTGTATTTAACGAATTAAAAAATAAAATGTGATACTAACCCACTGAGCTCGATGGATTGCTAATATTATAAACTGCGCGAAACAAAAGTTACATTTTATGGGCGAAAACACCGGTTTGTGCGCAAGCCAGTTGAGGGTAAACGCACCTGGCGCCAAACAAACTATTCGCAATATCGGAAAGAATTTGTCAACGGCGTCCTGGTTTTCTGTTTGAAGTACGGTAGCTAATGAGCGTCACGGTCAGACCGCGGACGAAGGGTACGGGGTGCCGGTGATTGTATTTTGCCACCGCTTTTAAGTGCGCATGTTCGTCCACCCATTCATTTGTTTACTGCGCGAGGTCGTAAACATCCGACAAATGCTTCTTGCCACTGCGGATCTAAATGTAGGTTATCTATGTACTAACCCCGTAAACTGGGTAGTATTTTGTCAAATGAAAAATTAAACTTTATCGCCTTTATATTTTAAAGGAAAGACATTCAGATCATAGGTTTACTCAAACCTTTTTGTCTAACCTAGGGATTTGTTTATTAATTTTAAAATATATTATTGTTATCTGAGCTTTAGCAACCAGTAAAAACAGATTATTGCCAAGAAAATTATAAAAATAAACCAACAAAAATACAAACAACTTTGTAAATAAATACTGCGTTAAACTTACGTCTTTGTGCATATTTCCCAAAAAGAAATATTTTCAAAAAACGCCAAAACGTAATACCTAAATTTACTTGCATATAATTAGCCCTTTAAAACTCCTATTTTAGTAATTTTTCGTAATAATTTTAATTGTGAAAAACCATATTTTTGATTTCTTAATGTATACATGACAATAAATTTGTAACTCTTTCAACACTTATGTAATTGAAACAACAGATGTCAAATGAGCAGCCATGAATATTCTTATAAAACTTCGGTGCATTATATAATGATAATGTCAAACATGTGGCGAAGATATTCATAATATTTTTATTACACATACATCTTTCTGTAAATATGTTTACTACCAATCTGTCCCTCAAAATTGTTTGTTAGAAAAGAGAGGTGTCCGACTATTTTGACTCATTTTGATCGCGAATTACTTTAGAAGAAATAAAGATTCGTCGGTATAAAGGTAAAAGTCACTAAGTGACATTTTTTTCTCAAAAATAAATTAGGCATACCCAAGTTACTTGCGGTAATAGTTCTATCATATGAACAACTCAAAACTGCGATGTTTAACTTCTAAAGCTCTTAATTAGGCAAAATATTAAAACTTCCTAAGTCCCCTAAATCCTAAATAAATAATATTCCGTATGTGTTAGTGAGTTTTTGGATGCAAAAGTCGAGACAGGATATTAATCGGTGGTGTATTATGTTAACTATTATTTAAGTTTTAAGTTTGGTAAGCTAACAATTTTTTCTACTGTTTTTATGTACAGTTATATTACTATATTTATGCACCATATGGTAAAATTACCGAGTTACAAAAGTGGTCAAATTCACCAAGTACAAAAAGTGATATTTCTGACGTTCCTTGGATAATTTATTTTTGTAAAAATTAGAAGCAACTCTTAACATGATGCATAGGCTTTTCTTTTTTTTAGCAAATTTTATAAAAAAGTGCTGATATCTCCTAAACATAAAATCGTTACTTAGTTAGTTTTACCTTTATACCAACAAATATTAAAATGTGGTTTTTGTAGAAAAGACTTGGATTAAAAAAAATATTATCTCCTCACCATTTGGTTGCAACGTTAACATAATATTTAAATAGCCGATTTTTCGATATAGGGCAACTTTGTTATTTTGTATATTTATTTACCCTTAAAAGAGTTTTAAGAAAAAAACATATTACGTACATTACATACATATACAAACATTATTAGTTTCAGTTTCGGAAATATGGCCATCAAAATCAGACATTTATGTAATTTAATTTTTAAATTTCCGCCATTTTGTAATAGGTAATAAAATTTACTTTATATTCTAGGCTTATAAAGTACTCGTCAGGAGCTATAAAATGAAATGCCACAAGACCAACCTCTCCATTTAATTTTTTCCTAAGATGACGCCTATCCACCATCTTGATGGTTGCAACTATATCATTTTTACGTAAAATAGAAGTTTATATCCTCCCCATTAGCCATACTCAAATTTTATTAAAAAAATAAGGCTACAAAAGATAGCAGGAGAGGGGACTATTTACGTCAACACTGTATAGCCTATTTTAAATATATACATGTTTTGGCAGCAGTTTTTACTTTTAAGCATTGTTCATTCAAGGCAAAAAAAATCGTAAAGGTTTGGAACCTTATTATAAATATTAATAAATGGGCGTTCATAAATTACGTGAGACATCTTAGGGGGAGGGGGTCGACAAATATCTCACCAAATCTCACGATGGGGAAAGGGGGTCTGTGAAAATCTCACGTAATTTTTGTGTAGGTATAGAAAGTGGCAGGCCTTCCCCAGAAAAATGTAATGTATTGTTGCTTTTTTGTATGGAGAACCTTAAGAGTTTTGTATTCCCATCATAAATCTCATGTAATATTAGATAGGGGGAGGGGGTTTAAGAAAATCTCACCCTATCCCACCAAGGGAAGGAAGTTGGTCCAAAAATATGGAAAAACACCTCACGTAATTTATGGACGCCCCCTAATAATAATCTTTACGACTAACAGATTTTGACAACAACACACTTGCAAATTGTTGTTGATTGTTGATCAGAAAAAATTGCCAATATATAATTTTAAGAAAAATCAAATTTCCTACAAAAATGGTTTCTTTGTATATTGTCGGCAAATAAGCCGTTTTCATGTAATCGAAATTTGAAAATTGACCTCTTTTTTTTAATTTTTTTTCTTGAGTGAAATTGGATGCGCCACAAAAAAGATCGGTAACACTTTTTAATCAATTTTCTTTTTTGAAGCACAAGACCCCCTTTCAATTTTTTTTTTTAAATAACGCTCTTTATTTTTAACATTAATATATGTCATTTTTTGCCTAAAATAGGTATGGTTAATGTTGTCCTACTAAAGTTCTCAAATTATATCCAACTATTTAAAAGTTACAAGGGGGTCCAGACTTTAGACACGCTCTTTATTTATAGTCCCTGGGCCAGTAATAAAATTCACTTCATGATAATAACACTTATCAAACCTTTTCAAGGGGTTCCTTTTGACGAGTCCACCACAAATATATTCATACCGCCATATATGAAAGCGGCACGTTAACCCAGCCTGTTAATGTCAAATGTTTCGGAACGAACACGAAACCACAGGGCCTTGACATGTTTTGGGTATAGGATTGGGCGGGTTTCGTCACTGTAACCCATATAATTCTTGGCAAAATTTTTAAAAATTGTATACAAAACATTGTGGTACACTTTTCCGACAAAAAAACGTGACGTGTTTGCCCGGTTCGACACTCGAAACATTTGACATTGACAGTCTGGGTTAACGTGCCGCTTTCATATATGGCGGTATGAATATTCGAGGTAGATTCATTAAAAAGAAAGGTTTTTAAAGTGTTATTATCATGAAGTGAATTTCATTACTGGCTCAGGGACAATTATCTTGCCTTGAAGAGTTGTAAACAAAAATTTTAAAACAAATAAAAACGCGGGTGTTTAATTTACAATACCTTTATTGCATTTATATTAAAATACATATTTTTTTAAAATTTGAAGGCCATATCAAAAGAAAATATTTTATATTAAAAAACGTTTTACTTTTTATTCTAATATTGCTTAGATTTCAAAAAATTTATAATTTTAATGAATAAACCTTTTCCGATTTGTGATGGCCAGAACTTAATTTGTTACATTTATTTTAGTAAATTAATAATGCTAAATATTGGTTATAAATAATTTATTCAAACAAATTTTATAAATAGTTTTGCATAATTATGTGTTTCTAGAGACTCAACACCCAGATAGGTCTAATTTCTTACGTAATATTTTGGGCTTGCCATTTAAATTTTTAAAATATAAATAATTTAATTCTTTGTAACACTATTGGGTAACGCCATATACTATTTTAAAAACGCATTTTAAAATATGTTAATATGGTCAAACCCATTTTTATGATCTATTTACACTTTTAGTGCGATCTTGACTTTTTCTCAAAATGGCAATAAATCAGGACCAAATATTTAAGTCGCAGGCCTATTCTAAATGTAGTCTTATTATAATATAACTAGGCTTTTATAATACGACTAGGCGTATTGTAAACCCTACACTAGGTACAGAATAACTTACGGTAACCTAATGTAAGTTATTCTCTACCTATTGTTAGGGAACCCTTAAAAAGTGGGTGGAAATGGGCATACGTCCGTGGTATTATAAGATGACCGACGGTATATCAGCCGAATTGTATTTTATTCATTGACTTTAAACATTTTAAACTTTATTAAATTATGTATTTAAAATACAAATTATATATTTGAATTATTTAATACAGCATGATCTGCTTTTATGACATTTGCTAATAAATTTCATGCGGGCTTTAAAACATAATGTCACATTGAGGCGTTTATGATTAGTTCCGGTTAGTTAAATCTTTTTTTTAATTTCCTTTATTAAGGAATTAAAAAAAAGATTGTTATAGTTAGGCATGAAAAAAGTTTTCCTCTATATTTTATTTGAGTTTTTGATGTTCAGTTGTGTTCTTTTTATGCTCAAAGGATAATAGTTTAAAAAATATGAAACTTTTGAACAGGACGTTTTTTTATTTTCCTTGGTTATAGTTAAAAGTGGGTGGCAAAATATAAATGAAAACCCTGTACTGAGTTTATACTTACCGAAATCTTTGTTTCATTAACTACTTTATTGGAGTAGACAGAACATCTTGGTGGAACGTTCATACACCATTTGTATGTTCTTTCTGTCAGGTTTTTAAGTTCCCATTTCACCACCTCTCGAGGTTCTCTAGAAGCATTAAAAAACTTTTTATATTTTACATTATGAGAATAGAAGCTTAGCTAGGTTTCATAATTTATTTTTTAAATTAAAAAGTGAGACATGGAATCCACATCAAAAATGAACCAGATGCTCTTAGCCTAAAGAGAAACAATATTTGTTTTGGAATTTGCAAAAAAAAGTATTTTTTAATTAGTCCCCTAACAGAGAAAATTTACGTTTTAAATCATAATTGTATTATTTTCGTTAATTTGGTCAGAATTTATCGACAAACCTTGAACTGCTATAGGGAGAGGAGGAGGGGAAGGGAAGGGGCCCAACTAACAATTGGACGGCGCAACGTCGCTAAACGCAACGCAACGTTGCGTTCTTACGTTCAAATTTCCTACATAGCGACTCTGTTTTGCACCAATTTGGTGGATGAATTTTGAGTCGTCCGGACGTTGAAAATGTAACTACTGCAAGTGGGTCGACGTAAAAACGTTGCTGAAGGCAACTTGTTCGGCTAAAGCCATCTACAGAAAAACTGTATGATTAAAAATGTTTGTCTACTAAAATATAATTTTGGCAACTTCTAGTAAATTAATAAGTCGCCGTACAATTATACTTCAACTATCATGGCAGAGTAGTAAAGAACTTGTTTATATTTAATATTTTGTCATGAACTGGATAATAAAATTGCCCAGATTTATTCGCATGTCATCCAAATTTTAAAACAAACTGCAGTTTACTGACAAGTATATGGCGAAAATGTAAGAAAAAACAAGCGCGCCATTAGAATAAACAGTTCAAGACAATATAGTTCAATTTTTGAAAATCATTATAAGTATTAAAAAACAAATAAATTATGTTTTATAATAAGCTATATCTGTAATAACCTTTTCTTTTAACAGAATCATGAAAACATTAATAAATTATTAGAATTATGTTTTTTCTTTTTGTTCCACATTAAAAAGTCAAAATGGCTGCCTTGATTTTCTTTCTAGTTTTACATTTTTTAATGGCGGCCGGTAGTCGCGATCGCAACCATATTTTTTACTAAGATTAGACCAATGTTAACGCTATCTATCAGGTAAAAGTTAATCCTTTGATTAAAATGGCCCGTAACCGTTGCTAGGTTGCTACAACCAATCGCCAACGTTGTGAAATGCAACTATGGAAGTAGCTTTCAGGCAACGTTAAAGCGTCGTTAGCTTCTCTCCCAAAATAAGTACCCTAAAGACTATAGTTTAGAAAACGACGTATAGACGTTAATAGGACGACCGTTTTCGGTGCAACGTTGGTTTTTCAATCATAACGACGTTAATTTAATTGGTCGGAAGAACAGCTTACTTTTCTACTAACAGCAACGTTAAATTTGGTGTGATTCTTAGTAAAGACGACTAAAGGCGTCTAAAATTATTAGTTGGGGGGAGAGCAGCTAACCAAAAGATCAACTTTATTTTGTAGATTCCAAAATAAAAATCTTCTTTACCAAAATGTTTAAGGTCAGTAGCATCTGGTATACAGGGTGATTTTTTTTTATGTTTAGTACAGAGATCTCAGAAACCGCTGCAGGAATCAACTCCAGTACTTAATTTATTAAAATAGTATTTAAAATTGTGTTTTAAATTTAACTAAATAAAAAAGAAGAAAATATTATCGAAGATTTTGCTATTATTGCCTACAGCCATGCTATATTTTTTCAAACCAAATTGGTTGCTTTTCAGACACAACGTCTATACGTTAGGATTAAAAATTATTATTGTTAGTTTAACTGAGTCTCACAAGCATAAGTTAAAATAATCACTGAAAAGGCTGTCAACAAAAGGTTTTTTTTTAATAATACTTGTTTATACTTGTTTCTTGGCCAATCTGAAAAACATACAAATTTAAAAATTTATATGTCTAAAACCACCTTATTGTTAGATTTAAAGTGTATCTTGCTATACATCGTTAAAAATCTAACCAAAAATAACCAGATCTTTTAAAAAATGTCTTAGCCAACTATGGTTTCCATTAAAAAAATGCCAGTTTATTTTACACTTACTACTACATTAAATATTGGATTTTTATTTCTATTATGAAGATAATTATCTACAAGTTTTTTATTTACCCTTTTTGTCTATTCCGAATATTAACCGAGTTACAGAGGAAAACAAATTTTTGGAAACAAAATATCTAGTTAGCCATTATTTTTTGGACGAAATAAAAAGTAATTTAAAGTAAGCTCTAAAATCTACAATTCTTTCCCCGTTTAACCATCTTGGTAGCTGCAGCGATTTCTGAGATCTCTGTACTAAACATAGAAAAAAACTCACCCTGTATATATAATGTGGTTCTCATGTGAAACTTTTCAAACAAAATAGTTTTAAATTCATTTCTATATATATATATATATATATATATAAAATAATGGCACACAGGAACTGTATACCTTCAATATAAAAATATAATATATATATATATATATATATATTATATTTTTATATTGAAGGTATACAGTTCCTGTGTGCCATTATTTTCTTTAGTTTCTTATTTTAACTTTAAACATTGTTTATTTTTATGCAAAATAAAAATTCTGCGGTTACTTGTGCAATAAACAATTATTTTACATAACAAACAATGTTTATTGGTTTGACGCCCGTGACAATGCTCTTACAAGTTCGATTAAAAGACCTTGTCTTCCTGAAGAATTATTGCAACCTCACCCACCCATAAAATAATCATATTATGAATATATACACATTTATTTATTTACATTATTGATGATTATTAATATGTTATCCTATACCTTAGATAATTAATTATTATCAAGGTAGATTTAGTACTTAGGAATAGGTACTCTTATCTCTAACATCTTCTGTGAGGAGCTTTAAATTACAACGCAGTTTTTGATTAAATACAATTTTAGAAGTACCACAATTTTTACTTCGCGTTTTATTATTATATGTACCTATGTTTAAAAAGATATTTAATCAATACATATTTTAGTAAATCATTTGTAAAAACTGTGAGCCATTCTAAAAATAGTATTTTATCAAAAACTGCGTTTTGATTTAAAGCTCCCCATATATTATCATGTATTGCTTTTAACTAAATAAATAAAAAAATATAATTATTATTCCGTTGCCTTTACTTTGTACGAAGACTCTCTTATATTTTGCATATCTGTGCGCAAAGTTAACTTTTGCGTACGCAATCTCATGTTGGAAAATTTAGTTGGTTCTTAGAACAACAACAAAATAGACGTAAAAACTACAAATAATGCTATTTGACGTTAAAAAATATTATATTAAAAAATAGTGTTTATGCAGGGAGGGTTGTTAGTAAAAAACATTGAATACTCTATAATGGCACATGAGATGCTGTACGAATATCCCCTTATTTTAGTAGTGGGTTTTTATCTATGGCATACAGAACCCTCTTAATATCGTTTGGCTTTGTAAATAGAACCTTTTAAGTAAAAATTGCATTTTTTGTATTTTTGGCACTTAGACCCTTTTAAAGTTAAGGTCTTCAAATTTATGACCAAGATGTGCATTTTTTGACATATTAAATAATTTATTCTTTATTTTTGTTTTTTTGCAATATTGCATTTATTTTTCAACCAGTCTAGTTGACATTCGGTACACGAATCAAGCTCTGCAAATTTTAAATTTTAGGATAAAAGAACTTTTTTAATACCGCTGGAGGGCACTTTACCTGAAACATAAAAAGATAATTAAAAACTTAAAAAATAAGATAATTTTTATCAAAGTCAATAAACCCCACCGTTTAGCCAATAATCGACATCAAAGTTTTCATCAATTTCAACCAAAGGACGGAGGTAATTTGGACGTAAAGGTCATTAACAAGATTTGCGACACAGGTAATCCCGGCGCAAACAATTAAGGAGCCTTCTAATCCTATAAATATTTTAAACACAATTTAATTTATGAAAAAATAACTATTACACTACCTACTTGAGTAAATTTGGGTTTAAATAAGGAATAAAAAAAGGCGTTGCTTACCAGAACTAACCATACTCTGTAATAATAACAAAACTATTGTAATGCAATAAGATTGTCGCCGATTTAGGAGTCTTTACACATCGGTTTTATTTTATTACCCGAAGGCGACCCCCGCGCAATTTACCTTAGTATTAAACGACACTTTTGCGTATGCAGGTAAGGAAGAAATTTTCGCGCAAAAATTACCGCCGCCGCGCCGCAACCAAATCACCTACGTATGTAAATGGAATCAGCAAATTAAGTCGTCTTTTTTGAACACCCTGTATAGGGTTCATATAGATCACATAAAAATAATGTGACAAGTTCATATAAAAATATTTTCCTAAAGTCTCTTCTTACAGAGATATGTGACCTTTAAGAACGCCACTGTAAATCGGCTTTTTTCAATACGTTTTACATCACTTGGTTTAATTAAATAATGTTTTAACATGATAAATACCAGTTAGGACTCCTTAAAATGGTATCCTGGTAAAACATTCGTCTTTGGGGCAGACTAACCCTTACACATTACTAGTAAGTATTTGTACACCCCGTATAATAAAAGAATATAAATATAAATATAATTTCTAAATAGCTTAAACCCTTTACCTAAAAAGTACTTTTGTCCGATTTCGATAAAGTAAAGCGTTCTCGAGGAAAACAACATTATGATTAAATAGGCTTATATTAATAATTTTGTTTGTCCGGTCGATAAAGGCTGCCTCCTATTTTATGCATTCTTTAGCTTTATTTATTAAAGAATATGGGACCCCTTACAATGCTGCAACAATATTTTTTAATTCTGTGAAAATAAATATATATATATATATTTATATATATATATATATTTATATTTTTTAGTACCATTTGCAACAGAATAACCCAAAGTTTTTAGATGTCCCTCTTCTTAATTAAAAATATTGTTACTAACACTAACAGAGAAAGAATCACTCTGCGCACTTGTTATAAATATAACTATTTCCAAAGACGGTTGCTCTAGTATCAGTATCAGGTATCATTTTCCGAACTAGTTATGTAAGAAAAATACTATTCTAAAAAATTATACGTTTGCAAATTTTAAATCTTTCATTCAGTACAAAGCTGTTATTCTGAATGTGATATCAAAACGTTACTTTACAAAATAGCTAACCAGGTATTTATTAATGAGAAGAATTTGCTCAATAACCATCAATTTTCTTGTCTATACTCCCATGAAACGATGCAATTAAAATGTGAACAGTATTGCTATAAGTGTATCACACATTTCAACATGTTTTGTGTTGCTTGTTGAATTAAATATTAAATAGAGAACAAGAAAGGAGTTCATAGATCTAGAGATAGGGTGAAAATAAGCCTAATGGAAGGGCTTGATGCAAAAATCAAACATATTTATGTTATTTTAAAACTTGTTAAAAATTGTTTAAAACTTTCCAAATACAACAGTTTATTTGTATTTCTAAATTTAAACTCTAATCAAAATTTTAAAATATAAAAGTCTTTAAGTATAAAAGTTAAAAAAAGTATTTCAAAAATCAACGATTTTGTACTAAGGTCATTTTATGATTGTAAAAGTTTAAAAGGAATAGCTTATTTAATTTTTTTCTGGCATTCTAATAAAAACTTATTTTTTTAGTATTTGGTGCCACTGGTGTTTATGACAGCCAAACGCTTTCACACTTGCCGCTCTCCGCTCGTCGTTTTCCGCTTGGTATCGTAGTCGAGGCTTTACGCATCTGCATCAAGGACTAGAAAAACTCCAGTCTATCAAAATTTAAGACAGATTTAAGCAACGGATTTTTTAAAGCAACTCTCATTCGTATTCTCAGCAAGTCTCTCTTTGATACCTCATATTGTAGAAGTGCACTAAAAATAACTACTCTGCCATCTTTAGAATTCAACCATATTGCATTTAGAGTGACGTCACTTTATTTTTTGAGCTATTCTCAGTAAGTCCTATCATTTAAAAATTATTCTATTCTAATCTATCTCCACTGCACAAAGGCAGTATGGCGTTGGCTGCTTCCTCTGCGCCATATTGCCAGCACAGATTTGCCCCTTCTCAAAGCTTAGCTCGAGGGTGAGCGACCTTTCGTCACTGGTTACGCTCTGGATGATCCAATTAAGATAGAGGGCTATTCATATTCGATGGGGACCTTGAAATGTGCGGTTCTAGGCCGTATCAAGTCCCCCAAATAATTCCAATAATATTTTATCGATCAAAATGCACATCTAGTTGTAACCGGTTACTGTCAGCCCCTTCCCCCACGTGAGCATGTGCTATAAGTCGCCTTAGACACATGTAATACGTGCGATGCGCTACCACTAGATGACAATGTGAGTCTTTCCTCGATCCCCAAGGAAAAAGACGCCCATACGGTTCCTCCCTCCGCCAAAACCTCGGAAAACTATGTAGTCCTCTTTGGAACGTTCGCACTTCTCGGAGGTCGACAAAAGAATCCCATTTAAAAGCTGTATTGTAAGAGTGTATTAAAAATAACTATGTAGCTATCTTAGTTGTTCCGCTATATTGAATTTAGAATGACGTCACACAGCTATCCATGCATTGTTATCCAAACTAAGGGGGTATACACAATTTCAGCTTAATCGGTAAAAAGATATGCTTAAACATTGTATTAAAAAGAAAAAAAATTGAAAAAGGCGACAAAAATCAGATGTATTAAATTTTTTCCTTTTAAGCCTAATTTTTCGTATGTTTATTGATGTTTTCATAGCAGTTGTAACAAAACTCCTTGCCGTCACTTTAATTTTTTTTTGTTTGTGCGATCTAGATCTAAAACCTTAACAACCAGAAACACTAATACGGTAGTTTACGATCCTCTTTCACCTAATAAGTCCTTACACACATGATCGCAGATCAGACTTTTACTTTCTGCTGGTTTCTGGTTGTAACGTAATCTCCATTGCACCACATGCACGCGTCTTGGAATTCCATACTTTTAAAAGGAAAAATTTTAATTGCATTTATTTTGCAATTTTAAAAAAATTAACCTTAACTACTACTTTCGTACTACTACGTACGTAGGACGAAAGTAGTCTACCAGGAACCTTCTGAGGATGCCAACCACTCGCGCTGGCGAAACGTCAAAGAAACAAAATCTTCGACGACGGCCGAATAGCCCAAAAACATAAGATTAGTTTAAGGGGCAATTCTACACAGAAAAATAAGGAAATAACTTCATATGAACATATGCCCAAACAGTGGCGACACCAGCTTTTTGCTTTAGGGGTGGCCGAAGTTTTTAGGGATGGCCAAATTTTTTTAAAAGTATTTTTTTTTGAGGAACAAAAAAAGGTCCTTACTAATTAAGACCTTTAAGCTCCCCAAAGTACCTATTTCTGTCTTATCTTCCACCTTACAGGAGTGCCCACCAATTTTGCAGGGTGGCCCGGCAACCCTTGGTCCCCTAGCGTCGTCAGCGATTAAAAGAAAAACATTTTTTCCTAAATAACTTGTATACCAATTTAGATATTTTTAAGACATTAAAAAGACGTCATCTACTTATTAAAAGACATACAAATAATTTCTCGTTTCTCGACATGGTCATATCCCGTCGCTATCTAATTTTTTCAGTATTTAATATAGGGTAGACACGTTAACTATACGCCTTATCACTTAGTCTAGTGTCCCAATCATTACATAAAAAAATTTGCAACACTCATGTATTGACCAATTTTACTCCTAAAAAATAACTTTAAAAACAAATACCAAAGTTGATATTAGGTACCAGTGCCGAATAGCCATGTAACAGGAGGCAGCAAATGCTACGGGCTCCGCGCCTTGGTGGGCCCTGTGCTTGTGCCAAAAAAAAAAAATACAAATAACAAAAATCAGGTTAAGAATCTTTTTCCAATAGGCAGGGAAGTATTTTTTACCATGAAGTTGATCCCTGGCATGCAGCCGTAGGTTGGAATAAAAGCGGTAGGAAACTAATTAGGGTAAAACTGATGATAAAGCAGAATTTTATAACCGATTACTCTAGGCAACACTCCAAATTTCCCAGGGAAATGTTATGGAAACGCGCACACTTTAGCTATTCTTAAAGTGAGTGTTGGCCACACTAATTGTATATTATTATACTGCAATACCACAATACTTATAGGGGGAATCCCCTAATATTGTTTTCGATTAGAGCTGTTTGTATAACCTGACCATGTTAAATAGTTTTTAAATGATTACATATAAAAATAGTAAAATGGATACTTGATAAGCCTACTTTAACAGTCAGTGGACTTAGTCGTTTCTACCAGAATTACAAAGGATTTTTTTCTTTTGATTTGTATAAGGTAAGTGTTATTTCTAAATTTTCACGCATTAAAAAAGCCTTTTAAAAATGTTCTGTTTTATTTACACCCTAAATTTCAATAGGCAATGTAACTCAAGGGTCTCCTGTTCACATTTGCTACGGGCCCTGGCACTGTTAAGTACTGAAGATATGTTCTATATTGGTTCGGCGGACTCAATGTGTAGATGTTACTTTTTGGGTACACGCCAAGTTATATTAAAAACCAAAACTTTCAAAAATTAAAAATAAGTAAATAACAAACTAAAAATCGACGTTTTGGTGGCAGACTTGCCACGTTGTCAAGATAAAAATAAATTACAATAAAAAAAATTAACTATTATTTAGGTTTAGAAATTAACATTTTTTAGCTTTTTGTTAAGGAAATTCTGATCTTGCTAGATACTGAAGTTTCTTCAGCAAAACTCTAAATCAACCGACTTATAACTTTTTGGTATTATAAATAATAAATACACCAGCAACCAGTTATATACGTCACTATGACACTATAACCAAACAAACATATTTGACATGTCAAACGTTTTTAGGATTTCTTTAACAAAAGCTAAAAATATAATAATTTTTTAACCTAAATATATATTTTTCTTTTTATTTAATTTTATCTTGACAAAGGTGGCAGACTTGCCACCGAAACATCGGTTTTTAGTTTTTTATTTACTTATTTTTAATTTTTAAAATTTTTGATTTTCTAATATAACTTGGCGTGTATCCAAAAATAACATCTAGTCACTGTTAAGTACTGTTGACTAAGATGGATAAACATACCAAAAAATGGTTAATATTTATTTACGCAAAAACCGTACATCAAATAAAGTCAAAAAAACTAATTTGTTTTAAATTTAACAAGATTTCAAAAACATATTTTTATTTGAAAAGTAGGCAGTGGCGTACTATTTTTTTTTAAATCTTTACCCTCAACTACTTATTGGCGACACTGGTAAAAAAATCTTGTATGTTAAAAACTTTCTTGTCTTTTGATACATAGAAGACGTCTCCCAAATTTTTGATTTTTTTTAAATTTGTGTAATCGTGTAATTATTATAAAGATAAACCGGGCAAGCTAAGTAACACGTTTTAAAAACGATTAATTTTTATTTTTTTAAAAAGTAGTACTTTTATATATTTTTTCATTTTTCTACATTGTTCTTAAATACTGCAAAAAATAATTTTAGTTAATATATCAGCTTTTTAGAAGGTGCACCTATGCCGTAACTACAATTTTTTAATGTGCTAATAAACATTTAAAAACGTCATTCCGAATCGAATGAGCTATTGCCCATATTTTAAGAAGGTTTATTTTTTGACTGGACTATAATAGTCCAGTTAAATAGACCCTGAAATTACAATTTGGGGGAAGTGAATGAATTTTTGACATAAGTTACGTTAAAGTGTCTACAAACAAAAAATATTTAAAAAAATTCAACCCCCGGAGAAGGGTTAAAAAAATAAATAAAGTGTTTTCTTGCAATTACTTTAAAACGGTTGGAGCTACAAAAAAATTCTTAACAAAAGTTGTAACACTAAAAAAATAAATAAAATTGGTCTTTACCATTTTTTTCCTCAGATGACATTAGGGTTGCTAAAACTTAAGGGATGATAATTTCAATTAAAAAAATTATAACTGTTTAATAAATTCATGAATTTGCATTTATTTTTGACATAATTACCCTTAGAGAGTCTACAAACGAAGTGTAGAAGCGATTTTGTTTCAACCCCCGGAGAGGGGTTAAAAAAATTAATGTGTTTTTTGGAATTATTTTAAAATGGTGAGAGTTTTACATCGAAATGGTTTCCATCATTTTTCCCCAGGTGACATTAGGGTTGCTAAAACTTAAGGGATGATAATTTCAATTAAAAAAATCATAAGTATTTAACAACTTCATGTATTTGCATTTCTTTTGACATAATTAACTTTAGAGTGTCCAGAAACGAAGTAAAGAAGATATTTGCCCCTCTAGAAAGGGGCTAAAAAAGGTAATAATTGTGTTTTATTGGAATCATTTTAAAACGGTTGGAGATAGAAAAAAAGTTCTTTACAAAACATGTAGTGCTAAAAATTCTACATTGAAATGGTCCCCATCATTTTTTCCTTTAATGACATAAAGGTGGATAAAACTTAAGGGATGATAATTTTAATTAAAAAATTATAACTATTTAACAAATTCATGTATTTGCTTTTTTTTACATAGTTAACTCTAAAGTGTCTATAAACGAAAAATAAAGTAAATTTTGTTTTAACCTCCCGGAGAGTGGTTGAAAAAAAATGAGTAAAGTGTATTTTTCGAATAACTTTAAAACGGTTAAAGTTAGAGAAAAATAATTCTTTACAAAAGTTGTAAAACTAAAAAGTTACTTTTAAGTGTCTACAAACAAAAAATATTAAAAAAATGAAGCCTTTCGGAAAAGGATAAAAAAATAAAGTGTTTTAGTGCAATTACTTTAAAACGGTTAAAGCTACAAAAAATTCTTTACAAAAGTTGTAAAACTAAAAAATATAAATCAAAATGGTCTCTATCATTTTTTCTCCAGATGACATTAGGGTTGCTAAAACTTAAGGGATGATAATTTCAATTAAAAAAATTATAACTGTTTAACAAATTCATAAATTTGCATTTATTTTTGACATAATTATCCTTAGAGTGTCTACAATTGAAGTGTAGGAGAGATTTTGTTTCAATCCCTGGAAAGAGGTGAAAAAAAATTAATGTGTTTTTTTGAAAATATATTTTAAAATGGGTAAAGTTAAAAAAGTTTTTACAAAAGCTGTAGAGCTAAAAATTCTACATCAAAATGATACTTAATATTTTTTTCTCCAGATGATATAAGGGTGACCTAAACTAAGGGGATGATAATTTTAATTAAAAAAATCATTCCTATTTAGCAAATTTATGTATTTGCAATTTTTTGAAATAATTACCTATAAAGTGTCTACAAACAAAGTATACAAGAGTTTTTGTTTTAACCCTCCGAAAAGGGGTTGAAAAGAAGTAAATAGGGTGTTTTCTTAAAATTATTTTAAAACGGTTGATGTTAGAGAAAAAAATCCCAACAAAAGTTTTAGAACTAAAAATTTTACATCGAAATGGTACCCATCATTTTTCCCCAGTTGACATTAGGGTTGCTAAAACTTAAGGGATGATAATTTTAATTTTAAAAAAATAACTATTTAACAACTTTATGTATTTGCATTTTTTTTTGACATAATTAACTTTAGAGTGTCCAAAAACGAAGTAAAGAAAATAGTTTGTTTCAACCCCGCTGGAAAGGGGTTGAAAAAGGGAATTAATGTGTTTTATTGGAATTATTTTAAAACGGTTGGAGGTGGTCCTAGTCATTTTTTCCTTAGATGACATAAGGGTGGATAAAACTTAAGGGATGATAATTTTAATTAAAAAATTATAACTATTTAACAAATTCATGTATTTGCATTTTTTGACATAGTTAACTCTAAAGTGTCTATGAACAAAAAATAAAGTTGATTTTGTTTTAAACCCCGGAAAGTGATTGAAAAAAATAAGTTAAGTGTTTTTTGGAATAAGTTTAAAACGGTTGAAGTTAGAGAAAAATAATTCTTTACAAAAGTTGTAAAACAAAAAAAATACATCGAACTGGTTCCCATCATTTTTTGCAGATGACATTAGAGTTGCTAACTCTTAAGGGATGATAATTTTGTTTAAAAGAAATTATAACTATCATCCGTTAAGTTTTAGCAACCCTAATGTCATCTGGGGAAAAATGATAGAAACCATTTCGATGTAAAATTTTTAGTTCTAAAACTTTTGTTAGGAATTTTTTTCTCTAACATTAACCGTTTTAAAGTTATTCCAAGAAAACAACTTTTTTCAACCCCTTTTCGGGGGTTAAAACAAAAACTCTTGTATACTTTGTTTATAGATACTTTATAGGTAATTATGACAAAAAAATGTAAATACATGAATTTGTTAAATATGTAGTTATATATTTTTTTAATTAAAATTATCATCCCTTAAGTTTTATCCACCCTTATGTCATCTAAGGAAAAATGATGAAAAATGTTTCGATGTAGAATTTTTAGCTCTAAAACTTTTGTAAACAACTTTTTTTCTATCTCCAACCGTTTTAAAATAATTCCAATAAAACACAATTATTACCTTTTTTCAGCCCCTTTTCAGAGGGATTAAAACAAAATATCTTCTTTACTTCATTTTCGGACACTCTAAAGTTAATTACGTGAAAAAGAAATGCAAATACATGAAGTTGTTAAATAGTTATAATTTTTTAATTAAAATTATCATCCCTTAAGTTTAAGCCACCCTAATGTCATCTGGAGAAAAAATGATAAGGACCATTTTGATGTAGAATTTTTAGCTGTACAGCTTTTGTAAAAAACTTTTTCTCCAACTCCCACCATTTTTAAATAATTCCAAAAACACATTAATTTTTTTAACCCCTCTCCGGGGGTTGAAACAAAATCTCTTTTACACTTCGTTTGTAGACTCTCTAAGGGTAATTATGTCAAAAATAAATGCAAATTCATAAATTTGTTTGTTAAACAGTTATAATTTTTTTAATTGAAATTATCATCCCTTAAGTTTTAGCAACCCTAATGTCATCTGGAGAAAAAAATGGTAGAAACCATTTTAATTTATTATTTTTAGTGTTACAACTTTTGTTAAGAATTTTTTTGTAGCTCCAACCGTTTTAAAGTAATTGCAAGAAAACACTTTAATTATTTTTTTCAAGCTTCCTTGAATTTTTTTTTATAATTTTTTGTTTGTAGACACTTTAAAGTAACTTATGTCAAAATTCATTCACTCCCCCAAATTGTGATTTCAGGGTCTATTTAATTGGACTATGAGGAATTAAATCAAATTGGTTTCGCTTAAATAAAATACCAAACTGACCTAATGTCAAAAATGAAAACTCTGGCAACATCTATTGTTAAGTTTATTGTTTTCAAATTAAGACTAAACAAGCAGGAAATATGTAAATCCTAATTTATTGTTAAAATAAAATTTAGTTTTGATTTGATTAAATCTTACAATAAAATCAATTTTCGATTTGCGTAATACATGCGATTACAAAACTCCACATTTCTGCAATCCAACCATGACTATCTTAAAACGTATAAATTAATATCGCTTTTGTTCTAAAAGGTTTGTGTAACTTATTATGGTCATGAATAGAAGTAAGTGGTAACAAATGTAACCGTGCAAACTTACAATAGAATTTTCTTTTGTAAACAATGGCAAAATGGATCTTTATGCAAATCGGTTTTGTTTGTTGAGGTGTGGAGATTTTTTGCAAACGATTACATCTAATCCTTATGGTTTTAAAAATGACTTGAATAATTAACAATGCTAATTTAAAATTAACCTCTTAAAAAAATATTGCTCTTTTTTATTAATTTTAGGGCAATATTATGTACTGTGTGTGCGAGTCAGTAATTAACATTATGTTTAAGGATTTGCAGGTTTGGATGAACGGGAAAATCCTCTGTGTACATAAAGTCCCGCTCTTTGGATATTTAACAGGGTATCGAAAAAATTCTAAAACTTTAATCAAAAACTTTTAACTATTGACTAAAATTAAATGTCGCTTAACCTAACTCTTTTAAAAAAACATCAGCCCCATTTTGAATTTTACTTTTTTAACATAGGATTTGCTAAAGTTTAAATATCTAGGACCCCAGATGTATCTTTTATCTAAAATACCAAGTAAATAAATGATTTTATTATTTAAAGGCTATTATAAATGATTTTGAATACGTTATTAAGACTCATAAAGCTCTGGCCACACATAACCGCAAAGAGCCCGCAGCCGTTTGCTTCGCTGGTAAAATGTAGAGTGATGCGGTGCAAACAGTTTTGTATTTAATACAATTCCGTCCGTTATACTACGCTTTACAAATAAGGTAACACAGTTTTACCTATATTACACTAAAAGTCAGGGAGGTCATAACGCTTTTATGGCACATCCTTTGTAACCAAATATTGTATACATACCTTATGGCAAATAATGGCAAATATGGGCATTTTATGATGATGTGCCCCCCCAGGGCCGAGTGTGAAATTGAAGAGTGGGGACCATTTTTTTTGTTCTTTAAAAGTGTGTGGGAAGGAGGGAAAAAAGATGGATTAACCCTTTTATAAATAAAAGAAAACAATAAAAAAGGGGGAGGACTTTTTTTTACTCTTTAAAAACATTCAATATCCTACCTCCCTCAACTCGACCTGTGGCGGCTCCCCCTCAAAAAGTTAATATGACTGCCCCTACTAAAAGTTTGCATAAAAGGGAAAAGAGGTAAGTAGGAAAATCTAAAGATATGCATACATAAAACAATAGACTCAACTTGACAAAATGCTTTTTATATTTTTGAGGACATAAAAATGCTTTTAAATTTTTCTAAATTAATCTGCCCCACTTTCCTCTTTCATTATAAATCCAGGCTCGGTGCGGCCTTGGTGCGCTTATGTGTGGCCAGACCCTAATGAAGCGGTCGCCAAAAAAATAATATTTTTATTGATCTCAGATTATTTTTGTAATCTTTAAATTTTTTAAATATGTCTTTATTTTTATCACCATTATCCCAATTTTTTTTTTTTCTAAAACTGCCATATTAAATAAAGACCCTAAGTGCAAAACGCGCTTTTGGTTAATCACAATTTTCATTGTGTTTTTTCATGTTAAAAAATGTTTTTAATCAAAATGTATTGTATTTATAAATTAATTTATTTATTCAGATTAAAATTCAGAAAAAAAGTTTCTTACATAATTTAAAAAAAGGAAAGCGTAAAAATTGGAAGATACCCTTTAAAATTGTGTTTTATCGAAAAGTTGGATTTTTTTGTTAGGATTTTGGCATGCTAAGTTCGTAAACTTACTTTTAAAAACATTATTTAAAATATATACGTTTAGAACAAATTAACTTACATTATTTTTGTCTGACATACGTGATCTCCAAATAGCATTTCATCTGAAGCTGGTACCTCAAATAATAGTAGAATAAACAGCAATAACATGTTAACCTAAAAATAAAATTCCAGTTTAGGATAAATTCTCAAAGAGACAAAAACTTTAGGCCTTAGACACGATATTAAGCGTCAGCGTCAGCGGCCAGCGTTGAGTGGAAAAGTTCTATTATTCACGCATAAAGATCAAAGACATCGCCCTCACATTTTCCGCTCAATGCTGGCCGCTGACGCGTATGGTGTCTTAGGATAAATTGTGTTGCGTTCTCGCGGCCATCATTTGTTTAGGTTTTTGGGTTGTTAGACCTTCATCGCCCATCAGTAATTTTGAGATTTGACGTTTTGCAAGCACAAGAAGTTGGCATCTTTAGAAGATAATGTCTTTCATACATTAAAGGTCATGTGAAGAAATGTCTTTTCGCTTGTTTACCAATTTAAACTCAGAGTCTGGCTTTAAAAAATATAAATATTAGACTGAAGGGTACTATCGCATAATACAGAAAAATTATTGAAGATACTTTTAAGAGAAGATCGTTGATGTCAAGAAGAAGCAGAGCTAAGGCTAGTTTCCACGTGTAATAATTATTGGCGCCACAAGCATGCCAGTTTCTTTGCACCACTACTGGTGGAGCCAGTGGTTGTTTTCACACATCATTACATCATTTATTAATTTTGGGTGATTAACCAATTATAAAACGGTATTTGCCAATGCGTTTTGTTGATATTTAATTCATGTAACATACGTTACATGACAACAATTGTTACCGCGGATAAAACCGTAGACAATTTTTATGTGATGGTATACTGATGTTATTTTGTAGTTCCATAAGCATACCTTTTTTATTGTATCTGTTTATCATTATTTTTTGATCTCCTTTTATTAACCTTTGCCATTTTTAGGGAGATGCTGCTACAAAACAACCTTAAAAAGCAAAGCTGACGCCAGAAACTACTTTGTACTTTTCTGGCGCATAGATTACACAGCCCCACAAAAATAAAAAAGTTGGTGGTCCGAAAGACTAGACAATGTTATCTTTATGTTTTTGGGGTCACTAAATCGGAATCTGGGGTCGGTTTGACCCCATCTGGTCAGGGTCAAGGTCTTTTCAAGGTCAAATCATCAAAATTAATCAAAAAAGACTACAATCATGGTATATTTATGTTTTCAGGGTCGCTGAATCCAAATCCGTGGTCAAATTGATCATATGAGGTTAAGATCAAGGTCATATCAAGCTTAAATCATCAGAAGTTATCGCAAATGCACCAAAATCATAATATTTTGGGTTGCTAAATCCGAATCCGTAGTCAAATTGGCCCTCTCGGACTCGGATGATGACCTCAAAAACATAAAGATACCACATTTGTGTCTATTTTCGATGAATTTTGATGATTTGACCTTAAAATGACCTTGACCATGACCTAAAGGGGTCAATCCGACACCAAATTCGAATTCAGCGACCCCAAAAGATACCATAGTCTAGTCCTTCGGACCACCAACTTTTTATTTTTGTTGGGCTGTGATTATTGGCGCGAATTTACTGGCGCCAGTTAATTTGTAATGTTTCCATGAGCAAATAAACTGGCACAACATTAATTCATACTCATTTTAAAATAAATTTCAAAGAGAGCAAGATAGGGCTGCTACCTTCTAAATGGCAGGTGCACATAAACGATAATGAGCCTGAAAAAAATAACTTTATCTGTGGAAAAACATTTTTCTACACCTTGTGTGCCATTTATTAAATAATGTGACATAAAATTAAAAATTTACATACTTACGTCTACACTAATAAAATTGTGCACCCTTCTCTTTCTAAGGTAATAAAAATATTTACAATCTCTTTGATGGCTTTTTTTGGGCATCAATTAAAAATTATAATTTTTTAGTACTATAAAATAAACAGCATACTAATAACAACTTTAAAACCCATCTATTTATGTAGGTTAGATATTTAAAACCCCAAGTAATTTATAAAATGTAGCAATATTAGGTCCCTTTTACCTATTTGCTTTTTTGGCATTTTCAATTTAAACTGTTACATCCTTTATTTTTAAAATTGTCGTCAATTTCACAAAGTGGGGTATCCCATTTTTTCAATTTCACAACAGTGCTTTTTAGGTATTTTTTTGCGCGACATTTTTCTTAGTAAAATAAAATAAGCTATTAATCATATTTCTATAACTTTAAAGCTATTAAAATACAATGCTGCGTCCGGACTTGCAACAATTCGCCGCGCCGAATAGCGCGCCACATAGCGCGGACTTGGACGTGAACGAAATTCAGGTCGTTCCAAGGACTTGGTGAATGATTTCGCGGTGATTCAGAGCTTGTCGGTTTTTTGCATCAAAGGAGCGCGCAAATAGGTTGGTTTGTTTGGACGGATATTTGGCGAAATATTGCAAGTCTGGACGCAGCTTAACTTGTACCAATTTGTGATATTAGGAAACAACTTTTTAAAGCAATTATTTTGGCTCTAATCAACATTCCGATTTTTGAGATACGCACTTTGTAATATTGCCGACGAAATGTCTTTCTGTGACGGGTAAAACCTAAAGCCCGATTTCGACGGTAAAAGAATGGATAGCTCCAAAGGGAAAATTATTTTTCTTTTTAAATTGCCTACTTTTAAATGTATTAGAAAAAGGCAAACCAAAAAAAATCGCACACTCGTTCCTTTAGAATTTTCTACTTGACTTTAAATCGAGAATAAGAACCCCGGAAAAAAATTGTACGCCTTTTACCCTTTGAACAGTTTTGTTTTCTGACACCCTGGAAACTAGGACAAACCCGAAAAATCCTGGACGGATCGCAAACCAGCCTGGTACTATATTATTAACCCCACCCTACTAAATTAAAGCTATAGTTAAATTGGCTCCATCAATTATCTGTTGATAATGTTCAGATACGGAACGATACATCGGAAGTTGACAAATTAGAACACGTTCCGCAATTCGCAAATCGCATTTCGTAAGTATATGAACTAAGCTTTAATTTTTTTGGTTTTCGATGTGTATTTGCGTACCAAACACGAGTCCGTAGACAAAATTTAATATCAGTTCGCATTTTTGTTTCAAGAACCCATAAATAGCCAGAATTATTTTGTATTGTTCTGGTATCTTTACTTGGTAATAGGTGCTGGGATAAACAAAATAGCACAAAAATTAGGTTTTAATAATTTTGAAAGTATGTGTAGCACATTTCTTTTAAAATTTTTGCACCCAATATATATACACGTAAAAATAGACTATTCTTAAATCCGGTCAGGTCTGGTCGTGTTTTGTGTATGATAAATCATTTCTGGGTTTTAAGTCATATTTTATTTCTAACCGTATTCGTTGGAGTGGTTTAAACCGTATTTGAAAATCACGAATAATATGAGAAACTGGAAATTGTGGGTTTTTAAACGGTTGCGTCACTGCTCAGTAAACTTTTAGGTTATGATTATAATTTTTCTTTGTTTAGGGTGCAGAAACTACCAAAAACCCGTCAAAGATGCGTCTTCTTCGATTTTGTGTAATTCAGACCACAGTTTTGTGTTTGGAAGCCTAACATACATCCAATACTATACAGGGTGTTACAGAACATTGTAAAGAAAATTTAGGATCAGATTTTTATTTAAAAAATATAAACAAAAGCTCATATAAAGATTAGATGAATGGTTTCCAATAAAGAGGGTATCTTTTAAAAAATCTTTTTTATTTTGTTAATGTCGGCAATGTTATTTGTAAAGGCTTATAAAATCAAATTTAATTGATTTTTTAGGCCAGTGGCGTCTGCCCTATGTTTCTTGGGTAGTCCAGGGTATGTCATTAAGCAAGTTTTTTTTCTCAATAACTATACAAAATAGGAAAGTAAACATTAGAGATAGGAAAGCTGTATTTTTACTTTTTTATTTCCAAAAAATATGAAATTTAATCCCAAAAATACGAATTTTGCCCAAAGTCAGTGGCGTACCTTTCTTTGTGAAATATTTGTTTAAATAGGGCTTGAGACGCCTGCTGGCATGAATAAATATATTCAAGTAAAACCTAAATTGGTCTCTGAGTCTACAAACATCACTGCAAAATTTTATAAAAATTTCATAGGGAATATTAAAGATATGTATAAAAACAATTTTTTTAAAGTTTAACCCCTTGCTTCTGAGAAGCAAGGAATTTCCGGTCCCATGATTTGTTCATATTTTTAATAATTTTTAATAGTGGATTCTGCCCTTTAACATTCTGTAACACCATGTATAATACATTTCTGGGCCTGATTGTTTTGTTGTTTTTTGTGGTGGTGTAAAATTACCAACCCATATTGATGTTCATTTTTAGGATTTTTGCAAATAAATATTGTGAATATAAACTAATTACTACAAACCATTTTAGCATAGCATTAATTGCACTTAATTAAAATGACTAACCTTAATTATTTATCTTTAAAAATTATCCAAACTCGAACATACAACACAACCTAATTAACCGGTAAACAATAGTTTGTAAAAACACCTACATTTCACACAGCATCCCAAAAAACAGGGACCCTAGATTTGTCCTATTGCATTTATCCGGCACTAAATGTTATTTTCGCTCACACAAATACATAGCAACAATTTAATTGTTAAAGCCTTGCCGCCATGTTTTAAATGGGGTAATGAGACACACTATATTAATAAAATGATATGTCCAGCTGGCTAAGTGGCACTAGTATGTTCACAGCAAAATCCAGATCGGCTTTAGCGTGGTCATGTGGTTTTTCAATTAACAAATTGGATGTCATATACACAGTGTAATAATTTGGCTTTAGTAATATCAGGATGGGACTAAGGAGCATAATGTGCAGACCAAATTTAAAAGACATGTTTTACATAAAGGAACATTAAATTTTAAATAAATAACATGTCCAAATAAATAAAAAAACTTTAACTTTTATAAGGTTACAAGTACAGGGTGTTTCAAAAATCAGTAAAACTAAAATATTTGATTTTTAATTATAGTATAGCAGCGCTTTAACCCTAGTCTGTCAATTTTGACATGTTTCGATTGTCGAAATGGGCGAACGCGTTACTTATAGTCGGACGAGTTTACCACAATGTTTTACATGAAGTTTTTAAACATTGTGCCAAAAATGGTAAGGGTTAAAGTCGAGAAACCATAAGGCTCAAAACACATGTTTTGGGTATCGGACTGGGCAGGTATCGTGACTGTAAGTAATCCTTTTCATTTTTGGCATAATGTTTAAAAATTGCATGTAAAACCTTATGGTAAACTCGTTTGACAAAAAAATGACGCGTTTCCCAGTCTCACACCCGAAACAGGCTGGTTTAAAGCGCCGCGCCGCTTCCATATACATATGGCGGTATGAATATTTATGGTAGACTCGTCAAAACGAACTGATCTAAATAGAATTTAAAAGGGTTATTAGGAATCATTCATAAATTGCGTCACACTAATTTTAAAACTTTTAGACCCCTCTCCACTTCTTGTCACAGGTTGTCACATTTTTAGAACCCCGTCCCCCTGATGTGACGTCACATACATTTCAAATTTATGCATACACCTATTTAAACCCTCAGTGCCGGATCAGGGTATATGTTGTACTGAAACAAAGAGTGAATTTTGCATTTTTTGACTGTTGACAAATAAAAATAAAAATATGGTACAAAAAATTGAAGAGCAAAAACAAGAGACATATGGTATTTTCTTATAAATTATTTTAACATGAGACGTTACAAAGCTTTTAATCCTTCTGCCTCTCGTCACACTATGTCACATTAGGATAATACCCTCCGGCCCCCATTAACGTGTGACGTAATTTAGGGATGACCCCTTATCATGAAGTCCATTGCATTGCTGACCCAGGCACTATAAAGGCATTATTTTTTAAATGTATGTTTTAACCCAAAAATGCAGAGAACCAAACTGCCTTTTTGTCCACCTGTTATTGTAGTTTAATTTAAAAAAGCGTACATATTAAATGTTGTTCACTAATAATGTTTAGCCCCTAAAACCCCGGCAATTAAATTTTACTTTTTTACCACAAATAATAAATACGTTGAATAAAGTTACAATGCTGTTCAAATATTTGTAAAATTTGAAAAATGAAAATATAGCCCTTGTTCAAAATAACCCGTTTTTTTATTGAAAAGGATTTATCTGAAAACCCGAAAATCATTACACAAAACTTAGTAATTAGGCTTTGTAAGGGGTGATTCATTTACACGTACTTTTTCTAGTTGGTATTTTTGGATAGATGAAAAGGTCCAAATTTTAAACTGTCATGGTATTTGTGTTCAGCACTGTTTGGCAATTTATTGTAGAAAGACTTAGCCCCAGGCACAACGTCTAAAACTTTTCGTATTCGTATATTTATGAAAATCATCATTCTCCAAGGAATGTGTTTAGTGCGCTTCGGGCATCTTATGGTCATCGCATATTCGGCCTACTGAACCGACTATTAGGGATTAAAACAAATTTTTCTTGGAAATAAATAAAATAGACGTGAAAAGGAGAAAATGACCTTTGCTATGGAGGTAAGGACCTTTTTTTTGTTCTTAAATAATTTGCGCTCTGGGAATTCTAGCCTAGGGCGCCTCATATAGTTAATACGGCCCTGGTACTTGAACTCTCTTTGACCAAAAGGCAACTTCCAGCCAGATAATATAGCGGCAGTAGCTGCGTGTGTACGCGATGATCCTGACGAATCGATTTGACGCTCGGAAATTGGAGCTTAAGAACAGACCATGTAAGGCACAGTTAAGGCCAACAATTGAGAGGCATTATCTTTAAAAAATAAATGTTAGATATAGTTCCTCCCTTTGATAATACATATTACTTAATAAAGTTATTGTTTTTAATAATTCTTTTTTTTAAAGGACCTCCAAATGAATCACCCATTATTATGGGCCTTTACAGACCTTCACAAAGATTAAAAAAAACACTTAAATAAATTTACACACCTATTTTTTTAACAAAACTTTTAGTTTATATCACATGTTGCACAAAAATATACAAAATTTGCACAGTTTGACGACGCATAGAACGCACGTATTTCCACCAGCAAAACTAACTACGTACGTAGATAATTTTCCTAATTTCCCTAACATGTTGTTCATCAATTAAAAATTGTGTTAAATAGGTACATTTTTAGTTTTATGTAAACTTTGGAATTATTTTTGTATTTAAATAACATAAGCATTAAAAAAGAAAGGATTTGATTCTTAATCATTTTTGTTGTTACCCTTTTATAGTTCGTTGATTGAAAACATATTTAAAATTTTATTTTTTTATTTCGTTTGAATAAATATAAGTACCACATTTTTTAATAGAAAAAAGGAAAAACCTTTGGATGTAGAAGGTTTCACATTCGAGGTACAACACTGATATTTTCTTTGTAAAATTACACATTGGGTCATTAGTTTTATGTTGACACAGTCAGATGTGTAAAATTTTTTATTTTGTATTTTTATAATGTATTTTTACACAGTAAAATGTAATATTTCAAATAGGAACTGGTAATTTTACAGAAACTAGATTAAAGTATACATCTTTAGATGGAAAAATACAATGAGTAGTGTGCATTTACCTTCGCTAATATGTTTTTTTTTGCATATTAAACAATTTTTAAGTAAAAATGCCATCAGAAATGAGAAAAATTCCGCTGTAAATATATTATACATTCTCTTTGTCAGTGTATAGCAGGGGTGGCCAACTTGTTTCTGCCCAAGATCGACTTTTCAGTGACGACACCCAGTGCGACCTACTTTAAAAAAATTAAGTGCAAAAAAATGTTCCCACCTAATTTTTTAAAACCATAATTCGTAACTACTGACCGCCCTTTCTCCGACTTTTCGCCTTTTATTTTCACATTTTTCTGCCTTGCACCACCCGGTAGGCTCGGTCCTGGTTCTAGGTATTTATATTTTTGACCTTGCTACGATCGACTGGACTAATAGTCGTGATTGACCGGTTGGCCACCCCTGGTGTATAGGCATAATGAATGAACGATGTGGCAAGCTCGGGACCTCTAGGGCTGGACTGCATAGGGTTGTATATTGTCCTTATACAGATCTCTGGAACTGGGCATCAAGGAATCCGGACTAATATACCCTTCTTATGTTAGTTTTTTCGACTTTGATCTTTTTTAATCCACGTTAGGTATTTACAGTAATGGATACAACATTTATTAATAATACCGCTCTGTCTAATAACAAAACCATTCACAGACCTTGTTTTACTACCGTAGTTTATTTTCTTTTATATTTTGATTAGCGATCTTTAAACATAAACAATGTTATTAAAATAATAATAAATTGTGGAGAATATTGTTACAACTGGGACACTTGAAATATGCCTTAGAGAAGCAGTACCGATGGTATCGGTACTGGCCGCTTAGTGTTTGCTACTAGTTGGGAAATTATTTTTGAAGTGATAAAGTAGATAATTTAAAATGATACTTATTTTATATCAAAAAAAAACAAAATAATAATAATACAAGAGAGTCGTCAAGAATATTATTTTTATTAAAGCCTAAAACTTGTCATACTCGGTTAGCAACAAGTAACGCAACAACAAATAATTTTTTTAAACTGCAGAAGCTACATCTAAATAAATAAATATCAAAAAGGTTTTGGATAAGTAAAAAAAATAGTTCCTAAATTTAAATATTCCCGTCATTTGACAAAGGAAATTGCTACATTTTGGTAAAAAGCATAACATCCCTTAAATATCCCCAAAAAAGTTGGTATTTGAGGGTTTCTGTGCATTCAAAATACAGTGCACCAGATTTAATAGTTATTAAATTATTTTAAATAAAACACCTCGTTATTATTATGCAATAAAGTGGGCTTTTCCAATTGATTTAAATTCCAAACCTAAAGTTTTAACTTAATCAGTTATAACGAAAATTCCTATCCAGTAAGATTGTACGCCCAAAAACTCTCAGAAACCACAGTTTGTAAGTAAAGCTTGAGCGGTTTTAAAGATGTTAAAGTTTCTGTTTATATTTTATTTGAATGATTTCCTTTATTTAAGGCCAGGCAATTTATTTATGTCCAAAATATACTTGCAAAAAGTCCAATTCCCAAAAACAAGTAAGCTATATTTATTTTGAACTTGAAGTAACGATATTGCGCTAACTCCCTTATACCGTATCAGTTAGTTCATAACGTTCATAGGCAAGTAAAGTAACAACAAAGCGGTACTGTTGCAGAGTGCGTCAAGCGATAGTGATTTCGAGACAAAAATTGTATCAGCCACAAAAAGAAAATAGTAGTCAGTACTGGCCGAACCTACCTATCTTTATGTATTTTGACGCGCTGAATACGAATCTGAAGTCAGTTTTGCCTGTACAGGGTGTCCCATTTTGGTTGTCCCTTATGGGAAACTTGGAAACCATAAGAGATATTAAAAATCTGATACCCCATCCTCGAGCTCTTTTTTGGAGAAAACATTTATGGTAAAAACAGATCATCGCTATCGCGAAGCCTTTCAGAGATACAGGGTGATTCTCGATTTTTTCACTTTTTGAAAAGGGCCTGTAGCTTTGTTGTTATTACAGATACGAGAAAACGAATTGCACATTATAGAGACACTTTTTCCGTAGAATCCAGTGGCGTAGCCAAAAAATTTTTTGAGCTGTCATTTTTGACATATGACCCAAACATGTTTTTTTTTATTAGGGACACCCTATAAAAGATTAGGTAATTAAATTGCTTGTTTTTTCTAATTAAAATAATATATCATAGTAGGTGGTTTAATAAATTTTTTACGTCAAATATTGGAAAAATTATGATTTTAAAGACGCATTTTTATTTTAAAATTTAAAAATTTCCTACCACTTTATTTATAAATATATAAGTATGAAATTTTGGTAAATAATATATATGATGTAGAAGATTATTAATACGCATAATAAAATGATACACGGTGTCTCAAAAAATTAAAAGAATTTTTTTTATTTTAAAATTTAAAAATTTCCTACAATTTTATTTATCAAAGTAAAGGGATGAAATTTTGGTATTTGATAAATGTGATGGTGAGAAATATTATTATACATAAAAAAATGATACAGGGTGTCTCAAAAAATTAAAATGATTTTTTTTATTTTTAACTTTAAAAATTTCCTACAATTTTATTTATGAATATATAAGGATGAAATTATGGTGGATTATATATATGATAAGGAAGAATATCATTATATATATATATATATAAATAATACAGTGTGTCCCAAAAAATTAAAAATCATTATTTTTATGTTTAAATTTAAAAATTCATAGCGTCCTTATGAATTTGAAGCAAAAAAATTTTGGTACTGTATTAGTATGATAATGTTGTATAAAAAATAAAAATCAAAGTTATACAGGGTGTGTCAAAAATTTTTCGATTTTTTTTTGGATTTAAAATTTTTTTTTCTTGTTTTTTTGCTCTATTTGTACAGTTGACATGAAGAATTCATAAAAAATAAAAAAATCAAAAATTAAAAAGAACTTGATAAATTTTTAAGTTTAATTAATATAACTTGTTTATTATTGTTGTTGTAAACCAATTTTTTGTTTTTTTTTCTACAGAAATATCTCCTGAGCTAAGGGATGACAGATTCCTTTTAAAACAAAAATATAAAACAATTTAAAAAAGATAGAAGCCGCAATGCGTCTTTAAAATCATAATTTTTCCAATATTTGACGTAAAAAATTTATTAAACCACCTCCTATGATATATTATTTTAATCAGAAAAAAACAAGCAATTTAATTACCTAATAATTTATAGGGTGTCCCTAATAAAAAAACATGTTTGGGTCATATGTCAAAAATGACAGCTCAAAAAAATTTTTACGGAAAAAAGTGTCTGTATGATGTGCAATTAGTTTTCTCGTATCTGTAATAACAACAACGCTACAGGGCCTTTTCAAAAAGTGAAAAAATCGAGAATCACCCTGTATCTCTGAAACGCTTCGCGATAGCGATGATCTGTTTTTACCATAAATGTTTTCATCAAAAAAGAGCTCGAGGATGGGGTATCGGATTTTTAATATCTCTTATGGTTTCCAAGTTTCCCATAAGGGACAACCAAAATGGGACACCCTGTACAGTGTGTCTGGATTTCGTTGCAATTGTAGGCTATCTCGATCACAAATTATCACAATAATAATAAAAATAATGATAATTTGTGTCTCGGTTATTATCCGAAATAGAGACTTGCGGTTTTTGCAAACCGTCGCTACTTTTTGATGAAACGAAAAATGACACTAGAAGATTCTTCATGTCCCGCTTAGTTTTTGACATACAGGGTAAAATTTATTTTTTCCATTTTTGGGCCTCACTCGTATTTCAGTTGTTTTATAACTTACAACAAAAGAAAAACTGATATCGGTAGATATTTTTACGTAGAATTCAGTGGTGTAGTTAGCTATTTTTTTAATTTTATATTTTTCGAGATATAAACCAAACATATGATTTTTCTGAATGAAACATCCTGTATATTTCTTATTTATTAAATTATAAAGAATGAAAGCTTTTAAAAAGTATAAAACACTATAATTATTTTTAAATTTTAGAACCTAAATTGATGTTTTTAATTTTAAAATTAAATATCCCATAGCGGGCCATGATACCTATATACTTTATTATCAAAACAAATTAGCCCTAACTTTATAATTTGTTTACATTCTACAGCAAAACCTTGTTTAATTGTATATTTTATATTTTGACTCCGCCCAGCACCTCCTTTTACCCCTCGGTTCTACAAGTTTGTTCACTCATTAATTAAAAACTGAACATTTTGGATCAGCGCCACTGTGTTCAACTCACAACAGTGTCCAAAATTAGTATGTATCCATTATTTTTGAAAAAACATTTATTTTTAAACAAAATTCTAGAACACCACGTATAAAACTGATACTTTTAAAATTTTAATTATAATTTTGCAAAACAGTTTCCCATAGCCGCCCGCATGACAGGCGGAGTATTCTACCACTGGACTTATCGGAACTTAACCTTACAAAGTTATAATTTATCCAAGATAGCCGACCCGTGTCCACTTCGTTGGGCGTTAATATCTGAACTTTTTGTTTATTCATAGTCAAAAATAGCCTATAACACTCCTGAATAAGGTAGCTTTGTGATTGTGAGAAAGAATTTTTACGATAGATTCAGTACTTCCAGAGATTAGCGGCTACAAACAAACAATCCCACCAAGTTACAAACTTTACTTTTTTATATATAAGTATAGATTTAACGTTACGGATATTACACATTTAAGTTGTTATAAAAATAATAATTTTGGCATTTTTGGACACATATCAACGCACTCTGCGGTGTGTCAGCTTGTTTTCATGCAGAAATAATTTATTTAATCTCTACCTGCCGCTATTTCACATGCGTTAGACCGTCCCTTTTCAACACATTGTAAAGCTTTTGATTTAGCGGATACGATATGAATAAATTTCTTTTTCCACGACCTTTAAAAAAATGCATTTTTTTAAATAGTTAACATGAAGATAAAGTACTCCATTCTAGTACACTACATAAAGTGTTAAAAAAGTAACTTTTTTAACACTTTAAATTAGTGTTTTGTTCCCATGCCTACTTCAATAAACTTAAATATATATCAATTTATGCAATGTAAAAGTGAACGCGATATCAACTGAACCAAACGGTCAAGTTACCTTTGATTTCGTCATTATTTCTTTTAGTTCATTTGTCACTAGTTTTAAAATTTGACAGTTTGCGAATGAATTTAATAGAAATTGTTTAAAATTATTAGTAATAATGGATTTGGATGACTAAGAGATTGAAAAGGAATTCCTACCGTTTTAGTATTATTTCTACAAAAGTAAGTACATACAATTTTCTAAAATTAAATCATAACGCCATAGTTATGAAAAGGATAATTGTCTTAAAAAAAAGAGGCTATGACTTTTTGTTGCAATTTAATGGCTGTACTGCCAAAAATTAAAATTGATTAGTTTAAATAAATAAAACATGTATAAACTGATAATTTGGGAATTTTTTAATCGGTCGTACAAATATATAGTATGTAACACATGCATAAAGTGTTTTTTTTACTCATGGGATTGCCGCCCTCGCCTAACGGTCGTGCTGTCAAACTTCCCATTCGTAAAAAAATTATCACTTTATGCACTTGTTACATAAATTGCTAATATTTGAGTAGTTTAAAAAACAATTATAAGTATGCTAAAATAATATTAAAGGGTTAAATAATAAAAATTTAAGTTGAGATCTTAATGGTATCGTCTTGTAGCGTGCTTTGTTTAATAAAAACTCCAGGCACTTTTTTAATTACTATTTTAAAGATGTTATTATAATTAGTTAATAGATATGATGGTAAAACGGTTATGTACTATCAAAGTACTATCAACAATGAATGTAGTTAGACGATTGGCATTTTTTTAAAGGATTTTTTTCTTTTAAAATAGTTGACTTTTTATTTTATAAAATTACGACTATTTTTAAATGGCATGTATTTAATGAAAAAAGTAAATGGTTAGTTTCCTATTCCTTATATACTGGGTAATCCTTAAAAGCATCAACTTAAAAAATTATTGCTAAAGACAAATAAATGATGGTAAAAAAGAGTTAGTAAATATTTAACTCAGAAAGATAACCAATAATTATTTTAAATAATAAACAAGTTATGACGATATTTAATAAGCCTTTTAGTACCCTACTATTAGTTGTGGTTGTTATAAGTTTATTTTCACCTAATAATTATGGTTTAATTATAGCAAACTATTTCTGAGACAAAAAGTGAGTAGAGACCAGGTTTTCCATTATTAGACATTTCAATATTAAACTTCTTCTTATTTGTATGCATAGTATGAGTATGTATCTTTAATTAAATCATCTTTGAAATATTGTTTTCATATCTGCGGAATGGCATTTCTCACACCTGTTTACTTTAATAATGATCTCTTGCTTACAAGCTTTTTTCTCTTAGACATCGTCGTATTGTAGAAAATCTATTACCATTTCGTCTTCTTCCTCTGTTATGACCAGTATAATTCCTTTTTTGCAGTTTCTTTAAAAGAAACTGGTAATGCCAATGAACTTCCCATTTTCTTTGTTCATTTACCCCTAGAGCAGGTATGGCGAGCCAATGGCACGCGACATAAAATTGTGTTCCTGCAAGTGTGTTGATGTTTTTTTTTGTTTGAAGCGGCGGGAAGGGGCAAATATTGGAAGTTTTAAGATCATGACCTTTTTTTTGTTCTTCAAAATTTGTACTTATTGAAAAGTACGACATGGCACACGTAGGACATCCTCTTCAAGTTATAAAGTTGATGACCTTTTGTTTTTGCTCCTTAACATTTATATTTACAAAAAGTATTTCATGGCACGCCTAGGACACCATATTATATTTCTTTACAAAAATGGCACGTTAATATGTAAAGGCTTGCCATTCCTGCCCTAGAGTGTCTAGACTCAGCATTACTGCCTCAGAAGGTTTTCCTCTCTTCACATAATATTTAAATATTAAAGTCCTGTGTTTATAAGCTTCCTCTCGCTTCACACAGCCAGTAGGTACGTTAGTACCTAATTTAAAATTTTGATGATTGTCCCAGGATAAAAAAAAATTCAACTAAGGTTCTGGCTAATTCTTAAGGAAGGAAGACTAACATATGTAACTTTGGAATAGAGGCAGATCTTCTTTAGCTAATTTTAAAAATTATATTTTCTCTTTTTTCTTGTTGGTTATTTTCTGTATATTCTCTTTGTTACTTGTTAGGTAAGACAGAGAAATAAATTTTTAAACAGATAAATCACACTTTTAACAGATTCAGTAAAGAGTTGCAACATATTCTGAAAATAACTATTATTCCTTGAATTCTAATCATTTTCCTACACAGAAAAATATTCTAAATAATTGCAAATGGACTTCACGCTCGACAGAATTTTCGCGGGTTCTGTTATCTTTCTATCTTAAGGCTATAATGACTTAACAATAATTTCAATCTTAAAGTAAATGATTCAGTACTGGGAAAAATGGTACCGAGCTATTTAAGATTAAAAGTGATTGGAATTGGTGTACCTATATCGTGTTTCATGATCTCTATGCTTTGTGATCATTTAGTTTAATAGTAGCTGTCCGGTAAATCGCATTGTTAATCTGTCAAAATATACCCACACGTATTACGTCTACTGTTTTACATGGAAAAATAAATACATTTTCTATTGGATAAGGCAATCTTAGCAATTGTGCTGGGTGTTAAATTATAAATTTACACTTTTCTCTTAATGTTATACACACAAAAAAAAACTAATAATTTTTGGGTTAATTTTGTAGATTTCGCATCTTTAACTAGATTGCTCTTGTCTTACAAAGTACTACACAAAGTGTAATATTTTTTAAATGACACTTCCTCTATATTATACAAGAATGTCTAGATTTAACTAGTTATCTAAATTCAATTGTCGCAACAAGCCTTAAATTTTATTTGTTTTTTATTATATCTTTTTGATTTAGTAATGGCATTCCTTAAGCACAAGAACAATATGACCGATTTACCGATGAAGAACACATTTTGTATTTTAAATGAAATACCCAGTATATTTTTGTTTATTTCCAATTTTTTTCTTGAAAAAATTGTATCATAAGCTATTGATAATGACATATGGTTTAGTCACTTATCTAAACAAAATTTATCCAAAAATGGTGGTTTCTGATTGCTTTACTTTCTAATGAGGGAAATAATTAATATTATTTGACAATAAAAATTTGCAATATAAAAAACTAGGTTATTTACAATAATAACATAACCAAAAAAAAAACAAAAAACAAAACATTAGACTACTGTAACTATTATTTTAGTCTAAGATCCGAGTAAAAAGCGACCTGCAACCACCTCTTTACTGAGCAAAAAATATTTTATTTTAAATATACCTAGTAGGTACTTAAAATTTTTTGAAACTTTGCACGAGGGTTTTTCATCTTGGTCGCTTCGAAAAGTCTTGCATTTTTTTTTGTAAAATGTCCAGGGGAGCCTATACTTAACACTCTTAAAATTTACATGGGATTTCCGATGTGCCGCGGCGACGCTTCACCCGGTAAATTTGCCTTCTTAAAGCTACGGTTTCCTAGGACGTTCGGTCGGACGAAACCGACGCGATTTACGTTCGCCGAAATCAATTATTCACTTGAATGTATTTCATTTAAAAGTGTATATTTAATTTGGGCAAACGTAAATCGCGTCGGTTTTTGCCAACCGACAGTCCTAGGAAACCTTAGCTTAACACAAATCCGTGGTCAGAATATAGGGGAGCGGCGTATAATATCGACCAGTGGGCAATTTCGACCACCCTATTATTAGAGAAACCGATAACGCTGGCAACGCCGTCAAGTGCTGTTTGGGTCGCTTATCTCTCGATACACGCACGTGGTATGCAGATTCGGTGACAGTTTTGTTGTATGAAGGTTTCCCGTTGTGAAATTTGTTTTGGGCGAGTTTCTTATGAAATATCCAGCATATTCAATAAGGTAGGTAATTTTTAATGTTGCTGGTGTTCTATTTCTTGTGATACACAATGTTCACTACACATTGATGGAACATGTCAGTAAAAACATGGGCTTTGAATGTTGAGGTTAGGATGTTTTTTAAACAAATATTTGGCTTTGTGAAGGCGGGTAATATCGACCACAATGGTCGGTATTACCCGCTGCTGATCGAAATTACCCTTCGTTTGGACTGTTAAATAAACAACGTATTTTTTTCTCAGATGCCAAGAAATTACATGCGTAAAACAGCTCGATCGTCGTGGAGTGAAGCAGACATGGCTCGCGCTTTAAAAGCGGTGGACAAAAAACAAAGCTCAATACGGAATATTGCCAAATTATTCAACATTCCATATGGCACTTTGCAAGATCGCTTGAGGAGCCGATACCCAGCACAGAAGGTTAAACTTGGAAGAAAATCAGTATTTTCGGAAGAACAAGAAGCAGAACTAAGAAACTATGTTTTGAAATTAGCAAATCTGTATTATGGACTTACTCCAAAACAAATCAGACAAATTGCTTATGAATTTGCAGCGTCTAACAACATCAAACATAATTTTAATTGTGACAAAAAAATGTGCGGAAAAGAATGGCTGTATGGGTTTTTACGCCGTAATCCTCAAATTTCTTTACGACGACCTGAGGCAACTAGTTTAAACAGAGTGCTTGCATTCAATCGCACTGATGTAAATTTATTTTATGACAACCTGGAGCAAGTTATGGAAAAACATCATTTCCTTCCAAATAGGATTTTCAATGTAGATGAAACAGGTGTAACTGGCGTTCATAAACCCTCTCGTGTACTTGCACAGAAAGGCCGTAAGCAAGTCGGAGCGATCACAAGTGGAGAGCGTGGACAAACCACTACAGTGGTTTGTTGCGTAAGTGCTTCAGGTGCTTATGTGCCTCCTTTATTCATTTTCAAACGAGAAAGGATGAAGGAAGGGCTTGACAGAAACGGACCAGTTGGATCCATATATCGGTGTTCCAGTTCCAGTTGGATCACTGAAGATTTGTTTTTGGAATGGTTAAAGCATTTTGCGGTATTCACGAAAGTTTCAAAGGAGGATCCAGTTTTACTGATTTTAGATAATCATTCTACTCATTCCAGTCTAAAATCTTACAACTTTTGTCGTGACAATGGCATTGTAATCGTTTCTTTGCCACCCCACACATCACATCGACTTCAGCCTCTCGATGTAACATTTTTTAGTTCGTTGAAAGGAGCATATAATCAAGAATGTGACCAATACATGAAATCCAACCATTTTGTTCAGATTGGTGTGACAAATATTGCAGAATTATTCGCCAAAGCCTATAACAGAATAACTACAACTGAAAAGGGAATAAAAGGATTTCAGGTTACAGGAATCTTTCCCCTTAACAGGAATATCTTTGGCGAAGAAGAGTTTGCGGATACTGTCCCAGAAAATGAAACACTTCCTCAAAACGATGATCAATGTCCTATGGAAGAACTCGTGACACCTGTTCTCCCGGAAAATGAAACCGCTCCTCAAGATTTCAACGATGATCGTGATTTGATGCAAGAACCTATCCCTGGTCCCAGTGGCATTCAGAGAAAGAAAGCGCAGAACCGAATTCCATCGAAATATTCTCGAGCAGCACGGAAATCTTCATCCTCAAGTGACGACTTTGATTCACTGCTCACTACAGTTTTCGATCCAGAGGAAACTGATGATGAAGACCAGTCCATACGGTTCAGCAAGTCAATTGAAGAAATTTATGAAATTCCTAAACCGAAAGCGTTGAGGAGCAGCAATAGAAAGAAGCAGACGTCCAAAATCCTTACTTATACTCCCCTGAAAGATGAATTAGAACGGAAAGAATTAGAACGGGCTAAAAAATTAAAAACGCAGCAGAGGTTAAGAGGAAAGTGGATTTGGATGGTCCAGCCAAAACCAAGAAGAGAAAACTTTCTAAACATTCTAAACTCAGCCTGAATTGGAGAAGAAAACTGACGATGTTTGTCCAGTTTGTGGCGATTTTGGAATATCCGAAACATGGTGGAGATGTCGTGGATGCGCTGTATGGTCGCACTCAGCATGCACAGAATTTGACCGACCAGAAGATTTCAAAAACTGCGTCAAATGTGATGGGAAAAGCGAATAAAAAAATAGCCGATATTACCCACCTTAGTGGTCGATATTTCCCTTGACGTTAGGTAATGTCGACCAAAAAATATTTTTTGTTTTTATGTAAAATTTGTTAGTTTTAGTTGGACACTTTTGTCCGTATACCCTCAAATTATGAGAACTGTACCATACTATGTGTTTATGGGATAAAAATGTCAAAAAGTGTGAGAGTTTTATTTTAATTCAGGTAATGATCTTAGGTGGTCGATATTAGAACACCTTCCCCTACATCTCAATTTTTTTTACTCCAAAAACAAACGATAATGTCTGCAGTTTTGACAGTTTTTCAGCGTTTTTTCAGGACGCCCATGGATGACGAAGCAAAACTCGGCAACCATAAGAGAAGTGGACTGTTTTAAGGTCTGGTCACACATAACCGCACCAAGGCCGCACCGAGCCCAAATGCACAATGATAGAGCAAAGTGAGGCAGATTAATTCGGAAAAATGTAAAAGCACTTTCCATGTCCTCAAAAATATAGGAAGCATTTTTTGTCAAGCTGAGTCTATTGTTTTATTTATGTATATCCCCTTGTTTAAATATAACAGATTTTTCAACTTTCTGTTCCTTTATATCCAAACTTTGAGTGTAGTACTGGTAACTGTGTTACCTTGTGAAGGTTTATTTTACGATCAGGAGTATTTTAAAGCTTATTCTAACAGACTCATATTACTCCAATTTTAATAAATACTTAACTTTTGCACCGCATCCTTCCTACATTTTACCACCGAGACGCACGGCTGCGGGCTTTTACCACCGAGATGTACGGCTGCGGGCTTGTTGGGGTTATGTGGGGCTAGATCCTTACTTTGATAGTACATACAAGAAAACATAAAAAAGTCATAAAGTAATTTAGGTTAGACCTTTTTTTTTTTCGCCCTTTCGGGGTCATCCCACTCAGGCCCGACGACCGCCCCCTAGGTGGTGCACTGCAGCCTGAAGGCTTATTGTACCTTGACCCCTACTCCTTCCCATTCACACACCATTCATTCCATAACTTGGATGGTTGTTGCTCGGTCCGTTTGTTCACCCCGAGCAGAACACCGCGTGCCGTTGCCCAAAACCCGCCGGTCACCCATCCAAGTTATGGGCGCGCACTTTACTGCTTAACTCCGGAGATCGACGCTGCCGAGACAACCGGAGCAGCCACAAGCGCGCCTAGGTTAGACCTTAGAATAGATTCGGGATAGCCCATGCACTGAAGCTGCTCGGCTTTTTAAGCGTTTTGCTTTTTACGTCTGGGTGATGTCAGCCAGACGGGATCTACAGCTAAACGTGGGTTCTGAACCACGGTCCTATTCTCGAAAACTTAAGACCACGTCCCCACTCACGGGGACAACCGAACCTTCCAACTGAGTAGGGACTGCATGTCTACAGCTGTTTTTACAGGTTGAAAGATTTCTTGCATGATTTTTTTTGCTGAAATTTTTCAATTTGTACACGCGCACTTTGCAGCAATTTTTAAAAAGAGAAAAATACGAGTGCCCAGGTCGAAAAATTGCAGCAAGAAAAATGAATGCAAGAAAACTTTTAAACTATAAAAACAGCTAATGGTTGCGCAGACACGGCAAAGTGTGTTTCGGCGCCTTGGTTCTTTAGTGGCCTTCAGTGTCGACATATTTTGCACTTTGTTCGTCTGTTGTTGCACCAGAATTCGAACTCAGTTACGTCGGTTGTGCGCCCAACGACCCAGCGCTTTAACACACCAGGCCATGGGTGCCGGCACGATGATATCAAACTTTAAAATGTTTAGGACCAAAAACTATTTTTGAGGAGGAAAGTCCTTACCTTTATTTATAAAATACTTTTCCATATACCTCGCCGCGCACATACAAAAGCCAGGGGGTGCAAAAACCTTTAAAGGGCAAAGAAAACTTGATATTCACCCTACAAAATGTACTTTTTCATACATTTTCCTACACTACCCAAAGTCAGGGGGTGCAACTACACCCCTTGCTCCTCGCTTCCGGCGCCCATGCACCTGGCCATCGACCGACCTTTAACTCTTAAGTTAGGTTAGGTGGCACCCTCGAGTTTTGCACCTCAAATTAAACAAAAGTATGTTACATAGGATATACAGATTGTCCGACACTATTTTGACCCATTTTGACCGTGAATAACATTAGAACAAATAAAGATATTAAGTGGTGGTTTTCGTAGAAAGCCTTTTTTAAAGTTTTTATTATATCCCTACCAGTTGATTGTGACATTCCATTAACACAAAAACAAAATGGTCGATTTTCGATATAGGGCAATGTTGTTATTTTAAATGGAACACCATGTATTATTTTTACCAACATAAAATTTAATACCTAAAAGTAATCTAGCTGTACTGCAACTATTATTTTGTGAATAGCTTTAATGCCGTATTTTATATGTAGCAAATTTTCATTATCAAAGAATACTGCATGCCATGCAGTTACTTGGTTAGGGACCAATAAATTATTTTTTTAAATAACAAAGTTGCCCTATAATTTAGCCATTTTGTGTTTGTATTAAGGGAATGTCACGACCAAATGGCGGAAATATGATAAAAAAAAAACTTTAAAAACATTTAAGGGTTTCTGCAAAAATCGCATGTTGATAACTTTATTTGTTCTAAAGTTATTCACGATCAAAATGGGTCAAAATATAGTCGGACACCCAGTACATATTTTATGTCAAAAAACCCAAGGTCACAGTTTTTATTACAACATTCAAACCGTCTCAAAAATTATTATTGAAATAAATCACAAATATATATTTTTTCAATTTGACACTATGCATCTTCTTTTTACCATGTTTCGAACATGGGTAATCAAATATGCACCACACACACAAATTTTCTATTCAAAGATGAACGATAAGCGATATCTATTGCAAATAACTACAGCATTTCCTCATGTTGAAACAAAGACACACGTTTGAAGAGAAACTAAGTGCGTATAGGTAAATACAAAAATTTAAGGAAGTTTAAATATCCGCAGAGGAATCGTGTGCCAACTACAAAATCGTTATTGCTTTAAAATAGATTTGTTTATAATTGCCGCCATTTTGTAATTTAAAAAATGGTTTCGTCGGAATGGGGACAAGGTTTCTGGGTTGATTAAAGTTTTTTCTTGTTTTTTGTTGCCTGTTTAATTAGGTAGACAAGTTGCAAAATGTGTGTTTGGATTTTGATGGATAGCTATGTATTTAAATTTACTTTGCACCAAATAATATTTGGCAGGACTCATTTAATTTTGATCGGTCTATGCAATAAGGTACAGGGTATTCCATTTAAGAGAAAAATTGCATATTTTTTTGACTTTCCCTGTATGTTTTAGAATACTAGTCAAACATCATATAAGTAAGACAACATTGATACATAAGAGATAGACATATTTAGTGTGGTATTTTCTTAAAGTTCCTTAAAATTTGCATTTAATAGTAATGAAATATACAGGGTGTTCTATTTTAAAAATGCCAATTTACTATAAAATTTCCCGAGGATGGTCATATTTCCGAAATTATTAATAATTGGATATAACATGACTTTTTTGATGGTCTTTGATATATTTTTCGAATAGTGATATAATATACAGAGTGTTCCATTTAAAAAGCATATTTTTAGCAATACATCAAAAACCCGAAATTCTATTTATTTTTTGTTGGCACCATGTTAATCAGCGGAAAAAGTGCTACTGCTTTGCTAATTTAACCTTATTCGTATCTCCAATAATAAAGAAGTTAGCAATAGTGCCGGCTCAAAAATAATTACCCTGCATAAATAAGGTTTATATCTAGTCTAACAAATTTGACTAAAATAAGTGTTTTAAAAATTATATTTTTTAAAGTTTAACACCCTGCCACTTAAGAAATGTTTATACTGGGTAAGTAAAAAGTACTGCAATTTTAAAATATCTTTAAAACCACTAAAGCTACATTTACCAAATTTGGTATCTGAAATGTATGGGGCATAAGGTTGCGAACGTTGTTAAAAACCCCGTATCGGCATAATATTGAACTAGTATAAGAGTCCATGATAATTCATAGTCAAATTTTTCTTGTGGTTGTGGCAGTTAATATCGTGTTTTTAACACGCTTTTATTAACTTGGGTTGTAACTATCTATCAATCTGGCTATGTAACGGAATCTTTGAGCCTAATTTTAACCAACTTCCAGCTATTCGATTTCTTTGAAACTTTGCACACGTATTAAGGAAACATGACAATGCAATAATCTGCAAACAGTATCCCGTTATCTTTTTTGGATCGCCAGGAAAAAAAAATCCATTATATTATAAAAACAACACCTAGGTTGCCATCTGTTGGCAACATTTCAAACTTTGCTATTAAATGAAGAAGAAATTTTTAGTGGGTTGCAATATATTGGCAACGGTCCAAACATTGCCTGGATTGCCATCTGTTGGCAAAATTTCAAACTTTGCTACTTAATGAAGAAGAAATTTTTAGTGAGTTGCAATCTGTTGGAAAAATTTTAAAATTTGCCACTCTTGTTCATTAAAAAAATTTTTCGCCATTTTGTCAAGAGTAGCAGAAACTAAAAAATGAAAAATAATTAATAGTTTAAAAAAACTAAAAAACACGCTTTTATATGCAACCGAACTAAAAATTAGAAAATAATTTTTCATTAAAAAAATATTGTCATTTCATAGTAAAAAGCGTGGGGTGATAAATATATTAAATGTTATAATTATTATATTTGCAAATATCTATGATGGAAAAGTTATGAAAAAATAGTAAAATGCACCCCACGCTTTTTACTATGAAATGACAATATTTTTTTAATGAAAAATTATTTTCTAATTTTTAGTTCGGTTGCATATAAAAGCGTGTTTTTTTAAATTAATAAAATAAAACAAAAAATATACTTTGTTCATAGTCACTTTAATTGAATGTTTAGCCGTGACAGCTGTTTCGTAGTACAACTACATTTTCAAACGTACTGACAAACTAAAATTATTTTACTTATATATAAACAGTAATACCTAATAAAAAACATATTTTTTAAAAAAGGTTTTAAAATCAATATGGTACAGTTGTGAAATTTAAATATTTTATTGCTACATTTTATAAAAGTTTTACAAGGGGTAGATTTCCTAGGTCAATCTGTGTGTTAAGCAGATGTACATTCTGTTTTTTATGTTTATAGATTTCAATATTTTCTAATGTATCTAGTTTTCGCCCTTTTTGTTCTACATGTAATATTTTTAGGGTATTGATTTGTTCATAGTCACTTTAATTGAATGTTTAGCCGTGACAGCTGTTTCGTAGTACAACTACATTTTCAAACGTACTGACAAACTAAAATTATTTTACTTATATATAAACAGTAATACCTAATAAAAAACATATTTTTTAAAAAAGGTTTTAAAATCAATATGGTACAGTTGTGAAATTTAAATATTTTATTGCTACATTTTATAAAAGTTTTACAAGGGGTAGATTTCCTAGGTCAATCTGTGTGTTAAGCAGATGTACATTCTGTTTTTTATGTTTATAGATTTCAATATTTTCTAATGTATCTAGTTTTCGCCCTTTTTGTTCTACATGTAATATTTTTAGGGTATTGACGAAACCATAAATTCGTGTTTTTTAGTTTTTTAAACTATTAATTATTTTTTTAAATATTTTTTATAATTTATTGAATAAATGCAATAAAAAAATACAAAAAGAATTAGCTACAATTTGTGCTAAGTGTTTTGGTGGCTGTCATAGATTCTGTAAACAATTCTGTCATTAAGCAAAAGGTCCAAAATCGGATTTGTTATGCCTGCAGTTTAAATGTAAATATTCAAGAACTTATACGATTTGTTACTTTATACATACTTACTCGGAACGTTAGCTGGTAACTACTCTTTGTATTATTTAGATTATTAGACTATGATGTCTAATATTTTGTCTGAAATTTAATGCCTTCTTTTCAAAAGTGCTTTTGCTTCTAACCGAGACACAAACCCAAAATCGTTTGTTTCTGTAAATATGGTAAACATTTTCGACACTTTTGATTTAGATACCCAGTTTTATCAGCTGATTGACCGAATTGCAACACTGCTGCTTCTTAATTTGGATTGCCAATAATATTAGCACCGTAGCCAGATTATCCAGTTGTGTGCGACACGTATTGTTTTCGTTTTTTTTTAATGGAATGACCCATTTATTTTTAATGCAATAAATTACGCAGGCCCAATTAAATAACTCCACAAATTTTTAAACTTACCTTCTTACTAGGTGCTACGATAGGACAACACCATATTTTATCTAAAAAGTTCAGATGCGTACAAATATCTCTTAAATGTTTAGGCTGCGTTTACAAATTTTGGTATCTGAAGATTTCTTTGCAAGAGAATTAAACAGTAATATTGTCATTGTTGCCAGTTTTTTCAATTTTGCGCTTTACGTAATATTTTTGGTACTTGCCTTACTTATTTGAGTTGTAATAAAAAAGCGTGCCATGTTTAGTAATATTCTAAATTTTCAAATTTTAAAATTTATAAGCTAACAAGATATGACATCGCCGCACTGCTAATATCACTCTAAATTAAAAACCCCGAAATTTTGTAAGCACCGCTTTAGGGTCCATCCATAAATTACGTAAGACATTTTTAGGGGGAGGGGGTCGAGAAAATTTCACCAAATCTCACGATGAGGGGTGTGTAGGTAAGCCTTTCTCCGGGAAAATGTGATGTGTTGTTGGTTTTGGATGGAGGACCTTTTTTTGCTCTTCAAAAGTTTTTTAAAGACAAACTCAAAATTGAGACTTTTTAATTCCATTATAAATCTCACGTAAGATTAGATAGGAGGGGAGGGGTTAAAAAAATCTCACCTAATCTCACCAAGGGGAGGGGGTTCAAAATATGGAAAAAACACCTCACGTAATTTATGGACGCCCGCTTAGCGGTTTTAAAGATATTTAGGCGCTAACGTACTTTTCGCCAAAAGTGTAGTGTATTATATCTCGGCAACTAATAAAAATATAATTTTAAAAATTTCGAAGCTCACTAAATTAAATTATATAAAAAAATATAAAAAAATACGTGTAGCACAAAACTAGGAAATTTGGCAACAGTGTCGATATTAATATTTAATTCTATACGTCCAAAACACCCTAGAGACCAAATTAGGTAAATAAATCTAATGCTGTTTTAAAAATATTTGAGAGTTGCGGTACTTTTTACTAACCCAGCATACAACACTTTTCCTATTTTAATAAGAAGATTATTCGATAGCAGTTTTGCACCATATTTACGAACACCTTGTATAAGTAGGTGTGTACGTCTCTTTGTCACTTAGTATTTAAATAAAATCCATTGTTAAAGTAGAAAACATTTATTAAAACATGCTACTATTTACAAACATTTGAAAACTGCTTAACAATATTACATATTTCACAACATAAACTAGTTTTAGTTACGTAGAAACAACAATAAAAAAATGACCTGATAAATATTCTAATAAAATGTTTTTTATTAAACACATCATTAAAACTATCACGTAAGAAAGGTATGCTAGTAAAGCTGTATATTAAACTTTCTCCATAAAAGAGTGAAAATGAAAATAGTACGCTCAAGTACTACCATATAATATTTACACATAAGTATGCTATTAGGGTACTAGAGTACAGTTTCTATATTTGTAAACATGAATCCGGTACTGATGTTATGTCATTTCTTTTATTTCATTAAGGTTTATTTTTAAACATACCTTGTACTAAAAATAAAAGATATATACAGGATATTTAGAATAGGGTGGGTAAAAAAATGACTATTTTGATTTCGATTTCTGACTTAAAAGAGTTGGTCTCTAGGCGCCTCCAGAGAATGGTCGGCAGCGATGTGCTTTTAATTTTAATAGGAATATCCGTCTCATTACAGTTTTGTATGTTTTTATCAATCCCATAGAAAAAAGTACATATCTCTCCATTATTCTGAAAAAAATTTAAAGATTTTTTTATGGAAAATTAAACGCTCTACAACAAAATATATTTTTAAGTAAGTTACAAAATTTAAAACAAAAAAATTAATTTGTCTAGAAAGTCTTCAATCCTTGACCTTAAATATCGTTATAATGGTTATATTTATCAAAAAGTACACTACTCAAAACAATTATCGCATATGCTCGATTTCTTTCATAAGCTTTAATACAAAAATGCTTTGATTTAAATGGCCAAATCTCTTTTAATAATTAAGTTATTAAGACAATTAAAAAAAGAAAATGTTAAGAAAACGTGAAGCTATAACTTTATATTAACCGTTGTTTTTTACTGTTAGCATTAAATCCTACGGGGTGATAAAAAAATTGAAAAATGAATAATTTTTAATTGCCCTATATAATGTGCTGTTAAAAGGGAGAAATTTCATTTGTTAATAATTTATACCCTTACCCATTTCTAATATTTAATAATCACAAATTTGACTACTTCCTTTCAACAGCAATCATACAGGGCGATTCAAAATTAATCAAGCATATGCGATAATTCTTTTGAGTAGTGTATATAGAAGATCTTTTTGTAAAGCGTTTAATTTTTAATAAAAATGGTAAAAATTATTTTTTACTATTACAAAACTCAATAAAAAATATATATATATTTTTAATATTTAATATTTGACCTTGAATATCTTTTAATTGGTTAGATTATTCAAAAAATATAGCAGACCTTTATGAAGACAGCTTAAATTTTCTAGGAAAAAATCATGCAGAGTTTTGCCGTATAATAAACAAATGGTGGGATATATTTTTTTTGTATGGAACTGAGAAAAATGTGGAAAACCGTAATGTGGCGGATCTTCCTATTTAAATTTCTAGTTTATCGTTGCTAGTATTTTCTGAAAGTAACTAGAAACCAATTTGTAGGTGTCGGAAGTTAAAATAAAAACAGTCGATCTTTTTGACCCACCTTAAGTGTCATCTCAGAAGTATTAGTAAGTATTTGTCATATTATTGTTTAAAAATAGAGGATTGTTTAAATCAGCAATCAGTTAGCCCTTTTAAAAAGAAATAGGTACAAAAAAACTGAAAATCGTGTTTTTGTGTAACAGTGACAGTAAAACACCACCTTTTTCATAGAATACCCTCTCTAGTATATGATCGCTAAAAAGATCAAAATTAAAGTGCTAAAAAAATATTTAACTTTTAGTATATCTACTTTTTCGGTTCAAAAATATGAAAACATTTTTAAAGTAAAAAGCATTATTTAATTTTTACACCCTCTGTATTACATTACTTTTAAAGAGCTTAAAAAAATATGTTATTTAATAGTCTTTCTTTAAAAATTATTTTACTGTCGAAAAAAAAAGATGTTTTACACTTGAAAACGGAATAAATAAAACGGTCCCAAAACGTTGTGTAAATAATCAAAATAAAAACAATGGAATTTCAAAATTATTGTACCTTAAATATTCACTGAAAAGAAAGACGCCTAAAATTTTGATAAATATGAAATAAATATATTTTTTTAAATTAATAAATAAACCCTTTAAGCTAGCAACAAGTTATTGTCATAGGCTACAGATTGCCATCAAATTTAAAAGAAATAACATCTAAAGATATATTTTTAAAAAGTAATAACCTCATGTTAGTATAGTTGTTACTGAAATAGATTCTGTTTTTTATCCAATTAGATGATAAGTTATTTATTGATATCTTATCTGGGCACTTAAAATTTTAAAATTAAATACGCATATTTATTGTTATAAAAGAAAGCTTAGTAAAGTAGATAAAAAAAGTGTATCAAGTTTAATAATAAATCATATTATTAAAAATAAATTTTAATCTACTTTTTGTGGACTAAATCTCAAGTTAGGGCTGTTTTTCTCTAAGTTGCATATTACCTATAATACATAATAATTTTGTTCACCTAAATCGCAGTATTACTAAAACACAAACTACAAGAACTACTAAATCACTGTACAATCCTATACTACTATTATAGAATCCTCCATATACTTGTAGTCCTGCAGTTTCAATACTTTGTTTACAATAGTCGCCATCATACAACCACCCTATAAATTCTCCGGTTCTGAGATTCTCATTTCTGAGCCAGTCTTCTAAGGGTCTGAAGTATTCTCTAAGGGCGCTTCCATCCAGTCTACTTTCTCCCGTTGCTTGGAATAAGACGTCTCTCCATGATTGTGATGAGCCTTTTTCCATTAGTTGTCTGCAAGAGAAAAAATATAGGTTAGTAAAAAGTACGCTGCTAAATTTTAATGGATGATTACTAGGACCGTTTAAGGGCAGGGCCGTGCCTACCGAGTGGTGCAAGTGGTGCAGGGCACCAGGGCGCAACGCTGCGGGGGCGGAAAATTGTAAAATAAAGGGCAGACATTTTTTGAAATGAAGAGCGGTATTTAAGAAATAAACTGGTTGGAGTCAAAAACAGTGTAATTTTAAAGTGAAAACCTTAATTTTGCTTTACAAAAATATTTACGAAGAAAGAAAAGTAATGTGGAAAAGTTTATATAAACATGGGTCTGCATATTTTTCGTTCTTAAAATACAGGGTGTTTAAAAAGCTAAAACACTTGTTTTGGTAAACATTTTTGGACTAGATGTAATCCTATTATAATGAATAATTACTGCTGTTGTTACATAATTGCCAACGACAGATTTTCGAAATGCTTTTTGATGGTCTAAAAGTATTAAATTCAGTAGATTTTTTTTTCTGAAAGTAAAAGAAAGGTATAAAAAGAAATATAACACGTAAAAGCTTTATTTGCATTATTCAAAGAAAGTTTAAAAATTTTACGAACATTTACACAAAGTACACAGTGGCGTTCAGTTTTTTGTAAGAAATATTCCCTTAGTTGCCGCGCGGGACGCCACTGGAATTATTTAATGTAATTAAGTTAGTGATAAATAACCTCAACAATGCCATTAATAGCATTGTCAAATTAAAACAAAATTGGGTTAAGGATATTTAAGCGGGCGCCCATAAATTACGTGAGGTATTAAAAAGGGGGTGCTCGAGTTGAATTTCACCAAAAAATGTCACCGTTGGGGGAGGGGGGTCTGTGCAAATATCACAAAATTTCTCTTCCACAGGAAAAATTTCACGAGATTTGGGCAGGACCCATAAAAAATTTCGGTGTTAAAAAATGGTGCCTTTTTACGTACTAAAATCTCATGTAATATTGAGTAACGGGGGTGGGGGGTTAAAGAAAATTTCACCAAATCTCACCAAGGGGAAGGGGGTCAAAAAATTAAAAAACACCTCACGGAACTTATGGTCTTCCCCTAATAGTATAATTACATAAGTGTTGGAAAATATACAGCATCAGCCAGTCAAATACACATAATATGAGTACGAGTAATGCGTGGAAAGGAGACAGTATTACGGATGAGGTGAATAATAGCGCTTGTTTTGTTATTGCATTACTGGCCGATGTACCTTTAAATGTAAAAGCTGATGCAATATATTACCTAAAGATTACACGAATATAATTAAAAAATGACCATACACAATTTTATAACATTATTTCATTAGTTGTAAAATAATACCGGTTGAGCTTAATAACATAACACATAGGAAATGTGCAAGGAAGATAAACTTTTAGTAAGGAGCGCTCGATTTTTTTAGATGTGTTCGAAAATATAGGTTATGTTTGTGACGTCACCTTTTTCCCATTATATTTTTTTATCTGACAAAATAAACCAATACTTGCATAACATAAAATAAAATAACTAAAAAACATAAAAAAAATTGTATCTTACCCTTGTTAACGATTTAAACGTAAATTTCCTGTAAAAAAATATCCAAAGGTCAGTAACCCCTAATTACAGGTTTTAAAAATCTCTGTAACTGCAGTACTGATAACTCTCCTCAATTTAACTATAAACAGTAAAAAGTAAACATATATTAAAGTCCAATGACTAAAAAGCAAAAAAATAACACCAAAACCTTCCAGTACGATTGTAAACAAAGAATTACAGGAAAAGATTACGTCACAAAATTTAGCGAACATAGGCTTAAATGGGATCAAGCGCTCCTTATTGAAAAGTTTATTTTTCTTGGGTAATGTGAATAAAAGAGACAATCTAACTAAATACCGGCAAGTAAACATGCGTGACTAATATTGCTTGTTTTGTTATTCTATTACTGACCGGTATAACAAAACTGCTTGCTCATATAGTATATGCAATATATTATTACATATCACATCAATGGCCCCGAATAAACCATAATTATTACAGTTATTCTATACAACATACAACTTACAGTGTGCTAAAATGAAAATGGCTGGTCCGTTAATAAATTATTTGTTTAAATAGGGTTAGTAATTACACCCTGAAGTATTACTATACCTTTAAAAAATACCCTGCATATCGCTTTAAATACGGCATCATAAGGTCAAGGTTGTCTTATTAAAAATCTTTTTTAAAGAAGCTAAAAGTAAAATTATTATTATTTTTTTTCAATTATTAGTTGTTTGTTAAATCATTAGTCACAATTTTGATTAAATTATTTTTTATAACCCTTCTTCTTACCAAGGTACATTAATTGGGTACTAATTTAACTACTCATTCTTAACTCATTGCAGTGATTGACAAAGGAAAAGTGAAGATATTGGCAAGTGATTGCGTCACTGCCCTAGAAATACTATTGAAGATCACGTCTATTGTTAATTACGTACGTACTATTGTTGATTATAAATTAGTTGTATAGTTAATGCTCTTTTGTATGAAGTTGCGAACATTTATTTAGCTTAATTGTACATTTATATTCAAGCTTAATTTAGCGCGTGTAAGCGGCTTCTTAAGATTCGATTAATTAATTCGCTAATTATTATTTAAAATAAAAGGTACCATTTTGCTTAACCCCATAAAAAACGGCAATGCATAAACTAAGTTTGTACCCAACTTCTGTTCTAAAAAAATAGCCAATTAAATAAGTACAAACAATGGTAACTTCGTTGTAATATTTTGTGTGTGTGTGTTTGTTTTTTCTTTTCAAGTTATTTTGTTTAATAATAAGCTCTCACACATTTTTTTACAAATAACTATTAACTTTATACAGCATTCCCAAGAAATTTCGAAGTTAATATATACTACGTCTTTAAAATATGCTGAAACTGCATCTACGAAGTTCTTGAGGTTAAATTTGACGATCTAAACCAACTTTTCTCAGTCCATACATATTTTGGAGATCAGAACGTCAAAAGTTTAAGGGGGAAGGGTTTCCAGCATCACAAAGATGTGATGATTTGTGATTTTTTTAAGATATGGTTGGAGCAAAATTATTAAAACCTTCTTTACATTATTAAGTATACTTTTGGCAATATTCTTTAATTTTTTCATCAAGAGATATTAAAAACAAGCCGGTGACAGAGTTTCTACCAGAACGTCTTTAAAAAAACAATTTGCGGTGTTCACTGTATCTCGGTCGAAAATTATCTGAAATCAAAGACCAATAAAATTTAGTTAAAGTATTATCAAAACTTAGCTCCAACCTTCTCTGATTATTTTTTTATTTAAAAATATGTGGTGGCCATCTAAAGCCTAAACTACAATTTTTTACGAAAAAGTCCGCCATTTGGTGGGTGGAAAACCCTCCTAATGTCAAAAAATATAAACTAAACGTTGAGGCCCGGTATTTTATATGTAGAAAATGTGTACCAAGTTTAAAATTAATTGGTTAAGTAATTTTTATATGACAATGAACACGGGTTTTAAAAAGTAGTTTTGAGAAAAACGCATTTGAAAGTTTGTCAGGTAAAAAAGTGTAACAACAGACTGACGCTCGTTTCTCGTTTTAAAATATTGTACAATGTATATTATACATACAAATATAAAATATGTTTTTATGGATGTAGTAACCTGTCTTTAAAGATTAAAATACTCTCGAAAACCATAATGGACCATAACGATAGAAGTGCGAACGCCCGTAGCTGTCAGAGGTAAACAATAATTTCAAGAGTTTTGCATTTTTTTAACTTTAACACCCCCAGAATTTGCGCACCTATAAGTACGCATCTAAAGGTTGATGAATGTTAAGAATATTTTACTATAGCATATTGCAGTTTCATAAAAATCGAAGAAGGACACCCGGGATAGTTTCCCTGTTAGAAGTATGGAAGTGGTGAACAATTTAATGATAGAGTATACTTTGGGAAGGTTGTTGTTAATACTTTATTAAAAGTTAAATAAGAATTTAGTCGAAATTAAGTTTTTTTTTCAGTAGAGGAAATTTTTGCACAAGCTTTATTACCTGTAACATGATTTTTTCGGTTAAAAGGATGGTACTAGTTTGTTAGAGTAAATTTTTTAGTCAATTAAAACCTAAAATTAAAAAATCCATTCTCCCTTAATTTAAAGGAAATATACCTTGTTATCTAAGGTCGGCAAACTAGTATTTTACTTGTAATTTTTTATATTCCATATTTTTCAATAAGTTAGTTTTCACCCCAATTACACAAGGAGATCACGATTGTGAAAGTACATCAAAAAGTAAATTATTACGATTACAGTAAATTATCATTATATAAGAAAAGTAATAAGAAGAAGGATGATTGAAAGTAAATAAATATTAATAAGCCCATTTTTAGCACCCGAAATACGAGTATTAGGTCGTTTAAAAAATCAATTACGTATGAATTAAGATGTAGAAGGTAAATCATCATGTTATCAAGCGAAAGGAAAAAGTTAATATACTGAGTAATAAAAATAAATTTACAAGGTATAACCGATTAATGAAGATTGTTGTGTAAATGCTTTTAAGAATATCACTTGCCACCTTGTTTTAATTTAAATGAATTTAAAAATTTAAATAAAATTATGGAATTTATACATTAATTTAGAAAAGTAAATTACAAAAAGGTGGGTCTTCACAAAAAAAAATATTTTTTATTTATTTTGTCTAATATCTTTGAAGCCAGAAATAGATTTATAGCTTCTCGCATCCATCTTGCTAATATTTTTGTTCGGTCATGTCAATGTCTAGAGTCGTAATTATAGTGAATTTCTTATAGTTGGTGGTTTAGGAAAAAAGGTTTTTAAACTAAATATCGTTACCCTAATTCGCAAACCTCGTACCTCCAAAATCCCAAATTTTTCAGGAGTTAAGACAAAACTTTTCTTTTAGTCTATTATTTTTTAATGGTAGTATATTTTATTAATTGTCACCTAACGGGTATAATATTATAACTTGAGGTATCAGGCTTTCGGGTAAACTTCGATGTCTAATAATTTTGGAGTTACAGGGCTTGCGAATTTGGATAACAATATTCATAATGGTTTCTAAATGAGAAAGTGATAGGGTTAAAAAATAGTAAATTTTTATGGTTGTTTTTTGGCGAGACAGTCCAAATGTTTTTGAAAAACTTAATGGTATATTAAGAATATTAGTAAGACAATATTGACCACAATTTTTTGGAAATCTAAAAAATTAAACCAATGGAAGCAATTGTACAGCTAATCATGGAATAATGTTCTACTGCACCTAAACAGAAGCCAGCGGAATGCAAGTGGACCCCCTTCCCGGCGCCCATGGCCTTAAATTTGGACTTTGTTTAAAATTGCTAGGGTAAAATTGGCACTGGGATCTATTGGCATTCCCACATAGAATATAATAACGGACAAAAAAACGATTTTTTCAAATTTTAGCACTTAAATTACGTAGCATTGCCACTCTTCAAATATTGACACAGAGCCGTCCGTACGCAGGTTTGGGCAATGGAGGCAATTCCCCCCACGAGTATTCTAGATTGGGTTGTTCTGCGGGAGCGGCGGTTGTGTAAGACCTTTTTTTCTATATGGAGCATTATTTGTGTGTTTGTGCCTCCCCCTCAAAATCAAAAGCATTTTCCCTTCTTCTTAAGGTAGGTTTTGTAGATAAAGACTTGATGACTTTTTTTTCTTTTTAATTTATTTGTCAAACCGTTTTTTCCTGGTAGATAAAGACCCTTTTTGGTCTCTTGCCCCTTCTCCCCCAAAATTCTTTTCTGTGTACGACCCTGTATTGACAAATAAAAAAAAGTCTAGCGTTACCTCGTAAGTTATGTAAAGGAATAGTAGTAAAAATTTTAAATGGATCGGTAAAATAGTTTTGAAGTTATGATGGGCATCGACATTGAAAACGTGAGTTGTTGAAAAAGCTCCTTTAACTTATGAGCACTCAAAAAATTTGAATAAAACATTTATAGGAGTCAATAATGAGGTGTGGTTACTTAAACCGCTGTATGTTCGTTAATTTTGCCCCGATTTATCCCAAACTTTTACACAGTATTTATGTAATGTTTGTTTCAGAAATATACATAAAAAACAAAAGGTTATCTAAGTACTTGAACCCTTCCTCCTTAGATCAGTTAGTTACTACTCTTGAAATTTTAAACTTTAGGAAATACACACACAGAAATTTATTGGAATGTTGTGAAAAAACATTTAAAAAACCAAATAACCACCTTGCATTTATCGTTAATGAAATAATGTCAGCACATGCCGATGTTTCGTTATTACTTATAAGCTGCATTTAGGAAATCAACTAGCCTGTGTGACTAATTGGCCATCAAATTCAGTAGTTGCAAAAGAGTTTTAACAAGTTTAACCTTAAAACAATAGTCTATAAACAAGTTAACGAAGATGTGTTCACTTTTTCCATGGCTATTGTCTTAAATGCCAGGTTGGTAAAGAATATTTACGAAAAAAACATCGTTTCTTACCTTTTTAACAGCAATAAAAGAATGCATGGAAGAAAGGTTACATTTTTCTATTACAAGCTATATCTAGCATTTAATGTACCACATGCATGCCAATTTAAAGCATACAATTAATTCTGTATACACTTTTAGTCCCATTACACATAAAACTTATAATGCGCCCTACGCCCTATAAACTAGAGAATATGGGCGCCAATTTTTCTAAATTATTCCCCTGGATTTTTTTACAGAGTTCAGCATAAAATGTTGATAACGACGATCTGGCATCATGTGCCAGCTTGTATCTTGGTCATATTTTTTTAAAGGGCAATTGTTTAAACTATTAGGAATTTTTTTATTAAATAATATTTTATTTCAATTTTTAACCTACAACGATTGTACATTTTTTGGAAAAATGAATATCTATCAAATTATAATCATTAAAACATTTAAAATGAGCAATTAGGCCCAACTTTACCATTTAAATAATGTATGACGATATGAAAAATTTCACATGATGTATTGTTTTATGGAATCCTCAAACTTTTTGTAACCATTCTAACGTACGCAATTTGACAACTTTGAATTTCTAGATACTTTTTTTTATTTCTTAAAAAAGTGTATTTTCTTGTTTTTAATCTCCAAAAATCTTTGTACTTTTCCTTCAAGATATGGTCTCAAACAGCACGCAAATCGGTATGGTGTTTTCCAAAGTTATCATGACAACTATTTTAAGGTCTCGCAACCATAAAAAACAAATCCCAGCTTCCTGCTAAAAGGCCCAAATTTAGTTTGCGTTCGTTTTTACGGCCATATTTTACCTACCTGTATACCAAAAATAACTGTGTTTTGTTACATAAAATAATAAAATATTAATAAAAACCGATAAAAAAGTTATAAGGGTGAAACACCAACAAAATAAATTAGTTTACTCTTAAAATATAATTATTCTTTACCATAAATGCTTTTCCGCAATTGAAGTCAGTAAAATAAAAAATCAAAATATGATTGTTTAAAGTTGAACATAATTATTTTTTATGGCCTACTTTCTAGCCAATATAAGTAATAAATGACAAAATATGCAATATCTCAGAAACGACTTACAGCAATACGATATATGTATAAGCTTGTTGCGAGATTTACCTGTGTAGATACGCAGGAAAATTAAATAACTTATGATTAATTTTGTTTTTAAAATTTTTTAAACCAAGTAAACCTCGTGACACGCTTTTATATCATATAAATTGCGTATATGTTGATAGTAAAAGTTGTAAAGGAAAAGTTTATTTCATTCTTTTTGGGGTATTTTAATAAAAGCTTGTTTTAAAATAAATTATTTACTTTTAATATATTTATACATTTGGCAGAAAATTTAATGATTTAATCAAAGTGAAACCTTGAGATTTTTTGAATCTTGAATTTATAGACGTTTATAACACGAAGAATTAAGTCCAAAAAGGAGTAATATCTAAGTTTGTCCATACCAAACCTATTTTTTTTTCTGTAATAGAAAAAAATAAATTCATTTAGCTCATAATAATAACAAATCTTAACAAAACTCTAGTGTATTCAAATAGCAATCAAATTTTATGTAATACTACTAATCGAATTTTCTTTCGTCTGCTACATTTTTAGGCCACGTTAATGAATCCTCGTTTAACCGCGGGTTACGTAACTGATACCGAACAAGATGACAACAAAACAAACACAATTAGTTTCGGACTTTTTCCTGGCCGGCGCTAATTCGGTCGAGGTCATGAACAGTGTCGGTCGATGTGAAAGGATTGAAATATTGCAAACGCATTATGATCATTACGATGCAAATAAATTAAATTTTTGGCATAAGTACTGTCAATAAAATATAAATCATTTATTATAAGTTAATAAAGTTGTTATTTAATAAAGAAGTTTATTATGAAATTTAATTTGGCATACATATTTTGCTTTAATAGTAACTTTGCCTGTTTCAGTTAGGTTTCAATTTTATTTTTATCCTTGTGGTAGCCCACAAGGGCTTATGCCTAAGTACCAGAGTAACATGGGTGTCGTGTTATTAGATGTTAAACCCATCCTTTCTTCGTTTCGTAAACGTTCTCCAAGTACTGACACATGCCAGTTTTGCAATTTCATAGCACCTTTTAGACAACGCAGTAGATCAAAGACTCTGTTCACTACGCTACCGGGGAGACACAAAAAATGAGAAGGAGCATAACTATAGGAACACCACTTTTCTTGAGACAAGGTCTGTAATTATTTTTAGAGGCAATAAGCTGAATTGCTCCGGACAAGTGTACATGTATTTCAATGGAACCCCGCCAATATAGACGCGCCGCGCCGCCTATATTGGCGGGGTTCCATTTAATTACATGTAAAGCAACTCGGAGAATTTTCTCTTGATGCGACGCTTCGTCTAAGTAGGCGACCACCTTGAAAGATTTTTTAATGGACACGTTTCACTTTTGAAATATCTATCATGAAACTTAATTTTTTTACATATATTTACCCTTTTTATCTTTTTATCTTACACAATTCTTGATTTACCACTAAATTAGCACAAAATATTTTATTAAACACAGTATCACTTTAAATTAAGACAGCTATGGAAGCTTAAAGGAATAAATAAGTATATTTATGGTTGCGGCTTTTGGGTGTACGAAATTTTTAATTTAATAGAAACAAATGTGCAAAATAAATGATAAGAAAAACACGAATTCAAAAGATGTTTATTAAATATTGTTTGACAATTTATTTTTAAATAAAGAATTTCGTGCAAAGATAAGGGGAAATATAGTGAAAATAAGGTTGGTTTAATTTAAAGTTTGATGATGGATATCTTGATAACAAAACGTGTCTAAAAAGAATTTTGTGATCAGTAACTCAAAAAAGTTTGGAAGACTGACTGACAAAAAAAAGTATTTTATTTTGTTAATTATAAAAAGCTCCTCTGCACAAGATCTTTTATAAAAATAAAAACAAAGTTTTGTCAAAGGAAATCAGTGCATAATAATAAAATAAAAAACTACAAAATTGCAAAACATTTTCTTTGAATGAAGTAACAAACATTAAAATTTTGAAAGCTAGCTCTTATTTACGTATTTATACTGGTGTAAAGAAGTTACAAAAATGACCAATTTTAGATAGATCATTGTTTACAATTTTCGTATTTCTTTACTTTAACAAGCTTCATTGAATTTTAAAAATTATAAAATATCCTCCATTAAGTGTAATTTATGGAGGTTGTTTTGAATATTATTACTTTAGATATTAATAGACAACATTATACGATTAAAATTAACGTATAAATTTAACAGAATTAGGACGTGGTTATTTGGTTGGTTGAACAAAGCTTAGTTGGCAAAATCAGAAGAGTTGGATAAATTTTCTTTAAAAATTAGTTAAAAGCCAAAAAGTTTTTTTCTTATTTATATACTTTAAATGACATTCGCTTACAGAACAGCTTTCTTTTCAGGCCGATTGCCTTGCTCTAGAAGATGTATTACTTTTTTATAGGTTTTTTCAGGGCTTCTGCTTCATAAACTTAGCTAGTCTAATTCCTTCTCTTGCAGCTTTTAATAAATAAACACTTAGTGCATCACTTATGCATCCATATACATACCAATTTGAGAAGGCCTAAACTGTTTACTTTGTTTGTTCTTTCATCCTCAGAGGGTCTAGATTGTGAAACTTTCCTATCTTCCCTTTACGACACCCACAGCTCGTTAGAATAAAATAATTAAATACATTTTAGTTTTCCTGTAAAAATAGGTTTTCTAAAATATCGCTTATCCTATTATTCTTTATTTAAAATAAATTGTGTCTTATTTTAAAAATATGTACCATCTTGTTTGAAGGATATACAGTATAAGCAAAAGGTAAAGGTATATCGGCCAGTAAAACAACAACAAGGATGTACGATGAATCATCCAATACAAAATGTTTACACGTCGGTATTTACGTTAGACGGTTAAAACCATATTTTAAAAAAAAATCCCTATTCTACATGAAAGAATTTCGTTTTTTTTTGTGTGTAGCCCCTAAGATAAAAGGTGCTTATTAAACGATTTTTATATCCGAAATTTGAAATATTCCTTTGTAAATCGGAATTTCTTTTATAAAACAAACGTAGTAACGTATTCACATAAAATAAGCGCAGCATAAAATATTACCCCATATTGTTATGTTTAAAATTAATTAATTAAAATGAAATCGCTTTATTAAAAATGTTAAACAATAAGCAATAAATTTTCTCCTTATTTTCGTGCGTATTGTTTAAAAAAGTATCATTTAAGTAGCATAATGTTTAAACATTTCTTAATCCGGAATCCTTGAAGCGCGATTTCTAAAAAAATGGGAAAATAAGTTCTGCGAATAAAGGCAAAATTAAAAATTCCTTTTAAATCCGTATAATTCATTATTATGACTGGTCAATAATGACATAATAGATTTAGTTGAAAAAAGCTTATTTAATTTATTTGGTTAGTATAGAAATGGTATGAACGAATGGTCAAACATGTTCGTGAACCTCTAGGTTGAACTGTTGTCAAGGTAAAATTGTGGTTATTGGTTTAATTTTAACAAATTTTTACATTTTTGCTGCATATCGGGGTACATTAAGTGAACTTAATAGAAAATAAAGGTTTTATCAATAATTCATTTCAATTTGTTAAACCCAACCAATCCCAACCAAACGGTGGACATAGTCAGGGTACTAACCAAACAGTGATGTATACCCAATGTGCCAGCACGATGCTTTTAATTAAGTTTTAATGTTAATAAAATAAAACAAAATATATACTTTGTTCATAGTCACTTAAAGTGACTATGAACAAAGTATATATTTTGTTTTATTTTATTAATTTAAAATGTACGGTCACAAAGTAACGGACGAAACCATAAATTCTTTTAAGTTTTAATGTGTTGAACACTAGCAGGCAGCGATTAAAAAAGAACTAATATATTTAAATCCCGCCAGGGCCATATTAACCATTTGAGGCGCCCTAGGCTACAATTCCCGGGGCTCTTATTTTCTCTTCAAAAAATTTTTGAAGAGCAAAAAAAAATAAAGGTCATTTCCTCCTTTTCACGCCTATTTACCCATTTCATTCTAAACCATCTTATTTACAGAGATATTACTCGCAAAAACTCCCCACTCAACCTAAACTTTCTTAAAACATCCCCTGTCTAGCGCCTATTACTCCCCTCTCTGAGGCCTATTTTTTTAATGGCGCCCTAGGCTGTAGCCTAGTCAGCCTAATGGATAATAAGGCCCTGAATCCCGCTGACTATTACAAAGTATTGATAAAAATTTTTGTAGCATGTTTTCCTCTGTCAGTGCAGGAACGTATCGTTAAAAAACAATAATACGCTTAAGGCGAAGAAGTTTCTGTTGGTTTTTAAATTGTAAATGGCTATCAATTAAAAATACGACGTTACAGAGCTAAAGGTTAACAATTGATATAAACAAATATTGTCTTCTTTTAGACCTTCTCATTTCCAAGCATTGGAAAAAATTGCCCATGAATGTAGGGTGGCACGACGCACAGTCAAAAGTTGGCATTAATTCAGATAATAAGATGAAGGGTTTCCGATTATTTATTTTTATTTTAGGGAGACTAGAAACCAGAAAACATGTTTTTTTAATAATGTTGCCTTTTTTTTGTTTTTTACCAAACTAGACTTTGTAGTTATACATAAAAATACACATATTTTTATTAAAGCCATCCAGGGTGTTTTCTAACTGCAAAATCTTAAGGATAGGCTGATTCTATGAAAAAAAGTTTACATCAACATATATCCGGAAATGCATTGTTTCCAAGATACAGGGTGTTAACCTTTAAAAAAATATATGTTTTTTGGTCATATCTTTTAACAAATTTTATTACGATTTAACAGTGTCATTAATATTATAGAGGAGCTTATTTACACCTTACTTGGTTAAATTTATTAGATTCAGTGGCGTCTCGACCGGTACCTAATATTTTTGACAAAAAATGTACGTCACTGGCATCCGTAGTTTTTTTATATTTTATTTAAGCTTGACAAATATAAATCTACATAAAGCATTTTTGCCTCTTGAATTTTTTTTGTATTTTGTTTTTGAGAAAAAAATAAAATCCTTTTAATTGCATATCCGTGGACTACCCCTTACTTTAGTAAAATTCGTTAGTTTAAATCCTATTATCATTTTATATAGTATTTGTTGGCATGTTATTAATTTCAAATTAATTTTATGCAGAATATTTTCCAAAAGAAAATTGTCCACATGTTTCTTGTGTGGCGCAAGGATATGTAATGTAGCAAATCCTATATTTTCTTTATCGAACACAAAATACAATACGAATAAGTATTAAGAGACAGAAAAGGTGTTTTATTTATCAAAACATTCAAAAAAATACATTAAATTTGCACAATAGTCAGTGGCGCACATTTTTTGTTAGAAATATTTGCTCATGAGCAACCCGAGCCGCCAGCAAAATTTAATCAAGTTAAAGATAAATAAGCCCCCGACTACTGGTAGTTAGTAATATCAAAATAATGTAAGAAATGTTTAAGTTATTAATTAAAAAGTCAGTTTTAGAAATATATGTACACCAAACCAGTTCCTAGTGCAAAAAGCGTTCCTAACCTAAATGCGCAAATTTGCGCAAAAAGAAAAATAGGCAGATAAAATAATTTATCTATAGTACTGCATAAAAATTTAGATGTGGAAGCTTGTGACAATTAACTATAACTCTATAGTTTTTAAGAAATATTGCAAAATTTATATATATTTGCAAAAATATATTTAATATTCTATAATAAATACATAAAAGAAAACATAAAAACAGGGTATTTAAAATGTATTAGTACTTTTCATAAACTACTTAATCCATAATTATGCAAATGTCTTAACGTGCATGTAAAAATATACAACCATGAGAATACTTGGGGCAAAATTTAGCATTGTCATATGTACATATATGAACACCTACAAACAAGCAGCAAAGCATATTTTTGCTGAGCTGCTGTGCGGTAAAAAATTAAAGCATTAAGTTCGTCAACGTTCGCCAATAACGCGTTGGTAAGTGGTTTTTATAAAACATGTATTTAAGAGTCTCTGCCAAAAATTAGTTTTTGTATTAAATGTCACCTTTTGCATACTGCTGCCCAATGTGCGACGCGACGTGTATAAACTTATTTAAATAAGTGCCTAATCTTGTAGGTCATTAGACATGACTAAAATAAAAAAAACTTTTAAAAAATGTAACTTTTGTATAAAATTTTTGCAATAGGCATTTTTATGTGAAAGCATTTTTTAAAACAGAAGTAAAAGTGATACACATCAAAGATAGGTAGTCGAACGGGTTTTCTGCTAGTTACACAAAACGATACTGATCTTAATTAGGGTCATTTATCAGTTAAATATGTTTTATTAAACATGTGGAATGTACTGTTTTATCTTTGTTGCATAACGCTAAGAGAGTTATTAAATTTAAGTGTAATCATTAAAATTACTATACAGACTTACATACATAGGTATACAGACTTACATACATAGGTATACCACCAAAGTTATAAACCTTATACGTAACAAAAACATTTTTTTCTCTTTCGGCATATTAAAATCGAAAACACTTATAAAATGTAATTTCTTTAAATAGTTTGTTTTTTAAATAATTATAGTATTATGTATATACAGTGTGTCCCGCTTTTCATGAATACACCCTGATATCTCAGTTATGAATAACGCGATTTTCTTCAAATTTTGGTGGTGATTGTATGTTAGAGAAATGAAGTATTTGGCATAGTGAAAACTTTTATTCACCTTTGGCGTGCGGTCTTGGTGGGTAAAAAGACTTGATTTTTAGGAAAAGGATATTAGGGCTTATCCAAAAAAATTTTTTCTGTCAGATTTAGAATCAGCATCCCCAAAAACCCTTTAACTTATATTTTCAAAATCTCAAGAGCTGATTTTAACAGAAAAAAATATTTATTTTAAGTAACTTTTTATGATGGCCTGTGCTGTTTTTGAGCAAATTAATCGCTGAGTGCTTTGAAACAAAAGCTTTTGTTTGACATTTAGTAATTCATATGAATTGTCAATAAGTCAAGCAGTCTTACTTAACTGTTACGAAAATGGCACAAAAGCGAAGAGTAATTCTAACAATTGGAGAAAAAGTAGAAATTATTCGTTTATTTGGTAATAATGAAAGATCTTCGCGTCAGGTGAGGGAAATATTTAATGACAGGCATCATGACCGAGCACCAATTAGTCACGATACTGCTGCCAAAATTAACAGATTGTTCGCAAGAACTGGATCGGTTTTCAAGACAAGACCAAGGAGGTACAATTTAAATCACAGACACTATCCAGACGACGAACGTATCTTAGCAGAATTTCGAAACAACCCAAATGGTAGTTTAAGATCAGTGGCGAGGATTCTGAATTTAACGAAAAACAAAGTATGGAGGTGTTTGAAATGCAATAGGATTAGGGCATTTAAACCAAAATTTTTACATACTCTGTTAAATGGTGATTTTGAACGGCGGTTTGAATTTTGTTTGTGGTTGCAAGGTAACTATCTTAACGATAGACATTTTCTAAAGAACATAATGTTTACTGATGAGGCAACGTTTACTACAAACGGTGTGGTGTCTAGTCAGAATTGTAGGTTTTGGGCAGCCGAAAATCCGAACTGGGTAATTAACTGTAAAAATCAATACAGTGAAAAAGTTAACGTGTGGTGTGGCATATTTAACGAACGCCTTGTTTGACCTTTTTTCCGGGATAATCTGAACGGAGAACATTTCCTGCATTTTTTACAAAGTGATTTTTATGATTTTCTCATGGAATTACCTCTAGCACAGAGACAAAACTTATACTTTCAATTAGATGGTGCCCCTGCACATAATTCTCTGATAGTTAGGAACTTTTTAAATGTACACTTTTCTATGAAGTGGATAGGTAGAAATTCTCCGTTAGAACCAAGGCACCCCAGATCGCCGGATATTACCCCTTGTGACTTTTTTCTCTGGGGATACTTGAAGAATAAAGTGTATGCTACTAGGCCCCGAAATAGACAGGAACTTTGCATTAGAATCAGGTAAGCGTGCCAGGAAATTACTCCCCAAACTTTAAGAAAAGTGAATTTACGTTTAAGAAGAATTGTTGAAAAGTGTATTGTTTTAGAAGGTAGTTATGTTGAAAATAAAGAAATCTAAAATGATGCAATTAGTAATTTTTGATATCATAGTTTTCAATAAAGGACTTATTAAAAAGGTTACTTAAAATTATTTGTTTGCTAAAATCAGTTCTTGAGATTTTGAAAATATGAATTAAAGGGTTTTTGGGGATGCTGATTCTAAATCCGACAGAAAAAATTTTTTGAATAAGCCCTAATATCCTTTTCCTAAAAAATCAAGTCTTTTTACCCACCAACACAGCACGCCAATGGTGAATAAAAGTTTTCACTATGCCAAATACTTCATTTCTCTAATATACAAACACCACCAAAATTTGAAGAAAATCGCGTTATTCATAACTGAGATATCAGGGTGTATTCATGAAAAGCGGGACACACTGTATAAATGACATTTTCTTTTTAAGGATAAACTTTATGTAACGCTGAAGATGACTATTTATATAGTTGCAACATGTCAGTTTTTTAATTAATAACAACCAAAATAAGAAATAGTGGTGCAAGACAGTTTTTCATTTACCCTATATAATTACATTTTTTTAAAGTTATCAATTTAAAAAATTTTTTTGTTCTGACTTTGGTCCATGCAAAAACATCATTTATTGTATTACCTTTATCTTGAAGTATTTCCTCTTTAATTGACAGTAGTTCAATCTCGAAGACTTTAAAAATGCAGTACATCGCATGGTTTTTAAAATCAAAAACATCTCATATACTTTTTATTTTAGAGATTTTTGAGTTGATAATGTAAATAAATACGTTTGTTCCCCACTGTTTCTTCTAAATTGTTAGAATATTTACTGACAAGTTTATCTGCAAGATTATTTAATTGGGGTAGATTATTTTTACTTTTTTGTGCCTTTAAAATTTTGGCATTTCAGAATTTTTTCCGCCCCTCCAATTCAGCCGTCCTAGGTCCGGCCCAACGGGTCTAGGCCTTAATCCATCACCAGAGCTAATAAATATTCTTATGACATGACAATGGTTTTCAGGGACTGAATACCGGATAATAAAATAAGTAAACAAATAGGTGGGTAAAAAAATAAATAGGCTGATTTGAACAAAATATTAACATGTCAATAATTAACATGCTGTATACAATATAGTTCTTGTAACTTTTTGTTTAAATTATTACACTTTAACCATAATCACAACGGGTGATCGGTAATGATATACCATGTTCCTAAATCAGTTAACATGTTATTTATGGGTTGATTTTACACTAATTACCTTTAAGTACATTGTATGTAGCTCAACATCCGTTCTTTAAAATGATAAATCTCTTTAATTGCATAATCTTAAAATCTATTTAAAATCATGCAATTACTTTCAGTTTCAAATACACTACTGGATAAAACTCATGTAACAAATAAATAGGATGGTAAATACTGGATAACTAAAGTTTGTTCATAAAAATATGGAGTTAAAAACGCATTTTTAACAAAGAAAGTACAAATTTTATAAAAGATACCAGGTTTTATGACATTTCTTACATTACCCTATGAACAAAAAAGTTTCGGAAACAAAAATCTTCGGTCACAATTTGGCTATCATATCACAATTTTTATCTAACTTCGAAAACCAAAAAAGTACGCAATAATAATTGTTTTTGGCAATTTAATAAAGATTTCTAAGTGCCGAAGCAAAACTAACCACGGTTGTCCGGGTGGCCACAACTTTTCTGAGATTTACATGCGAAATTTTCGATTTATTTTTGCTGCTTGGCCGGCGATTCTCCAATCTCGAATCTAATGTCTCGTTCAACATCCATATGATCTTGCATAAAGAAAAACGGATTTTTAAGCGACATTACGTTGATCACTCATTTGACACTGCGAAGTAAGATTGGAAAACAGAGCCGCTGGGTACGAATCCATGAGCCCCATCTATTTAGCAGCCTAAAATGTAAAATTTGAGGTTTGAAACACATCTTCGAATTGGCCATAAATGGTCACTAAGTGTCACAAATTATCGTCATCCATACACAAACTTTTACAGCGTGTTTAAAATATCAAGGTCATTGAAAAATGTCATGTCATTACACGTGGCTCAATAAAATAGGGTGCAACTGGGCACAAAATGGTCAATATTGGTTAGTATGATTAATTAATTGGTGAACAAAATTAAAGGAGTTCTGTATTAAATTCATTCAGGGACGAAAAAATTTGTGGGCGGCTCAAAATTAAAAAAATAAATTCAAAAGACAAATTCTGACAGCTAGTAACAATTAGAGGATTGGTAATAGATATTTATTATTTGGCCAAAAATACTGAAATAACTATAAAAAGTTTAAAATTTCAAGTATTACTAATTGCTACATAAATGTATTCAGCATCTCGACATCAATATTTGGGAGTCGTTTCATGCTGTAATAATTGGTCACGAATTGGTTACGAATTGGTCACGAATTGGTCGCGATTGGTCATAAGGTCACAGTAATTGGTCAGCAGCAAGATAAAGGTAAGAAAAGTTATTTCAAATTCATTAATTGCTACATAAGAATTTATTTAGCACCTTAATACTGAAGTTGGGAGCTCATCCAACGGGATATCAAGTGGTCAATGAGTTGTCACTGAGACCGACTGACCAATCGTGACTAATTCGTGACCAATTTATATAGCATTGAATGAGCTCATTTATGTTGATAAATTTAGGTACTACATATAGTTTTTCCAAAAATCAGTGTAAAACAACCCCTGTATATTTAAAATAACTTTTCCTAATTCTATTTTACTGCTGACCAACCATTTGTGCGTCGCCCTTTGGACGTCGAGCTATTTCGGCGTCGGCCTATTCGGCGTTGACCATTTCGGCGTTAGCGTTTATTCCAAGTTACATAGGTTACAAAACACACTTTTGTTGGTTGGTTAGTTCTGGTTAGTTATAATATACGTTTCATCGCAAGTCATATGGTTTTGGAACTGAAATGGCTCCACGTCCAAACGGCTACACCGAAATGGCCACGACGAAATATCTAGATTCATATTTACCGTTTATTCCGTCATACTGGGTACGATTGTTCAATTTTTTAAGGTGGTCCTATGGTCTATAAATAGCACAAATCACAATATTTTCTTCAACTGGTTTATTTCTTTAAATTCACCTATTTAAGATTTATTAACTACTTGATAGCTATTTTTACAGCTAACTTTAATAATAATTATCGACTTATTTAAATTTATTTAACTTATTTTACCCATTCGATAAGAACCGGAAACCATGGTACTATAGCTTTGGTTGTTTGCAAATATATGGGTCGATGGTTTTAATAATATGTAACAAACGATATTTTTGTTACGTAAGTGGAATTCATATGTTTGTACTGGTACTAAAAGTGGCACAATTAGAACGGAAGCATTCATGGTCGAAAGATCTTAAAGAATCCTATATGATTGTAATATTGTTTTATTTAATTTAATGACTATGTAATAAATTAACACTATACTTTGTTATTTAAGTGACTTAATAGTAAATAAAGACTACCATACACTAAAATATTTTTTTCTATTATATTACTATTATTTCTTAAAAAGCAACAAGATAGAACTTCTCTGGGTTTCTAAAAACTTAGAAATGGAATGCAATGTGGTTGCAGATGAACCAGTAAAAGCTAAACCATCCGAAAAATGTAACGGTTTGGAGCTAGTCATCGACCTATCTACACAACAATAAGTAGATGGTCTCAAAAATAACGTCTAGACCATTGGCATGCATCATCTGGTCAAAGACATACTTTTAACTTTCTGTTAAATAAATCGTTACTTTTTGTGTTACTACTTACATACACTTTAACTTTACCGGATAGGGTATGCATATAAAAGTAAAGTTCATTATTTATAAAAAAATATATATTTTCGTTTAAATCCAATTTTTTCAAGTAATAGGAAATAAAATGCAAAGGACAAAAAATGCTTTTTAATTATACGTTTTCAAAAATATATATATTTTTTAATTATATACTCTATGTGTCCGTTCTCTACATATGGGAAACTTTTTTATTATTAATTTTACGAAAAAAGTTATTCTTTATAAAAGATTCTGCATGATCTAAAACCTAAAAAGCAATCATTAGATATTCATTTTTTTAATAGTATACGAGGTATCCCCAAAAACATAAATTTTGTTTAAGGAAAAAGTACCTTTATTTTTTTTAAATATCGAAAATTATTATTATATATATTACATGGGGAGCAAAGCTTAAATGATAAGAAGAAAGAAATGTTATATAATGTATATATTTTCATCGGTGGGGAAAGCTGCTATAGATTTTTAAATATGTCAAAAAATATTTTAACTATTTTGTCTTGTGTAAATCGTTTGGCTCGTATTGAAATATATATTTTTTATTATCTTTTAATTATTTTCTTCAAAATAAAAAAAATTACCACGCTCGAATTTGTCAAAATGATTTTTTTGTAGCCCCCTGTTTACGTAACTCTTAAATTGTTAGTTTAATGAAATATACACTGTTTAGCATGTAATTAACTCACCCTATCTTAATCTGATAAGCTCGATAATTTCCGATGGATATATTTTTGTTTTTTATGATCGGCCCTGTATACGAGGCTCATATTTGGTAGAAGCACACCTGGTATAAGGTATTCTCCGGTATATTAATCTGCCGCGCTGTAGTTAATCCCGAAATCCCCTTTACGCTTTACTTAATAACAAGCTTTTGCCGGATAGTTTGAATTTTTTAGTTTTTTTTTTAATTTTTTTAATAGCGGTGGGCAAATAATTATATTTTTTCTAAATCTAAAATTAAATATTTTTATGTTAATTATAAATTTGGATTCGAAAGTTAAGTTAGTTAATTCCATCCGTGAGCATATAGAGCTAAAATGTACTGACATGAAAAAAACACTCACTGTCCGCCAACTAAACTAATTAACTCAACCAAGCAACAAAATCTAAATATGTTGGACCAAAAACTACCAGTAAAGAAAAAAAATTATCATCATCACAATTATAATTAAGAAAATAAATATCTTTGTTCTTTTATTTGCTGAATCAAATGTTATAAAATTAGTTTACAGCCGCTGGAACCAATTTAGGTAAGTCGTTTCACTTTATTATTTCGTGCATTCATAATAGAAGTGACTTTGAAACACATTTGAAAGTAGATTCCATTTAAATGCCCATTAATATAGTAATTTATGATTTCGATTTTTTTACCTCCTTAATCTGGAATTTAGTTTTTAGCGACCCTGACTGATATTTTAATGATAGTGTTTATACAAATAAATATTGTTTTATTAAGAAATAGTATCATTACAGCTGTTGTGCAAGACTAACTGCATTTTAACCTTAAGCTATTTCATGCCTTAATTTTTTTTTAGGTGTACGTTTAGCTTTAAAGTCATCCCAATGTGTAAGGTCAATAGCATGCCCTAAATTTGCCTAACACTGAAGAAAACCTAGTCTTAGAAGATAGCAAACACAGAAAATTCCATTACAAAAAGATTATTCATTCATATTTACAATGTTATTGAAAATAGTGTAATGTGACATGTTGGTGGTTTCTAAACTGTACTGGTTAGTGGTTTTTTATAAATCAATAATTAGGTCTTTAATTTAATCAATTGTATTCTTTATTACCTACTGTTTATGTTGGTGGATTTTGTTTGGATATAGTTTTTAACATACCAAGTAAATACTCTTAGATATCTTTAAATCTGCTAGCAAATTTGTCATCTTGAATGTCTCGAGCTTGTGAAAATAAATAGTGATATCGTCGTTACTGCCAGCTTTGTGCTAAACGTATTATTATTATTTTTTTTATGGAATCTCCAATTTATATTTATCGCAGTTAATTAATGGATCAATTTTGGTAAGTTTCTTATATTTCAAAATTTTATCTCTACTATCCACCAAATTAAAAAAACACATACTTGACTACTACCACTAAGTACGTCTTCGACTACTAACCAGAAGGCCATAGCGCACCTAAGCTAGCATTGTAATTCTCACCAAAATAAAAAGGTTAGGCTAAATTTTAAAAATCACTAAGATTCGTTAATACGCACTATCACTTGTTTACAAGCCAGGTAAATCGCCAGCGGTCCTGCCCTTCCGCCCGTCTGCTTCTTATTAAGTACTTGTGCTCGTATTTACTTACTTAATGCGGCTTTAGTAGGGCATCAACAGCAGGATCTTATATCCTACCGCTAGATAACGGTGTTTGTCTAATAACTAGACGCTTGATTTCTTTGTTATTGACAGGGACTCGTTGCAGCGTTACTGATCTGAGGAGAAAATCGTAGTGGATAACAGTGATTTTTTTATTTTTTCTTTAAATTTAAGATTAAATTTAGGTTTAATAATTTAAATATAAAAATTTGTTTTCTAAACAAGCTTTTATTAAAATTAACTAAAATGAATAAAATAAACTTTTTCTTTAAAATCTTTACTTAACATTTAACCTCATTACACAATTCAAATGATTTAAAAGTTTGTCGTGAGATTTGGGTACTCATATTTCCTTATAATAAGTTTAAAAAATAAAAAATAAGATCCATTTATCCAATTTATTTTTTTATCTATGCAGGTAAATCTCACGACAAGCTTTTTAATCGTTTGAATTGTGTAATGAGGTGTAATGTTGATAGTAAAAGTTTTAAAGAAAAAGTTTATTTTATTCTTTTTAGTGATTTTTAGAGCTTGTTTCAAAAAGATTTTTTACATTTAAATTATTTTTTACTTTTTAGTTATCTCTGGGCATGTTTCTCAGTCTTATCTTATTCAACACATCACAGCCCTTTCATTTAATACCCATATTGTAGGAGTGTAATAAAAATACCTTGTTCGTCATCTTGGATTTAAAATGACGTCACATCATGCATTGTTATCTAAACTAATCGTGTACACAAAATTTTAGCTTAACTAGTTAAGGATATCGCTACTTTGGAAGAAGACCGTCACAAGTCAAAAAATTTTAATTTTCATTTTTTGTATAAAACACAACGTAAAAATGGTATATTTTTTTATGCAAGGGTATTACAAAGGTAACTCGTACGGCCGGCAGTCTTGAAATTTCGGAACTTGTTTGACGTTCGGCAAGACTGTTACAAGTTAAATATAACTGGGTTGATATAAGGGGTAGTACGACATTAACCCAATATAAAGTTAACTACAGGTATAACATAATCCAGGCTAAATAAGGATTAATGCTATAATATTTTATTACCAAATATTTCAAGTACAATTTTATTGAAACTTTTAAAAGGCATTTTCTCAAAACTTCGATTTTTTGAGTTGTGTCGGTCTTCTTCCAAAGTAGCGATATATACCTCAAAATTAAGTTGCAAGATTCCACCTGTACATTCATACATACATACCAAGTTAAATAAAAGCTTGTAAAATACAAGTGCTGACAAAGTCGACTAAATTCTGACCAGAACTAACAAGAAAATATAAAACTACGTAAGGGACATTTTAGTGATTTAAATAAATTACTTTTTAACTTCACATGAAACTTACCTAATACCACTGCCCATATCACAACGTGTTATTACAATAATAAGTAATTAGAAAAATTTAAAAGCATGTTTCTACGATTTGCTAACATTTTTACAACAACAAAACTTACGAATGTTGTACATATTACAATTTCAGAGATTTCTGATGTTTATTCTATTTTAAATTGCCAGTACTAAAATTGTTAAGTGTGGCCGCAATCGCTTTTGTAATAAGCAATTATTAATTAATAAAACATGCATAAATATGAAATAGTCGAACAAATTGTTATGGCAATAATTAAAGTGTTATGTTAAAGCCTAAATAACTAACTTTAATTAACTGTACATGGACTAGGTATTTTAATTTAGAATGTTTTAAACCAATAAATGACTGTAAAATTCCTGTTTCAACATTGAACTTGTGAAGTTTTCTTATAGAGAGTGTTTTAAAACAAATTCAAAAAACTAAAGATTCTTTGCCCTTTTTTGGGTCCAAAGCCAACCTTTAAAAATATGGCTAAAAAGTTAAAAAATAATATTTTTAAAGTTAAAAAACAACATATACAGGGTGTTAGGAAAATAATGTTCGTTACTTTAAGGGGTGATTCCTTGCATTATTCTAAACAGAAAAAAATTATGTCCGAAAATCAATTGTTTTTAAAAAAATTGAGTCGTAAATTATTAAATTTTTTAACATTTAGCAACTTTACAACACAAAAGGGATAGGAGTGCACGAAGACAGCAAAAAGGAAAAAAAAGCCACATTTGTAAATCATTTTACGGTTAATTGTATTAGTAATACCAATACTTTTATGTGTGTGGGAGTCTTCTACAAATGTTCGTCTAGCTGGTATATAAATGAAACTTTTTGGCCAAAATTCTAAAACTTACCAATCTAACTTAAAATTAGGTGCTCTTTGTCTGGTTTTCTTCGGAAAATTGTATTTAATTAGCAGGAAAAATATTTTATTAGAAGCAGTTATTTAATAAATATGATGTATTGAGACATTTTACGCTATTAGGTATATAATTTTAAATAATGAAGGTCTAAAATTAACTTATTTTATGACTAAAAAGAAGAGGTTTTGCAGTTTTTTTCTCTGAAACCGCTAATTTTTAAACATATTATATAAGGAATTTGCATAGAATAATGCAAGGAATCACTTCTTAAAGTTACGAACATTATTTTCCTGAAAAACATACATTTAAAACGCGAATTCAAAAATTTATCCACTTTGTTAAATAGTTCCACTGCACTGATTAACATGAACTGTTTTTTAAATGACCCTTTGGTTACTGAGACGCCATAACGCTCCTTTTTTTATTACGTCGTTTTTTTCCTTTGTTTTTCTATAAAAACAAAATACATAATATGCATATTTTAGGCGTGTCGTCAACCAGCGATACATTAAACCAAGGGTGATAAATTTAGCAGGAGTGCTCAATTCCATTTACGTCTATGTTCGCCTTATTTTGTGACGAAATAGTTTCCGTATTTCTTTGTTTACAATTGTATTGGTAGCTTTTTTTAGTTTTTGGTGTAATTTTTGCTTTTTATTTATCGTAACTTTTGCCTTACTTTAGTTTTTATTGTTTAATAGTTAAATTAAGTAGTTATTTGTGTAAACAGGAATAATTAACCATTGTTTTTTTATTAAACAGAATTTACTTTAAAATAGTTTCAAATGGCATTGTTATGTTTATTACCCTTGGCATCAAACATTAAAAAGCAACGTCTGGTTGCCTTATGTGCAGATAATATCACGTGTCGCTAATTATAGGGACGATTTTGGGCCTTTCTGTGTATTCTACTTTGGTTAATGGTAGGGGCGCCTACAAGGGATTTTGGGATTTACTACAGCGCGGCAAATTAATATACCTGAGGAGACCATATACTCGTTTAATTATCACCATCAAACATGAGCTCCGTATACAGGGCCTACCATAAAAACAAAAATATATCCATCAAAAATTGTCGAGCGCATCAGATTAATCGAGTTAATTACATGCTAAACAGTGTATAATATGCCACTACTCTAACAAATTGAAAGTGACGTAAAGAAAATAGAGGGCTACAAAATAAAAGTAATTTTGACAGTTTCGAGAGTGGCATTTTTTTTTATTTTAAAGAAAATGGTTAAAGGATAACGAAAAATATATAATCCGATACGATCCGAACGATTTCCACAAGCCGAAATATTAACAACATTTTTTTGACACATTTAAAAAGCTATAGCCTGTTCCCCCACCAATGAAAATGTATAAATTATATAACATTTTTTTCTTCTTATCATCTAAGCTTTGCAACCCAATAGGTTTCTATGACGCTCGAGTAAATCCCCATAATGTCGTTTAGTAGAAGACTTCTATATGCCATATCTATTTTCCAGATCTGCTGATCTTACTTTAATTTTTTGTGTGTTTAATTTAAATAAATAACATAACTTTGATATTAGTAATTACAAATTTTGAAGAATATGTCAGTGTATTTTAAACTAAAATAGGAGTAGAAATTTCAACGTTAAAAGAGGAAGAGGGTGGTAGCTTTTTCTGCTTAACAAAATAAAAATATTTACTTCTCTGCCCCTAAACAAGTGATATAAACACTACAAGTCTTGCCCAAAATATCGCGCACGCTGATGTCACACAACACATGCATTATTCAAGAATGGTAAGCTAATATTTTTAAAGGTTTATGTGCTAAATGTATATGTGCGGTATTTACCTTACGTGGCATGTTGCATGTTTAATGTATCATGGTGAAAAAATAATAATATTTAAAAACTTACTTTAATATATTGCCAGCTTCTTTACTCCTGTATATGTCACACTTATGGAGAGGTTTTGAAAAATCTGAAGGTGAGTATTGGCCCGCGGCTTGACATAGCGCTTTGTAGATTTGAAACTGAAGAATTGTACTGACAAAATATCTGAAAAAAGACATTACAAATTATAGTAATCGAGAATAATAGTTGGGTTAAGAACAATATTTTTTTATGAGTGTCTTAGAAAAGTAGAAACATAATTTCTTTTTATTTTTATATTGCTGAACGTCAAATAGTATTTGTTTAAAGTTTATTTGTTATTGTTGTTGCTTTACCAAACAATTACATTTTTAAGGTAAGAAAAATTTACCATTGCGCACGAGATTAGAAAAAAAAAAATAGATTCTTACATTTAACATCAGAGTACATCTATTAAATTCAGATTTATAAGGTGATCATCTTCTGTATTACTAAAACATTTTTTAGATAGATATATTGTTTAATGGTCTAAACAAATAGTTTTATTGTTTTCCAATGAAATATGTTCTGTTATAAATATACAGGGTGTTTCACAACTTAGCCGACAAACTTTAAGGGCGAATTCTACACAAAAAAATATTAAAAAACTTTATATAAAAATTTGTTCTAAACGTCTTCGTTTTGAATTACAGGGTGTTAAAAATTTTAAAATTATTGTTTTTTTTGCACAAACTTTTATATTCAATTGGGATATTTTTAAAAAATTTGGCGACGCGTTCTATACACCAAAACACATTTTTGGCTTACAAGAAAAAAAATATTATTAGGGTTTAGGGTAAATATTTTTTTAATAAAACAATGGTACGCCACTGCACTATTCAAAATAAAATAATTTTAAAATTCCCATTAGGTTTGAAACAAATCGTCAGTATAAAGGTAAAAGTCACTAAGCAACATTTTTTTCATGAGTTAAGCATACCCAAGTTAGGTACTTGGGGTAAAGTTCTATCATATTAACAACTCAAAACTGCCATGATTGACTTCTAAAGGCTTTGGGTAAAATATTAAAGTTTACTAAGGGCAAGAAAAACTTTTGTGGTAACAGTTAACCTCTCTCTAAGGATGTTAAAACGTAAATAAATGATATTCCGTATATGTCACTAAGTGAGTTTTTTGGATGCAAAAAGTCGAGACAGGATATTACTGGTGGTGTATTAAGTCAAACCATTAATCTAGTTTTTAAGTTTAGTAAGCTAACAATTGTTTCTAGTGTTTTTATGTGCAGTTAAATTACTATATTTATGCAATTCACATGGTAAAATGACTAGGTTACAAAAGAGGTAAAATTCACTTAGTACGAAAACTATTATTTCTAACAACGTTCTTTGATATATTTTTTTATAAACATTAAAAGCCACTCTTTATAGAATCCATTACTTTTAATAGCAATATAAAACATAATACCAAGGCTTTCCTTTTTTTTCAAAACAATTTTTTTATAAAATTGCCTATATATTTTCAAAAAACATAAAATTGTTACTTAGTTAGTTTTAATTTTATACTGACGAAATTTAATCTGTTAATTATTTTTTATTTGATACACGGTTTTTGCGTAAATAAATAAAAACCATTACTCGGCAAGCTCTTTTGTATGGTTAATATCAAATTCTACAGTTACAAATTACCTACGATATTTTATTTTAATTAGATAGGGATTTGACCATGCCGAGAAATAGTTTTTATTTATTTACGCAAAAACCGTATATCACATACAAAAACAAAATTGTTTTTAAACATAATGGGAATTAAAAAAATATATTTTAGAAAATGCAGTATGTATTTTTCATTTTATTAAAAAATATTTACCTTAAACCCCCCATGAAAGACACTGGTAATAAATAATGTTTTGCTTGTGTGCTAAAAATGTTTTTTTTGTGCATAAAAGGCGCCTCCCAAATTTTTAAAACATATCTCAATTGTTATAAAAGTTATAATCAAAAACTCAAAATTTTTTAAAATTTTTAACAGCGAATAGTTAGGAAACTAAGACGTTTAGGACAAATGTTTATATAAAGTTTTTTCATATTTTTTAAAGTAGAATTAGCCCTTAGGGTTTGACAAACAAGTTGTGAAACATCCTGTATAAAAGGTATTTTTTTTTATTTGGGTTTTTGGTTATTTTTAGATTTTAAAATTAATTTCTTGTTTTATAAACCAATACGCGATTATGCACTTTAACATTTCTATAAATATAAAAAAGTTGTTAGTTTCATGACAGGTAACATATTCTTGCAGATACATACATTGCACAATGTTTCACATAACGCAGATAATGTCACATCGTGAAAATTCCACCTATGAATATCTCTATTACAGTATTCTTAAGATGTTGTATACATATAAATAAAAGTTTAACTAAAATGCCATTAAGAAAATAAGGACGTTTATTTATCTACAAATATTTAAATGCCCATATTTCTTATGTGCATATAAAAATGATGTTAATAATAAAAGAAAAATTTCGGACTATTGTCTTTATTTAATTTTTCACATAATGTTTCGGGTTGTACTATCTCTGTCCGTTTTAAAATGTCTAAATTATAAAGCTTCTGAGTTAATATACACTGGGAAAAATCATTTACCCGTAATGGGGTTGGGTTTGGTCAAGTCTGGGGTTGGTCACATAAGGCCGGCATTGGTACGATTTAACCCTTAAGTAGGCGCACGGGGACCCCCAGCTTTGTCAATTTTGTATTAACTTTAGGATTTTTTAGAATAAAAAAATCTTTAGGAATCGTCCTAAAACCTCGTTAGGTATATATTCATAAAAAAAAATAAAAAAACAACATCGTTTTTTCAAGAATTTTACGTTTTTTGCGGCTGGGTTAGTTTGACCACCACGCGCCTCCTAACATTACGGTTTCAAGAAATCTGTGTATATCGAGTTGCGGGAAGTTCACGGATTCGAATAGGGTTGCCACCTCTCCCGGTTTCGGCAGTCAGTCTCCCGGCTCCCGGTAAAACAAGAATTTCTTCCGGTTAGTGGTAAAGAGATGAAAACAGTGTTATATAGTAATAACAAAGTAAGTAAAAAACAATGTATTTCAAAAGTGAGGATCATTGTTTTTGCCTTTAAATTTTCAATTGTTGAAAAACAATATGTTCTTGGTCTTCAAAAATAAATTTGCACGCTACGCCACTGCTCCCGATCATTGACAATAAAAAGGTGGCAATCCTAGATACGGAACAAATGTATTATTTGTTCCCGACAAAAAGATTATAGAAGATTAAATTTTTGTGTGAAGTATAAACAGCCAATTTGCAAATATCATATAAAAACAATATGTGAACGATGTCTAGCTCTAAGACAACAAGAAGGAACCAATTTATAATAAACTCCCATTCCATTTGGTATTTTAAATATTTTAAGTAATATTTCTTAAGGAGGATTACGTTTTTTAGTCTATTTTATGTTTTCCAGGCCAAATGAAAAAATTCTGTTAAAAGTAAATTGAACGTAAAAGATTATACAATTTGTTTTATTTTAATAATATAGGGGTTTAAATACGATACCCATTTTTAGGCTTATATAATTTATTTTAATTAAATTATTTCTTACTTGGGCAAAATATAAAGTGTACTCATATATAATAAAATTCAGTTTTTTAGCCGTTCTCGTATTGCCGCTTCATAATCAGCTTTTAAAAAATGATAACAGTGACAGTTAAAATTAAAACTAAATGTTTTAATACGAATATATTTTTGGGCAATTATTTATTTAATCACGCATTAATAGGAGTGCTCGCAACTAAAAATATAATTTAGCAGATAAAAAAATACAAAAAAGTGATTATTGGATATTTACGGTGTAGGGGTATACGTTATTTAAACTTACTTAATAAAAAGGCGCGGACCTAGTTAAGGGTTAAGAATGGTTTCCAAATGTTTGATAGGTCCACGCTTAAATTGCTAAAAATATTATTATTGTTTTTAATAAGTACGGTTTTCTTCAAATAAAGATAATAGAAGTCCAAAATATTTCTTTTACTACTAAATCGTTGTCTATCACATTCAGACAGACGATGTTAATAAGAGGGGCGGATCCAGAACTTTATCTCAGGGGGCGCAAATAAAAATCTTTTTGGTACACAAACCTACATGTTTAAAAAAAAAGTGTACAAACTAAATACTCAAATTAAACTAACTAAAAACTAACAAAACAATTAACAAATGTTTAAAAAACAGTTGTACAATTCTGCATTTTCAAAAGTTCCAGAATCAAACTGGCCACTACCATGTGTTTTGTAGGGCTCTCCGGGGTCGCGCGCGATCTTCGCCCCCTGGTTAATAAGGGTAAAGATAAAATTAAATCCATTGTTTTATCTTAAAAAGTAACTACTTATGCAGATTTAAAAAATTGGCACACAAATTAATGAGGGGTACTTAATTTAAATTTTTATTTTTGTACTCACTATAATGTATATTCAGAATATTGATAGGGAAATCTGAAATTAGTGTATGTATTAAGTAGCGTACTCTTAAAACGTATTAAGCAATTAACTTTGACTATGTCCTTGACTTTAAAAAGATCTAAATAAGATAACATCTTTATTATCTTCTAAACTTAAAGCTTAACCAACTAGTCATTCATTATACCAACAAGATATATGTTAAATTTCTTACGTTGTCAAATACATAACAAATCATCAAAATGTTAAATTATCTAAATAACCTAAATTATAAACGCCTTAATTAAATGGAATCTAGAACAGAAGAAACTGAAGAGAGCAAATGAAGAAACACGATATTCTTCAAGATTTCTTCAAATAAATGCTCTTAATACATAACAGTTATATGTTGTAACTTATGTAGATTGAAATGGAGATATAAATTTATTATAAACAAGTTTAAGGCCGGAACACTCACTTACACTTTCTTTGAAAAAATTAAGCGAGCAAGAAAGTGACGTAATGAAGATTAATAATGCTGTTTTGATAATTATTTAGGTTATTTTTATTCTGATTTTTATCACGAAATTTTACAACTTGTAGTATTAGATAAATGTCAAAATAATTTACATATTGGAGCTACCCCAACTATAACTAATCAAAATTGTTATTTGAAATTCTTATGCAGTTGTAAATATTATATTAAGCCTGCCGCTTTTATATAATTTTTAAATGTCTAAACAAGTCTAGTATTATCAAAATACAACAGATTTTATCTCCCAATCTTTTTTTTTAACCTTTGGACAATCCACAAAAGCTAAGAGGCTAAAAACTAACGTACCAATGTACCTTGGGTGTTATAAGCGAGGTAAGAGAAGTTTGTTGTCACGGGTCTTAAATACTTGAAAATGGTGATGGTAGGGGAAAACACATTCACTGGCAGCAAGTTCCAAATTTTAGAAACTCTAGGAATAAAAGAATAAACAAAGTGGAAAGCTCTTACCCCTGTCTAGTTGGACCGTCTAGGAATGCATACGTGCGGCACCACGAGTTTCTCTGTTAGAATCCTATGTAGAGAGAGGAGTTATACTTACATTACATTCTATACAATTTCTTAGAGCAGAAGTCATGAAAGTACCTATAAAAAGTGATAAATTTTCACAGCTCTACAATAGGTAAGAGAAGAAAACCCTTCTGTAAGTAAAGGTTCTTTGATAAGGCGAAGAGTTCTTCTTTGTATGCAATCAAAAATGCTGAGGGTTATAGGGGACGTCATGACCAAGATATGAAAACAATATTCCAAAAGGGGTCGGATTAAGGACACATACAAGGTGTCCTGTTCCTGATACTTTCAAGGGGTTGGCAAGTGCTGCGGGAACAAATCTATTTAGGTACTTTGACCAGGTCAGTCAGGATGTGCTACTTAACAGACTTCTTACCCAAGGTTCCACTTGTACTTTGTTCTTGGTTTTTTATTTTGCATTCTTATGGACGATATTATTATTAATAACTGTAAATGATGACTCCTTTAGTTGTAAAATGTTGAATTATCACATCAAAGCTTTGTACTGTTTTCAATTTATTTCTTCCTAAAAACTTAATAACCATACTAGTTTCATATAAACACTAAAATGAAACTCGTTAAACAACGAGGCCGATAGGTTACACCAATATCATTAACAAGGTTCATAAACAATTAGTTAGGGATCTCCGGACTATTTTTCCAAGTCATTACTAACAAGCTTATTTTTCGTGAGTAGCTTTATTTTGACGAGACGCCCAACTTTTTTCCTTACAACAATTTTCGTTGGTGGTAGCCCACAGGGGTATCAGGAATTAAATGTGTTGATTTGACAGATATCAAAACAGGGATTTTCTATATTAATTTTTAAGATAATTATCTAAATAAGCCGAAAAAATATTTGTCCTACAAAATGTAAGGTTTCATCAAAGAGTCCCCTACCACCAACAATTAACTACTAACCAGCTGGTTTCTTTTCTGTTAATTAAATAATATTTATATAATTTTACGCCCATATTGTCCTACAAATTGCGAGGAACGTCATCCTGGTTTTTTGATATTTATTAAATCAACTTATTTAATCTATGTATGCTACCACCAATGAAAATATTTGTAAGAAAAAAATTTGGCCGTCTCGTCAAAATGAAGCTACTCACATTACAATGATCATAATGACTCCTAAATAGGCTTGCTTAATGGACGCATTCAGAGAACTTACAGCGATAAAACGTTGCTCTTGCACATTAGTCTTTTCCAGTGGGTCTAGAACATTTGAACGTCGTTGTTTTGGTGTGATCATTTCGAAGTCATCGTTTGTACGTCAAGTCATTTCGGCTTCGACTGTTTCGGCATCAGCCATTTTGGCGTAGTTGTAACTCTAAATATCGCTTACCAGGAAACTATCCTAACGTCGATTTTGATGAAACTGCAGTATATTGTAGTACATCAAAAAATAAGAGACATGTATTTTTATCGGCCATTTTACACTTTTAATGGTTTTTTTTCAAATATGTTTATTGAAAAAAAAATTCGTGAAGTCGTTATCAAGACATTTAAAAAAAAACAATAAGAGGTTTGATTTCAGGGGTTCATTTTACCCTTTAAAAGTGCCAAATGGCCAATAAAAAAAATCGGTTGTCTGCAATGTCGGTTTACTGACGATAGTTGAACGTGACAACGTCATAAGAAAATACTGATGGAATGATTGCAATTAAAAAAACAATTTAAACCACATTTACTTTTCACTGCATGCACTTCCTACATGACGAAAACATGTAAATGTATTATTGTATAGCAGCTATTCACGCGGGCCGCTCAAAGTAGGAGATATGAACAGATGTTAAAAGCTGCCGAAGGCGGAGGCCGATTGTGCCTCTTCCGCGCTCTCGCTTGCACTTCAAGCTTTAAATGGAACGCCGCATGAGTTGTAAGTGCATTTTTTTGTGCGTGCAGCCATCTCCATCGAATTATAAGACGTTATCACGCAAAAAAACATACGTACCTATAATATGTACTACAACATATTTCAATTTTTGTCTAGTTAGTGTCATAATCATATTTCTTGCGATTAAACTTATCTTAAAATTGTTATTTTATTAGAAAATGTTGCTGCGACAAATTTAACAAAATCCTTTAAAAAAAGTTATTCCCTTGTCCTATAAGAATATATGAAAATTTTAATATTGTTTTTGTTCTTATTAACTCAATAAAAACAACTGTGGCTGTCGACAAAATGGCTCGACGTCCAAACGGCGATGTCGTAATGGCTACGCCAAAACAGCAGCGGTCATGAGTCCCATTCTGTTTTTTGAAACTTTATTTTAAATAACGAGTTGAGGTAATTACAAAATGTAAATTAAAGAAGCCGATCAAGAATGTGTGATTCTCAATATTATCAGAAATTAAAATCATATTGCTCATATAGCTAAATCTTGGGCAATTTTAATGCCAGTAGCAGAATGGGGTTGGTTATACAAATAATACGGAGATCAAAAATCAGCTTCACAGCTTCACTGGTTTTAGTACAAGATCCGGCTATATAAATGGACTCCTCATCCTTTTTTCTGATGAAACATGTTTTTTTAGCAATAAAGGGTTTTAATTAATAAATTCCCGGCAAGTTGGCAAACCATATCCTGGGATGATATGGTGTAATTAAAAATGAAAAAAAAAATGACAGGAATACCGTCACATTTTTTTAAAATTTATATAAATGGAAAGCCTATATATACTATGTCGATAATGGCACAACAGGGTTGACTATCTTTTTTTGGGGGTATGTATTTACCGTCATTTATTAAAAATAAGAAAAATAACACGTAAACATAGATTTTTTTACGAGTCCAATGGTAATGGTTATTCCTATCTAATTAAAGAATAGATAGGAATACAAACTTACCATGCTGAAAAAAAGTTTTTATTTATTTACGCAAAAACCGTACGTCAAACAAAACAAATCTAGAAATCAAATTTGTTCTAAACTAAACGAGGATTTAGTAAAAAATATTTTTTTCGCAAAATGCAGTGGCCTACCATTATTTTCTAAAAATAATTACTTTAAACCCCGTATGAAAGTTTAAATCGCGTCAACCCTAACTTAGCCCATGATTTTAAAAGCCAACTTTATACCACGGGATTCGTAATAAAACATCTATATTAACGTGTTTGATTTTTTATTATGATTGACGGTAAATATATACCTACCCTTAAGTTAGCTGTTTATACCCGGTATTAGGCCCAAGAAAAAGGTAGCCAACCCTGTTGTGGCAATATCTACAATGTATGTATATCATACTATAAACTTATCATTTATACAGTGCTTTTCTTTAATGTCCCCCCTCTTTATTTCTTGAACAAATTAATTTAAAAAATTTTAACTTTGGGATATTAAATTTTTGATGAAATACTATATTAAAGAGTAATATTGACAGATACAAATTTTAAGATGGCGTCTGGGCGCCATCTTGTGAAACAAAATTAATGGAAAGGAGGGTCTTATGACACATCATTTTATAGCCCCTGACGAGTACTTTATAACCCTATAATATAAAGTCCACGCCATTACCTAATAACGGCACTTTAAAAATTACCTAAATACCTGATTTGAATGGCCATATTTCCAAAACTAATAAAGTTAGATGTACCAAATGTATTTTCTTAAAGATCTTTTAAAAATATTTTTTATGGTGATTATATACAGGGTTTTTATAAAAAAAAAACATATGTTTTTTCCTACCCTGTATATTATCACTAGTATTACCATTAAAAATATATTTAAAAGAGCTTTTAGAAAATACCACATTAGGTATTAACTTTATTAGTTTTTTTATCTTTGGACAAACCACAAAGGCTAAAAGCCTAAATACTAACGTACCGTGGGTGTCTTAAGCGAGGTAAGAGGGAGTTTGTTGACACGAACTTAAATATTTGAAGATTTGGGGAGGAAGGAAAGACCTCCGCGGGCAGCAGGTTCCACAATCTAGAAACTCCAGGGATAAAAGAACGAACAAAGTGGGAAGTTCGGGGCCTGTCCAGTTGGACCGTATAGGGGTGCATACGCGCAGAACCACGAGTTTCTCTGTTGGGAACCATAAGTGGAGGAACTATACTGGACAACTCTTCAGAGCAGAAGCCATGAAAATACCTATAAAAAAGCGATAAATCCCCTACAGCCCGACGATGGGCAAGGGAGGGAAGCCTTTCTGTAAGTGAAGGATCATTAATGAGACGAATAGCTCTTCTTTGAATAGAATCAAAAATGCTTAGGGTTGTGGGGGACGCCATGCCCCCGATATGAGAACAATATTCCAAGGGAGGTCGGATTTGGGACACATATAAAGTGTATAAATTAGAAGGGGAGAAATACTTTTGGCTCGAAAGAGAAATCCAAGCTTTTTGAAGCTGCCGTGGCTATAGATACAATGTGTTTATGCCAGTTAAGGTTACTTTTAAATTTGACGCCCACAAGATTGAAGGTGTCGTTGCTCTGTAAAACTCGACCGCTCATAAGTAGAGGAAGAGTATTTGATGACTCTTTTCGCGACAAGGAACATGATTGTGTTTTGGATGCATTAAAACGGACGAGATTTTTGGCGCCCCAATCTAATATTAAATTAAGATCCTGCGAAAGAGATATCTGCATCGCTCTGCGTTTGTTTTCCAAGTCAGGTTTAGTGATGGGTTTAGGAACCTAAAAACTAAAATGAAGGGTACTATCGTTGGCGAAATTATGAATGGAATTAGTTGTGGACGCGAGAAGGTCGTTGATGGGACATCCAAATCAGGTATTTAGGTAATTTTTAAAGTGTAGCCATTTTGTATTGGGTAACGGTATTGACTTTATATTCTAGAGGTACACACTAGAAGTACTAGTCAGGGGTTTTAAAATAATGTGTCACAAGACCTCACTTTTCATTTAATTTTTTTCCAAAATTATTAGCCCAGCCGCCATCTTGAATTTCACTCTAAAACATAGTATTTATGCATTTATTTCATATCCCAAAGTTTAAGTATTTAAAATTGATCTGTTCAAAATATTAAAGGAGGAGGGACAATAAATAAATGCACTGTAAAAATTAAAAAAATGTTTATGTTACTTTTTTTTTTAATTTTTAATTACACTATATCAGCCCAGGATATGGTTTGCCAACCCCCGGAAATTTCTTTATTACTAACTTTAATTGTATTTTTTTTCATCAGAAAAAGGATAAGGGATCCATTTATATAGTTAGATCTTAAACTATTTGCTGTGCTGCAGCGCCGCAGATTTCTGAATGCGCCCAAGTGTCGCAAATATAAATTAAAGCGTTCTTAAGTTTTTATTGCAAGATTAAAAGTTATAATTATATATCACATTACACTGTAAAAAATACAGTTTAAATATAATACAGGCGTTTATACCTTTGAACATTTTTATTCACAAAGATATTGCAAAACAAAGTAAACTAATGAAAGGCAAAATGATTGCTTGTGTTTTTGTATAAGTCACATTTAGACGTATAATTTACAGTTACGACATGCAGGCTCATATCAAATAATATTAGTTACTAATAATTTCTACCTTGATTAAATTACAAAATTTCTAATTATAGCTACACAAAGACACTTTAATAGGAACTACTAATTTGCAGTTAAATTAAAATTAGATTTTTTAGTTTGTTTCCTTGAAAACTGATTCTACGGCATATTAAATTTTAGGCTGTTTTAATGCCATAAAATATTTGGACAAGATAAAAATTTAAGCACGTATTTTAAAAAGTATAAAAAATTTAACATATATTTAACGGATTCGTAAGACATAAGCTGCGTAAAACTTTTTTGTTAGTGTGGTTTGTAGTATTCTTTTCACGAGTTTTTTTTTTTAATTTTTAAGACCCCCTATAAATTAAAAAGGTACCCTTTTAAAATACAGCAAAGTCGCGTGGGTTGGAACAAAGTTCATTTAAAATTCAATGGTTTGTTGTTCGGAAAAACTTTTAAACACGTCAATCTTTATTTTAAGCTGTGTTTTTAAAGGTAAATTCATGTATACACGCTAGTCCACAAGTAAGTAACAACCATCAAATTTATTTTCTTAAACTTAAACACCTCTTTTTTTATTACATTTTTAAATTCTTCATCGAATTCTAACCCTGTATCATAATCATATTGTATAGCTTAAGCTATCAATGATTAAAAAAAAAATATTTTAAATATTTTTAATAACTGTAAACATAAAAATGTATTATGTGTTGCATACTTAATAGATCACACTGTATAAGGGTGATCCAAAAATAAGGGACGACCATTAACTTTAGTTTTTTTGCTTTTTCTATTTATTTATTTGTAAATTTCTCGATAACTGTTGACTTAAGGGATGGAACAAGATTCAAAAAACGTAGTTAGAAATTAGTTACTTATAAAATAAATAATTTTCTACTGTCGCAATAATATACGAAAAATGAATCTTACTTTTTCGACAATTAAGAGAACTTCTGCTTTTCATGTCAAAGAGGGCCCTGATGAATGACATAAAAGGAAGAAATTCTTTTTTAATTATAATAAAAAATAGGTATTTTCGTCTAAAAAAATAAAGTAACCTAACGGTAATGGCTTATTTATAGGTGACCCTGTATACATGATTTAACTATAAAAAGACCACAGCCAAAATTAAAAATCAACGTGTTAAAAAGTTTTTCTAAAAAATACCCTAAATTTTATAATAATTTGGTGTATCTTTACAAATTTTGAAAGAAATTGATGGTATTTTTTCGATAATTGTTGCCTTTAGCTATTGGACATGGTAAATGAAATATAGATGAAAATTAATTCCGAATAAAAAAATATTACATTTTTAAATTAACAAAAAAATAATAATATAGGCGTTTTATTTAAATAAATAAAGTTAATGTTCGTCTACTAATTTTTGGCCATCCTTACATGAATGTACCCTTAAAAACACGCTCCCAAAAATAGAGATCGACGTGTTCTATTTTTTTCAAAAAACAGACCATTAAATTTTAAACAAATTTGTCATAATCCATGAGACCTGACTGTATAAAAAAGCCAAAAAATAAAACACTTTCAGTCACGTTACACATGAGACATCCAACGAGCTCTACGACCTAAGTCTAACAATAGTTTTGTATTAAAACTAATGTAACCTTTCAGATGCAGGCGTTACGCGGTTATATTTTCTAAATATGTAAGTTTCCAGCGATTAATTAAACTTAAACTTAAATTTAGGATAACACAAATATTTAAAACTAAAAAGTAGGACAAAGCACCAGAAATTAAAAATATTTTACGATAAAAATATCTTAAGGTTGCGACGTTGCGTAAGTAGTACCATCAACATAACGTCATGGACTAATAGTATCAAAATTAGTTAAGTTACTAGACCAGATTAGCGCGTACCACCTGCTGCGTGCCCGTACTTGGTGTTACGTAAAGGACGCCTCGCTTTGACGAGTACCGGAGTACTGTGATTAGTATCAGGTACGGATTTACTATTACACAATTAGAAATAAAAAATTAATCAATAAACTACTGAAATTAATGATTGTAAAATGGATAAGTGGAAGGTTCCAGGGTCCAAAATACACAAATATATATATACTAGATTACATGTGTTTCTATCACATATCATATAACCTTTGTGATATCTACATTTTAAAATTTATTAATTCATTTATATGAGCAAAGAAGTTTTACACAAAAACAGGTCACACGCAAAGCAATCTGGAGAACGTGATGGCCATTTTACAAGTGCATTATTTTTTTCTCAATCTATTACTAAAATGTTGATATTAATATTCGTAAACGATTGTAAACCATCGATAGCCTACATTTAGATCCGGAGTGGCAAGAAGCATTTTTGCAGTAAACAAATAAATGGGTGGACTAACATGCGCACTTAAATGCCGGGGCAAAATATAAACATCGGCACCCCGTCCCTTCGTCCCGTGACGCTCATTAGCTACCGTACTTCGAACAGAAAACCAGGACGCCGTCAACAAATTCTTTCCGATAATGCGGATAGTTTGTTTGGCGCCGGGTGCGTTTATCCTCAACTGGCTTGCTCACAAACCGATTTTTTCGCCCATTTATTTCGCGCAGGTTATAACATTGGCAATCCATCGAGATCAGTATTGTAAACAGGAACAAATTTTACTATTTAAGAGCATAAATGTGTTTCTGTAAAAAATTTGGTCATTTGACCCATTTTCTTAAATATTAATTCGAAATTTTTATTTTTTGTTATTTTTCTTTGCTTTGATTACTTATTAATTGTTTTAATATTATAGGCAATTAATAGAGTTATAAGATTAAATGTTTTCTTTTTTGGCACTAGAGTAACAAATACATCCAGCTCTTGGGGTTATTATAAAGTTAATTGTTTTAAAAAATCAAAAGAAGTAATAAAGTAAATTTTCGTCCTTAAAAAAAAAAAAAAAAATATTTGGAATGTCTGTTTTCAGTTGGCCTATTTTTTAATTAATCGTAATAGTAGGGGAGCCCACGATGTAAAATGGAAATTTAAAAAAATGTTATATAATGTATACCTTTTTATCTGAGAGAAAAGCGGTTATAGATTTTTAAATATGTCAAAAAATACTGTTAATATTTCGGCTTGTGAAAATCGAACACATCTTATCGGATTATATACTTTTCGTTATCAATAAATTATTTTCTTCACAATAAAAAAAAAAATAGCTACGCTTGAGAATGTCAAAATGACGTTTTTTACAGCTTTATAGCCCTCTGCTATCTTAATGTCACTCTTAAATTATTGTTGTTGATTGGTGGATTACAGGGTGCCTCATTAGTGCGTCGTGCTTCTACAGCGCCTTAACTATGAAAGTTAGAGATTTTGTTTAAAGTGGTTTATAAATAAGAGATAAAAGTCTATTTTTGGAAAATATTTTGTTTATATACAGGGTACTCAAATTTGCTCTACTAGAATTTGATCAATTTTTTTAAATGGAACACCTCAAATATTTTTACATATTTGAAAGTCCTTTATATTTGTCTAAACACGTGTACAATATTAGACTTATTAAATTATTAGTTTTTAAGAAAATAACATTTTCTTAAAAAATATAAAAAAACATCGATAAAGGAGAAAATTTCCCCAAGTCGATGAAAAGGTTACTGTCTCCAAAAAGAGTTAAATCTGATTGTAGAGAGTCAAAACATAACCTTCTATAATTTTAAGCCAATTTTGACATACAGGGTCCTCAAAAATCGCCTTCCAATAGTCAAAAATTCAATCGGTTTTTTCTCGGTTTTTTTAAATGGAACACCCTGTATATTATTATTAAGTCTAATAAAGCTTAAGTAAATAAACAATTTTGGTAATAGACTCAAAGTCTCTATCTGTCTTTAATTTTGTGTTACTTACACATATCGCCCTTTAAAATTATTTTTAGGTAATAATTTAAATTATTTGCTAAAAAATCAAAAATACGGTAATAATAACCAACTAAAATAAATGTTCAAAATGCCTTCCGTTCTGGTCTAAGCATAAATTAACACGCCGTTCAGTTTCTTTCCACTTCACGCAGCATTTGCGGAGAAACCTGACTAAATGCGTGCCTTATTCTATCTTGCATATTCTTCACAGTTGTTGGTGTATCCTGATATACTTGCCCTTTAACATAACCCCAAAGAAAAAACTCAACTTTCGTCAGGTCCGGTGATCTGGGTGGCCACTGAATCGGCCCGTTTCTTCCAATCCATCTATTGCCATAATTTTGATTCAAATGGTTTATAACATCCCGTGAAAAATGAGGTGGTGCTCCATCTTGTTGGAGCCACATTCTGTTTCGGATCCGTGGGGGCAGATGAGCCAATAGCCTTGGTAATTCGTGCTGCAAAAACTCCAAATACATAGCGCCATTTAAATAAAAAACAATTCCGCTCCAAACATTTACGGACCATTGATGTTGACGATTAATTTGTCTTATGATTCGTGGGTTTTCAGGAGAATAATAATAAAAGTTATGTCTATTGACACAACCTCCATTATGAAATGTCGCTTTATCTGAAAACATAACGTAATTGAAAAATAAGGGATCTTCTTGCAAGTTGTTTCTTGCCCATTCACAAAAGGTTGTTCGATTTTGAAAATCTATCTCCGTTAATGCTTGATGTAACTGAATATGGTAAGCGTGAAAGTTGTTCTTTTTAAAATTCGCTGCACTGACGTATCGCTTATTCCTGTTGTGTCCTCCAGTTGTCTTTGGCTTACATGAGGATTTTCAGTTACTGATAACAACACAAGCAATTTATTTTTCTCGTTTGTTGCGGATTTTGACCGAGTTTCTTTCTTCTAGGAAACGCTTCCCGTCTCAACAAATCTTGCAAGAAGTCTCCTAAAACACTTTTCCTCAGGAGCTCTTCTCTCTGGGAAACAAGCCGCGTAATTCCTGCTAGCCAGAAACCAATTTTTTCACTTTCACCAAGTGCAAAAACCATATCAACCAATTCATCTTTGCTAAACTCCATATTTATAATCACCAAAGAAAGTAAGTACAACAGCAAGCAAATAAATAATACTTGACACTTTAAAACTGCCAAAGTTGTTTCAACAAAAATCTGTCTAAGCCTACTATGAATTTTTTAGTAGGCGCAAAGGAAGATATTCTGAATATGAGCGTTTTATAAGGAAATCATTTGGAATATCTTAACAAGACATGTTATATTCACTTATAAAGTATAAAATATGGTGCCTTAAAACTTTAAATTAATATTATTTTTTTATTAATAATTTTTTTTTATCTTTGGACAATCCACGAAGGCTGAAAGCCTAAATACTAACGTACCGTGGGTGTCTTAAGCAGGGTAAGAGGAAGTTTGTTAACACGGGACTTAAAAACTTGAAAATATGGGGGTGAAGGAAAGACCTCGGCTGGCAGCAGGTTCCATAGTCTAGAAACTCTAGGGATAAAAGAACGAACGAAATGGGAAGTTCGGGGCCTGTCCATTTGAACTGTATAGGGATGCATACGCGCGGCACCACGAGTTTCTCTGTTGGGAGCTGCAAGAGGAGAGACTATACTGGACAATTCGTCGGAGCAGAAGCCGTAAAAGTATCTGTAGAAGAGCGATAGATCTCCCACAGCTCGACGATGGGCAAGAGAATAAGAGATAATAAATAAAAGTAAAAATCTTTTTACCTAAAAATGATTTTAAAAGGGTGAATTTTAAATACGTGTAAGTAACACAAAATTAAAGAAAGATAGAGACTTTGAGTCTATTACCAAAATTGTTTATTTACTAAAGCTTTATTAGACTAAATAATAATATACATGGTGTTCCATTTTAAAAAGCCGAGAAAAAACCGATTAAATTTTTGACTATTGAAAGGCGATTTTTAAGCACCCTGTATGTCAAAATTAGCTTAAAATTATAGAAAGGTATCTTTTGACCCTCTACAATCAGATTTAACTCTTTTTAGAGACAGTAACCTTTTCATCGACTTGGGGAAATTTTTTTCCTTTATCGATGTTTTTTCATATTTTTTTAAGAAAATTTAATTTTCTTAAAAACTAATAACTAAATAAGTCTAATATTGTACACATGTATAGACAAACATAGAGGACTCCCAAATATGTAAAAATATTTGGGGTGTTCCATTTAAAAAAATTGATCAAATTCTAGTAGGGCAAATTGGAGTACCCTGTATATAAACAAAATATTTTCCAAAAATAGACTTTTATCTCTTATTCATAAACCACTTTAAACAAAATCTCTAACTTTCATAGTTAAGGCGCTGTAGAAGCCCGACGCACTAACGAAGCACCCCGTATAGACTATTTAGCATGTAATTAACTTACCCTTTCTTAATATGAAGCGCTTGAAAATTTCGAATGGATATATTTTTGTATTTTACGATTAGTTCTGTATACCGGGCTCATATTTGGTGGGGGTACTCAACCGGGTACAAGGTATCCTTTGGTATAATAATCTGCCGCGCTGTAGTAAATCCTGAAATGCTCCTCCTCGGCTCCCCCACTATTAATTTTGTACATGTCTATTCTAAACACTTTATTTTTCAGAATGTGACCTGTAATGTCACTGATTTACTGGTCACTATATCAGAGAATTTGTTTTCAGGAACGAAACGCCACTGACAAATAATTTTGTAACTAAATTATAATTGCTATGGTGTTTACACACACTAAAATTAAAAAATAGGCCTAAATAGGTTTTAAATTTAATTAAAAAATAAAAAAGAAAATTTAACAGCCCGTAACAACGACATTGAACTTTTTTAAGTAATCTGAGACCTCACACCTTAAAATAATAATTGGTACGTCATTAGGCAACATTGTGTACATTAAAACTAATTTTTAGCAAAACAATATATTGTAATACTAAATAGATGCAAACAAGAAAAGTAAAGTATTTTGCAAAAGTTAAAAAAGGAATTATCAATATAATAGGTATAAATATAAAAATTCCCTTTTTTAATTCTTATGACAGCTCCCGAAATATTAAATAAAGCCTAAGTACTAGCTACCGTGGGAACTTAGTTTTTAGGTATTTAATAGCCCATTTTTTCCTTAGTTTTGTCACTGATGTCCAACAACCAGAACATTGCATTTTACGGCACCTTTTATAGACATCCCGGCAGTGACACCTACAGACGGTGTACCTATAACAAAAATGGCCCACGGTCTATGCGATTATTGTTTTGACAGCTGTAATGACAGTATTTCAGATAATTTGTTCAAAAACGTGCATAGACTTTTGCCTACAGACACATCCAACCTGTCATACAACTTGTTGGACGGCAACGCCATGGGTTATGTGACTATACACTAGTGGAGAAAATTAAATGATACATAAAAAAATCAAAAATTTTCGTCGTTCGAACGTTCTTCTAGTGGCTGTATTTCGCATAAAATAGGTTAAACCGAAATTTAAAAAAAAGGATTTAAAAGCTTAAAGTTTCTACTTTTAAGATCCTATGGTGAACATATTTTTAAGCCACGTTTACCGCGCAATCCTAATAAATATCGAAAAAAAATTTTTTTGGTTCTTTTTTGGTCTAAAAACTTTTAATTAATTTTCCAACTTAACCACTTTATGAATCGGATAACTTGTTCATTCAGCTTTAATTTTTCTTTTTTTTTTGAAGCTCGATACGACCACTTCTTGCTGAGATATTGAACTTTTAACGAAAAAGGACCTTTTGGCCTTTAATCATTAATAGCACCTTTTGGCCTTTAATCAGCACACCACTGTTTTCACAATACAATTTAGAAGGGTTTTACAATCTTAAATTAACACTTCCCAAAAGCCGGCTATTGTTTTTTATTTTTTACGTTAATTTGAAAAATCAAGAAAAAAGGCTTTTTGTGGATCTTTGGATAATCAGGCGCTGAATTCATAATATTGAGAAACCAGTATTGTTAGATGTACCTTTTACATTTCAATATGTCTACAAAAATCCCATAAAGTTTTGATTTGATCCATTAAACCTTTTTCTCTTTTATTCAAGCGAATCTTTAAAAAAGAATTAAAGGATAGCTATTTTTAATTTAAAGGGTCATAATCTTTAACAAAATTTAAACAAATATTTTTAAGGTTTTTAAGTGCAATTTTATTTATAAAAGTCTTTTAATTTATCAGAAAAAAGGAGCAAAAATTAAACCAAAAAAAATTATGAGGTCAAAAAAATCTGAAATTTTTCAAAAAACCTTTTTTTTATTTTTGTTTTTTAAATTTTTCTTCCCAAATTTCAACACTTTTAATAATAAAATATATAAAAAACTTTTTTTTGCATTAGGTTAATGATTTTGATTATTTAAAAAAAATTGTTGATATATCCTATTCTGAAATCATAAATTTAATAATCTTATGGATACTACCATTTATCGGGGATTTTATTTTTATTAAATTTTGCGTATATCCTTACTCTAACTGATCGGGCCGACTGCTCGTCAGCGACTGCTATCAATTTCTAATGGTAATCGTATTAGCAAAGCGACATCGTACTACTTTCGCCATCTGTTGGTCAGGGTAGGTACTAAAAGTTTTTAGGGTACGCTGAAATCTCACTTGTGGGGTTCTATGGATTGGTATTCTTTGACGTAACTTAAAAAAAATTTTACCATAGGATCTCAAAACTAGAAACTGCAAGCTTATAAATGTTTTTTCTTTTTTTTATACGATAATTTTTAGGCGAAGTATGGCCACTGGAAAAACGTCAAAAAATTTGGACTTTTTTTGTATCCTTTTTATTTTTCCACTAGTGTAGTTTTAATGGTCGGATCTACTTGGGTTGGGTTTAATACAATCTTACCTAAAAATGGCGTCACTACTAACAAAAATAGATGCGTCTAACCAAAACAAAAAAACGCAAATATTTTAAAAATTTAAATCGACCTTGGGACATTTCCTTTGACTTTCATTAATATTTCCAAATAATTGTAAATAAAACGTTCCTAAAAAGTGTTAAAAAAAAACTGAACCTAATAAAACATTCAAATCCTTTTTCACAATAAGAAAATCCATATAATCATGGCATGGAATTGAATTATGACACATGGCCATGAAATACCGTGAACCAGTTAAAAACTAAATATATACCTAAAAATAATTACCTTGCAACTGTAAATCTAAGGTTGTAATAGGTTTTTTAAAACAATTTCATACGTATACATATTTAAATGCAGAAACAGTATTATAATAAATAATTTAATAATTAATTATTTAAATTAAATAAATGCAGCAAAATCAGGGAATTAGGACAAATAATTTAAAAACATTTAAGTCATAATAACAAAACGGGTCTTTATATTTGTATTTTTTATTATTGTTTATTACTATGTATTCAACTTATCTGCACAGCATTTCTTTGGTGCAATAGAAGATACTACTTGAAAATTGGAGATGCATATTAAATAAAAATAGATAATTATTGCACAGTGAAATAAGGTCAGGCACTAATAATACCGGCCTTATTTTGACATCTGAACTTGAGCAGATGCAAAGTAGGATAAGGACTCCCTTAATAAGTATAGTGGCTGGCTTTATTTATGTCGGTTTTAGGTCGTGCCTTATTTTGTTCTTATTTTAACAGCACAAAATAGAATAGAACACAAAACGAAAAGAAAAACAACTAAACACTTTTTTCCCTTTTTTTTAGGTTAATGATTCCCTCCCCGAGCTTAATAAGGCAACTTGCAATAATATTCTAAAAATGTTCACTATGACAAATACCTAATTTTTAACTATACCATTGGCATGCGGCGTTGAGAAGAACTAAAAAGTACTTTTTTTTAAGATTTATATTTAAAACAATCAGCACTTAACATTTGAAAATATATATTTTTAAGAATGCAAATTCTAAATGCGATTTCTAAAGTTATCTTAAAGGCCCTTAAAGCTTTTTACAAAAAGAAAATGTGTTTTTACACCGCCAGCATTTTTTCCACATAAAACTTTACTCATATATATTTTTTAAGAAAATTAATATTACGTTTAAGGCTAAGTATTTCCTAATTAGCAGAAAAATCTTATTCTAAATAAACACTGTTATATGAAATAAACAATCATTTTGTAGGCTATAAAACAGGCATGGCGAACCTTTTCGTATCGACGTGCCATTTTTGCACAAAAAATGTAAAAAGATGTCTAAAGCGTGCCATTAAATACTTTTAAATTAATTACAATTTTGAAGAGCAAAAAAAATGTCATCTCCTTCAAAATGGTATCCGAGGCGTGCCATAAATGAAATACTTAAGTTGAAGAGCAAAAAAAGGTCTTCTGAGAAAAAGAAAAAAACATCAACATCCACACACTAATTGAAAAAATGTTTTGGTAAATATTTTGAATATAATATGTTTGCCAGTTTTGTTGCAATTTGGCGATATTAATTATAGAATTAATTGCCATATTTAAACCGACTGACTTAAAATAATTGAAAAAATCTAGACGCGTCTTAAGTGACACCTGAATAAACATTTCTGCCACACAAAAAAAAACGTACAAAGCAAAAAAAATTGATCTTTTGTCTCTTAACTTTTTTTTCACATCTTGCTTAGTTTTTGGGAAAAAAATTTGCTATATTGCATATCCCTATACCACCGAAATATATATATATATATATATATATATATATATATATATATATATATATATATATATATATATATATATATATATATATATGTATATATAAACCTGATTAAATTTTTCTTTCGAAAACTATATATATTCTTTTTTGCAATTCTGTAAGAACAACAACAAATTCCTAATTTAAAAACATTAATATTTAAATTATCTTTTATAATTTTACTAAATTAGGTTGTTTTGAATTTTAAACTTTTTCAAAATGGTTAACACCCTTTATTTTGAGAACGAAGAATATGTGGATAAATGTTTATACAGGGTGGGCCAAACACATACGTCCAAAGTTTAAGAGCTAATTCTAATTTTGTTCTCAATGGTTAGTTTTTGAACTACAGGGTGCTTAAAATTTTAAAAAATTATTGTTTTTTTTATAATAACTTTTATTCCAATAGAGATATTTTTAAAAACTTGGGGGACGCCTTTTATACATCAAAGCACATTTTTTGGCATAAAATGGAAAAAATAAATTATTACTTGAGTCGTCCATAAGGGGCTTTAGGTAAAAAAAATTTAATAAAAAAGAACGGTACGCCACTGCATTTTTTTAATTAACTTTATTTTTTAAATTCTTATTAGGTTTGGAACAAATTTAAAATTTTGACTTTTTTAATTTGATGCACAATCCCTATCTAATTAAAGAATAAAATATTGAAGGCAATTTTTCACTGTAGAATTTGATATTATCCATACAAAATAATTAATTTTTTTCTTGTAAGCCAAAAAATGTGTTTTAGTACATAAAAGGCGTTTTCCAAATTTTTTAAAAATATTTAAATTGGTATAACAGTTATTATAAAAAACAATAATTTTTTAAAATTTATAACACCATGTAGTTCGAAAACTAAGACATTTAGTACAAATTTTTATATGAAGTTTACTTCATATTTTTAGTGTAGAATTAGCTCTTAAAGTTTGGACGTATGTATTTGGCCCACTCTGTATAAACGATTTGCTCTTAAACTAATTTAAAAAGATCATCTGTTTTAATTCAACGCAAAAATCTGATAATTACCCAGTATACAGGATGTTACAAATTCGAGGAACACCATTAGGATCTCGGGAACAGTAAGAGATACAGGGTTGGTTATATTGGGGCAAAGTTACGCATTTTTATGCTTAACAATATTCCGTTTCAAAAATTTAAAAATTTGCAGCCGTTTCAGTATTATCCAAAATATTTTGTGAAACTGTTTTTATTTTTCTTTTCGGTTTATTTAAAAGATATTTTAAAACAAACCACACCTTACCACTGCAACATTTTCTGTTTTATAAAATGTCACTAAATTTAGGATACATCACACTTTACATTTATGCGACGTTTCGAACCAAAAAACCATCATCTACTATTTTCCCATTAAAAATCACGTTTTTTATTTTAAACATTTTTATTTAAAGGTAAGTATGAATCCGCTTTTTTATACTTACTCATTATTATTCTTTTTATTTATTTATTTATTTATAATTTTATAAACTAACAAGTTTCAAGAATTAATGTAATTTACATATATTTACTTATGCGTAATAAAATAAAGAATTTAATTTAATTAACCGCCTCTATTAACTTATCGTAGCTTGTCAAGGAAAATTTTCCCGTAGGTTTGGGAGAAAATCATTATTTGTAATGGCAAAATTGTGAATGATAATAGTTTTTTGGTTCAAAACTTCGCATAAATGTAAACTGTAATATATCTTTGGATTTATAATTAAAATATGAGTTTATTAAGTTTAAAATCAAATATTCCGCCTATTTAAAAAACAAAGTTGATGATGGTGGCTCAAAGACAAAACGTCGGATCTTAAATTTAGTGACATTATTTTATAGCACAGAAAAAGTGGCAATGTTATTGTGTCGTTCCTTTCAAAAATATATCTTTAAATAAATCGAGAGAAAAATAAAAACTGTTTTGCAAAATTTAGATTTTTCCGGATAACGGCTGCAAATTTTCAAATTTGTAAAACGGAATATTTTTAGGCATTAAAATGCGCAACTTTGCACCAATTTAACCAACGCTGTAACTCTCACCGTTTTCGAAATCCAAATGTTGTACCTCAAATTTGTAACACTCTGTATACTAAAAGACCGCAACAGATGTTTTATTCCCTTAATTTTAAAGGCATTATTATTTTTTATTTAAAATATGTAAAACACATTTTTAAAATTTTTATAGACCTATTTTTAATACTAAAAATAATTAAAATAAAATTATAAAGCTAAAAGTATAATAATAGACCTAAATATTAAAATAATATATTTTTTTTAAAACTTACCCATTTATTTCTATTTATAATTAGATACTGCATTTTTTTTTAAAAATTCAAAAAAAACTTAATCCCGCACTGTCAAAATTGAACTCAAAAAGTTCCGAACAAAATCGTTAAAATCTTGCGAATCTTAAGTTACTCGGGTATCTCGTGAACCAGGAGTTCTTGCAGCAACCCACGGCGCCCGACCATCGCCAAAGAGGTGGTGCGGTACCATCCGCTTGAACAGCGAAAGCCGACAAGAAGTATAAAAGACAATGAGGGCTCGTTTTCGATATTCAGTTCACTTTGAACTAGCAAGACACCCCTTGTATGACTACCAAAATGAAGCCATTGGTGAGTCGTGTGTTTTTGTGTTTTTTAAGTGGTATAAATTTTTTTCCGCCCTTCAAAGGACTATTTTCAGTGCGTTAAAGAGTGGATTAATTATGTGGTTACTAAAAAGTGTTATTTTTTTAAAAAATTTTTCAGGTTTTCTTGGTATTAAATTTTACTAGTGGTGCCATTATTTTAAATAATATTAGTAAGACCTTAATATATTACTAATATTTAAATAAACACTTAGTAAAATATTTAATATCAAATTTAATTTTTCTCCGATTAAAAATATTTTAATTTTTTAATAAAATATTAAAATTTATTTTACAAATATAATTGCTTTTTAAATAATTCTAAGTTTTTAAAAGGTTTTTATTTTATGAAATATTTATTGTCAAAATACATTAAAATGAAAAAAATTGCCTTTTTTTCTGTTGAATCGAAAAAAAACTCTTAAAAATACTTTAAATTAAGACCAAAGACATGAAATTATCATTTTTTTACACTTTGTTTATTGTTTTTTTAATAATTAGATTTTTAGATAATTAAAAAAAATTATATGTATATATATTTTTTTAATAATAACAGAATTGATATAGGACATGAAACATTTAATTTTATTTAAAGCCTAATGCGATGCATTGTCAAAATCTGAATTTTTTGTGTTTTGGCATGTGCATTTATTATTATAGCAGTAAAATTTTTTTATAACTGGTATTTAGGACTAAATTAATTATCTTAACTTAAAAAAATTTTATTATGATAATGTCCTTATGTTAAAAATATGTTAAATTATAAAACTGATTTTAAATGACAACAAAAATGATTACAGAATTATCCAGAAATCGACTATTTCTTTTAAGCTAGAAATAAATTCATCTTTAATATGTTTAATCTGTGGTAATCTATCCCAAATCATATTTCTAACAAAATTAGCTTTTTGCACAAACTAAAGCTTTTATTGTTTTCTTTTATAGGGAGCCTTTGCCTTGTAAACAAATCTAATCACAAATGTAAGCATTTCAGAGTTACCACTTTCACAACTTCTGCTCATAAGAATTAACCAGTAAACTTTCTTGTATGCCAACTCCAAATAGAGTCCCTCTGGTTTTATACTTTAATTTATTTTACTTTAATTCAATTATTCAAAAATAATTCGTTTAGTATTCTTTGTTTTTAAGGTGACTTTATATTCAAAGATATTTTTGGATTTCATCAAAATCTTTAACTCTTTAAGCACCATTTAGACAAATAATATTTTTATCCTAATTCAATTCAGACATGGACAGTAAGTAATTGTGGAACAAATAAAATTATAATAATAATATAACGTAAGTAATACATGTGTAACATACATGTATAAAGCAATGAAGGTTTGAAAACACGAGTTGTCAGACGATTGAGGCAATCAAACGAGAAAAAAAGACACTTTATGCATGTCGTCGGTGCGCGTCTCAAATCTGATATGTGACAAATTGCAAGTTTTCAGAAGGAAGAAAAAACTTTTTATATTATTGATTTTTTGTTCAATCCAAAAAGCTAAATGCCATTACACGCCAAAAAATAAGCTTTATTTGTGACAATAACGTCTTCATTTTCCGTCGCTCCCTTAAACCACAATATTTTTTTTCTTAATTTTGGTGCACATATCAGATTTTACCGTATTAAAAATTTTTGCTATCTAAAAATGAAGGACATATCACTATTGACTTAAACGAATATCTTCAGAAAAAAGACTGTGGAATTTTGTTAAGAAATTAAAAAAACACAATTTTAAAAGATTTTCATAAAAATAAAATATTTATTATAAGAAACGAAAAGATATTTTGTATTACAACAACAACACACACACACACACACACACTCGACAATTTTATACCGACAACCACGGTACGTTGGTATTTAGTCTTTCAAAAGAAAAAAATAACCAAAAAATATTCTTCAGACAATAAGTGCCTAAGAGTTTTTTAATATCATTAAGTTATGGTACTTATTATCGTTATAAAAGATGTGCTAAGCAACAAGGAGACCACAAAATATTTATTGTTTAAATGTAACTTTTTGGCATAAAAAATTTAACAAACAATGAAAAATCTTTTACCAATAACATATTTTATTGCTTTACTTTTTCTTATTATAATTCTTTAAAGGTATAATTGAGTATTTAAAAGCGCGCAAAATATTTTAAAACATATTTCTTAACTAGAAGCTTATTATTTTATAAAACTATTTAAAAAACCTATACCTTGAGTACTCAATACATTGTAGATTCATTCACTAATTGGAACCTATGTATTTTTATTCTTACATAAGTAATTTCAGTTATTTTAGTTAGCCCTTTATTATTACACAAAAATATTACTTGCAGTCAAATATTTAGGGCTCATTGACTAGCCTTTTTTGAAAAAAGTTTGAATAAACATAGGTCTGAAAATGCACTGATTTTAAAGTACAAAGTAATAAACTTTTTTAAAAAATTTGGTTTTTAATAATCTCTTAAATATACCCTATATTTAAATAAACTATTATATACAGGGTGTTTCCCAACTATGATACGAAACTTTTTTTCCTTTTGTCATTTTATGAAAAAAAATCACATAAACATATGTCCGGAGCTGACTGGTTTTTAGATATCTACAGAACGTTAAAAAAAATCGTTATTTTTTAAAATTTGGTACAGTAATAGGGAGTATTAGGGCGCCTATTTACCTTCAAGTAAATTTAAATTATTGGGTACAGTGGCCTTTTAGTATTCACCAGAGACAATAACTAAAGCATAGGGTTTTAGTATCTTGTGTTTTCTTGTTTCTGGCTTCGTTTTTAAGAAAAAAATTAAAGTCACTTAAACACATAAGTACTAAAAGGTATCTATAGACAACATGAAATAAAAAGCAAAGTTAAAAAATCAAAAGTTTTGACCAGCAGTCATGTATTTTATCAAAAGGTGATCATTTTTGCGTATTTACTTTAACGCTGAAAATGCGTATTTTTTTATTTTTATTTTATGTTATCTAGGATACATTTTTAGCATGAGTTAAAGTGGCTTAAATCTTTTTCCGGGAAACAAGACCAAAAACAAAGAAAATACTAAATACTAAAAAGTTGTATTTTGAGTTGCTTATTCGCGTTTGAAAACTAACAAGAACTACAAAAAAAAGTCAGTGGCGTACTTTTTTTCCCAATATTATTGACTGTAGTGCTCTTCCTGCAATTCCACGAAAACCAATCATTTTAATCCAGTTAAGGATAAAAAGCGCGGTATTACTTTAAGTAACTAAACCAAATTTCATTTAAAACAATTTAAGTATATTGAAAATACTTATTTATAAAAATTCAACTTTATTTAATATTTGTTAGTTTTTTGTATATTTTTGTAAAAATAAATTCTAAATATTAAAAAAAAAACTTAAAAAAAAACACCTTATAGGTCTATTGTATGTCAGTCAGTCAATGCAAATTAACAGATTTTATTTGTTTTTTTTTGGAAAACTAAGTCAGCTACGACAAAAATATTAGGAGACTAAATTTGGCTTTTTTAACTATTTTATTTAATGAAACATACAAATTTCACACTTTATTTAAAAAAACATACAAATTGCCCATTTTTTTTTGTTTTTGTGCCGCTTGAAGCCCCACTGGATTAAATAAATTTAATTAATTTAGGGCTAAATAACGCCCTTACTCCTGTTAATACCACTGTTAAGTTTTATTAAAATCAAACAAGGAATATTGAAAATATTATTTTAAAAGCTAAGTTAAAAAATGTACCTTAGAAACAATGTATTTCCGGGCCCATGTTTAGATATATATTTTTAATAGAACTAGCTTAAAAATGTGCTCCTAAATTGCTTAATAAAAATTAGGTAACACTACATTTTTTTCATAAGTAAAATATTATGTATTTTTTTTTGTTTAAATTGGTTATAAACTTATGAATTAGACAATTGACAATATATAATATGTATGTCAAAACTGATATGTGCCATGCAAAATCTGTTAAGTGTTTTAAATTCACATATCAGAAATGGCATTAGATGTTTTGCACATAACAGGAAATGTAAATCCTAAATCAAGGAGGAAAAACACAGGGTGATTCTTGCATTCATTGTAGCATTTAAAAAGAAAACCCTTGCTCTAAAAAGTAAAGTTTGAAAAAATGCACATATCAGGTTTAGCAAGCGCACCGACGCGACGATGTTTTGCATACTATATTTTTTCTACGACCATATAAATTCTATGGTTTTTATATCTATATCATCCAAATTCATCATTATGATTAGTTTTTAATAATTTTGAATAAATCTATTCGCAAACTGATAAATTTTATTTTAGGAACAAGCTAACTAAAAAAGTAAAGCGGAATTTACGCAACTTGATCTTTTGATCATAAATTCATCGTTATTATAGCAATAAAAAATATTTTTTTTTAACAGTCGTTAAAAAACGATAGAAGAAAAAAATTATGACGGTCACCTAACATGTGTCCTTATTAGTAATAACAACTATTTTGCAACAAATAATGAAAAGACGATTATTATTATGCAAAACTAAAGCAGGACAAGATATTAATTCATATAATTACTGAATGACTTAGTGAACTATGCAATAAATAATAAACCTTTGCAATTTTACTCAACTGGTTAATCGGTATTGTGAGAGTTGCATAATTTAAAGCAATATTTAAATAATTAGATAAGCATATGTGGAATATTTATTTAGAAAATTTATTTAAAATCGGAAACCTAAGTGAAAATAGTTAAATATGTAACAGCAAAAAGAAAGTAAAAGGTTATTTCGTTTAATTGGGTAAATCATTTAATTAGAGTTAAGAAAGATTACAGTTTTGAAATTAAAAAATTACATTTGAATAATTTTGTCTAGTATTAACACTTTTTTCATGAAAAATTAACTAGGTAGTAAATATGTTTTTTTGCTTATTTAGGGACTAAAAAATTGAATAATTAATGTAATAAACAAGAATATCTAACAAAAAATAAAATGTGTAAAAGGCAGAAAACTTTCGTCCGGCTTCAAAAAATATAAAAAATTTAAAAAATTGCTGTGATGGACGTGTTGAATATATGGATGCATTTACTCCGTTTAGGAACATCCTTAAAAGTAACGTTATTTGGAATCAAAAATTCTTTGTTTTGCAGAAACTGTGTGTGAGCTGATCTTGCATTATGATCTTTAGGGACACATTTTTACTTGACAATATGCATATTGGTGTTAAGAGTATTGTGAAACCTATAAACCAAGCTAGATTACTGCAGGGAATAATGTCATTCGATGCTAGATTAAGACTTATGGTCTCTACCATAGGTAGAAGACAGACTATTCTTCTGGTCAAATAAATTATGTATCTTGGGAAAAATAGGATTTTAGGATTAACCAAAAAATGCAAAAGAAATTTTAAATTAAACAATAAAAAAATGACCTTTACCCATATTTTCTTTAAATAAAAGCCAATAATAGCGTCGTTAACACCATATTAATCACAATAAGATGATGACATATACTTTAAAACTTCTATTAACATTCGCTTGCTAATAAATAATGGGTCACCAAAATTCTCACCAGGTGTGAATCATCAGGTATATTGTTTTTACCTGAATAGATGAGTATAAACAAATAAGTTTCAGTTACATAATCAAAGAGAAACAAATACCATTAAATCCAGTTTAATTGTTCTAAAAAATGTAAATAGAAAGGAAATCAGCTAGTTTCGTCAAAGTCATCACTTATTGTTCTTTTATTAACGACAATTCAAACACAGTGAGAAATTCCTTAACGCTATATAAATCTTAATTAATATTGCTTTTTATTTTTAAACTGGCAAATAAATAATATCAGACCAATATTGTAATCTTTTGGACTACCTGAATGAAAAATAAAGAAGATCTAAATTACAAAAGAAAAAAAATTGGTTAGACAATGCACCCTTTTACATACAGCAAAGCAAATATTGCTAAAAATACCTGAAATAACTAAAGCAATTTTTGTCAAATTCACCTTATTGACCTGATATATCCCTCTTAGACTTCATGGCTATTCTAATATTTCAAAAAATGTATGCCTGATTTTATTTGAACTAAAAGTGCTATTATTATTTCTTAGTTAATTAATTTTAATAAAAATTGTGCGTACATTTTTTGACAAATAAGAATAACCACAAGTAAAAAAAGTTAATCCGCCAAATGAGGTGGATCTCCCGTAAATAAACGGTTTTTACGATTTTCTACGTTGGGAATGGAAGATTTTGTTGTTATTATTATTATAAAAAACTAGTTATTGGAAAACATTTATTAAACATGTTTGTTTTGTTTTAGTTACTTCTGTCGATCTTAGTCCTTGCGGCAGTAGCGGTAAACGCAGAGGCCAAGGAGAAGAAAGAGGCAGAAAAAAGTGACAAAAAGCAAACAAAGCGTGGATTACTTAGTCTCGGCTACGGATACGGTAGCGATATCGATCATGGATACTCTGTAGGAGCGGGAGGATATGGTCTTGATGGAGGTTACTCACTTGGAGGAGGTGGATATGGAGGTTACGGTGGTTATGATTTAGGTAAGCCTTTATTGGAATATTAAAAAACCAGTATGCAATCATATTCATCTAAGCTTAAAACATAAATTACAATACAAATTAAACGCCAATGTTACTAAGAAAAGGGATAGATAAATATGAAAGACATAGATGTATTTAAATAATTATCGACTTTATCAGGGAAAAAGTTTTTTTTTTTTCATCATGAATGTCTCTTTTTATTTTAAGGGATTTTGGTTACAAACTTATATTTATTGTATGTAAGAAAACCAGCTCAGGCGTTTTGACTTTTAATTTGTTTTACTAACAGCACTAACTAACCATTGCTTGATAAGAAAATATGGGATCATATTTTATTTTATAGCCTTGAAACCTTTCCGTTAATTATTTTTACTAAAAAAAGCTTATTGAAATTTGAAGAATTGCACACCAAGAAGAGCTAAATATCATTTGGAAATTTAAAATGATTGTAACTATTTAAAACTTTAAATTTTACCATTTTGGCCTTTTTTTCCTCTAAATTAAAAGTTATAGAAATCTCTAAAATAACTTTTGTTAAACTTTGTTTCATAACCTTTTCACATGAAGATTAATTAAGGTGGTGGTGCTTAACTGGTATTTCCTATAACCGGATATGTTATCTTTTATTTCTTTTTATCTGTGTATAAAATGGCATTAGTTAATCGAGAAAACTAAGTTTTTAGTTCTAGTAACTTTAAAATTTTGAAGCACAGAAAAATTTAGGTGCACTTTAATTTAAACATTAAAATTTAAAGACAATTTCCCAGTTAACTAATGTTTTAATATCTATCTATGTGCTTTTGTAAATTATTTGTAATTATTCTGCTTATGTCTATTACTTAGTTTCTGATGGTGGATTATCTGGATACGGCTACAGTGATTACGGTAGCTACTCCCCAATTGACTTGGGTAAGTCGTTGTTGATAATGATATGATAACATTTTGTGAACAAAACATTCATTATCATCATCATCATCATCATGATCACCATCAACAGTTTTTTATAATTGTAACTAAGTGCTCTCTTAGACATCTGTAGTGGCACACTCCAAATGTCTAAAAGGTGCCATAAATTCAATTTGCATGATTTTGTACTTGACACCATTGAAGAAACTGTTAAAAAAATGGCTTAAACCCGGCACCCATGGTACTTGGTACTGTGATCATACAAGTTTTCGGGGGATCTAAAATAGTAGTTATAAATACCTAACTTTGTTAAAATATGTTCTATGTGTACCAATTAGATCTTTACTATATACCTAGTAGGTCTTTAAACAAAAAAATTATCCGTAAAGGCGGAAATCAACTTAGTTACTTATTTAAGTACTGTTCATCACTTACGCGAAAACGCAAATATATACTCTAATTATTATTTTTGTATTGATCCTTAAATAGGTGTATGTCTCTGATCATAATGTGTTTTTAGGTTCCAGTGCTCATGTAGAAAAAACTGTCACCGTTGTTAAAGGAGTTCCAGTACCATACCCCGTCGAAAAACACATCCCATATCCAGTAACCAAAACTGTAGCTTACCCCGTAAAAGTTCCAGTACCTCAACCCTACCCCGTAGAAAAACCAGTCCCATACCCAGTCAAAGTACCAGTTAAGGTTGCAGTACCTGTACCCCAACCCTACCCAGTTGAAAAGATCGTTCATGTACCCGTCAAAGTACCAGTCGACAGGCCTTACCCAGTAAAGGTTCACGTACCACAACCCTACCCAGTCATCAAACATGTACCATACCCCGTTAAAGTAGCAGTTCCAGCTCCATACCCAGTTGAAAAACCAGTCCCATACCCCGTTAAGGTTCCAGTACACGTACCCCAACCGTACCCCGTTTACAAAAACATACCATACCCCGTTAAAGTACCAGTCGACAGGCCCTACCCCGTCCATGTTCCTCAGCCTTACCCAGTACATGTTGTCAAGAACGTGCCAGTACCTGTTGAAAAACCAGTACCTTATCCCGTTAAGGTAGCTGTGGAAAAACCAGTACCCTATCCTGTGGACAGGCCATACCCAGTAGCTGTTAAGGTAAGACAATTTTTTATAAGGTTATTCGATTGAAAAGGTGTTCCTTTGCCGATACATAAAATATATTTAACAAAAATATTTGCAGTAATTTATATTGTTTTTTTTAATCTTCAGGTACCATACCCCGCTCCATACCCCGTCGAAAAAGCCGTACCATACCCAGTTGAAAAACCAGTCCCATACCCAGTCAAAGTAGCCGTAGACAGACCCGTTCCATACCCAGTGGAAAAACCAGTACCATACCCAGTGGAAAAACCCGTCCCATACCCAGTTAAAGTACCCGTAGCAGTACCCGTTCATGGCGGTCATGATGGAGGTTACGGTGGAGGTTACGGTGGAGGTTACGGTGGAGGTTATGATGGAGGTTATGGAGGAGATGGTGGCTATGGCTATGGCCACTAAAAAAAGTGACTAAGTGATCCACACTATGTGTGCCCTATATTCTATTATTTCTGGGGCTAAAAAGTTATTTTTCCTTCTTAAATAAGTATTTTGAAGATTGTTTATTATACTTACTGTCCAGCTAAAAGTATATTGTGTACAGACAATAATTTGTTAGAAAAAAAATTATTCATATAATTATTTGTTGGAAATATCTATTTGATGGTTACCAGTATATAAATACAAGGATCTTGCTAGTCTAAGCAACAAATTATTTTTTATAATAATTTAGGTTGTAAGCTAGGTTAGGGAATAAGTGTATATATTTTCATATAAGATGTATAGTAGGATATTTTTGTTTTCCAACAAATACCTAATGTGACTAATTTTATTATTCATTAAAAAAAGCTATATAAAGCTTAAATTTTCCAAGAGAAAAAAATAACTTTTAGCAGCTCCTTTTCTTTCTGTACAATAAATGTTTTTTTCTGTTTACTATTTATGTTTTTCTTCCACTCAAGTGTTCTTTGTGAAAGATTCTGTTATATTTTTTGTATTCCTTGTTCATTATTTATAAAAGAAAACATGCCAAATAAGTTAAGTTTTTCTATTGTAACTTATTTTTGTAGAAAATATAAAAAGATGTTTAAAAATTTCTGAATTTTATTTTAAACCTAGTTTTCTATATCAGATGTCTTGAAGGTAAGCAAAGATGTTTCCTCAAAACCTAATATTCTTTTTTATATCCAAAAGAATTGTAAAAAGATAAGGAAAAAATGGCGTTCTTTTAAATATAATAATATTAAGTATAAAAGAGATTTTATTCAAAGAAGCAATGACTATAGAGAACTTAACTGGAATTTGCAGTTTACAAGTCAAGTTTTTTCAGCATTATCGAACAAGATTGTGTATTTGAAATGTTATTGACTTTTAAATAAAAGCAAAATAGCTATATTTAAAAAGTTTTTAGGGCAAAAGATTATGTATTTTCTAAAAAAAAAAGGTTAAAATCGTTTAAACTGAAAAAACACATTTAATATTTAACCTCTTAAAGTTTTGGAAGTTATGACCTTTAAAATCTTAAAGTTATGTGCAATTTCCAATATATTAACAGGATTGACTGTAAAAAATAAAAGGTAATTGATTAACAGCTTTAATCTGTAAGCACCAAGCTGTAGAGATTATATTTATATTATTATAAATTATCTAGTTTTTTCGGATTTGGATGATCATATTTTCAAAACTACAAGAGATATCTAGCAATAGTGGCATTTTCATAAAGCTCTTTAAAATGCCGTTTTAATGGTAATACAACATACAGAGTAAAACGTTTGAGAATTAGAATATTTCCAAAACTATTAAAAACTGGATGTATGACATGTGGTACTTTTGAAGGCACAGATCTTTTAAATTATTAAAAGATATGTAGGGTGTTCTGTTTAAGAAAATGGCATTTTACTCTTTCACTTGACCACACGTATGTCAATTGTTTTTTCCAATCTTTAATCTTAAAGGGCGTTAAATATGCTATCGGTTCCCCAATTAAAAAAAAATGTATTTGACTAACACACAAGATCCTAATGGCGGACACTTAATTTGTATGACTCTGTATATCTTACAAATATAATTTTATTTTATTTTGTATTTCTACGTGGTTCAAAATGGGAAAGCTTCGCCGTAACCCACGTAATAAAACACGTGTCAGGCACACTTTGAATTTAAATGATGTTTTAAGCGATTTCTTACGTTGATATAGTCGATTGTACCCGATCGTCATAGTAACTGATTCCACACTAATGTTAACTTAGCTGTCAAAAGACAATTAAGTGACTATTAAACTTTCAGATAAGAAAGCCATAGCCACGCTGGTGCCGCAGGTATGCATCCCTATACGTTCCAACTGGACAGGCTCCGAACTTCCCACTTTGTTCGTTCTTTTACCCAAAGCTTCCATAATATGGAACCTGCTGCCCGCGGAAGTCTTACCTTCCCCCCAAATCTTCAAGTATTTATGTCCCGTGTAAACAAACTCCCTCTTACCTCGCTTAAGACCCCCACGGTGCGTTAGTATTTGGGCTTCTAGCGTTCATAGATTGTTTAAAGAAAAAAAATAGCCATACTGATTGGGTGTTACTCTAAGATTAAAAAATAAATTGTTTAACATATGAATAAATACATATTTACAATAAAGCTTTATTGTGTTTTTTCCTGTCGTATACCTCAAAGGGGTGTGGCTATGCAGCCCTAAATAGGTACCGCTACTGGAAACATATAAATTACATTATACAGTAGCAACGATAGGCGGTTGCCCATTTTTTAATTGCCATATAAGGCCAAACATACCTGGCAGATATAAATCTAGTTGGTACTATAGCTAGGCGTACCAAGCTTGTTACAAATGTTACATAAGATGGTATTGTATGAAAAATTTAAAGAAAAGAAACATTTCAAAATATCTCGGTACTTATTACCGATAATAATGTTACAAAATTGTAATGTGTGGGTTCATGCATGTTCTCGTTGTCCATCGAGCGTGAATTTTGTTTGTAAATTGTATGATATGCAATTTTTTTAATTAAATATTTTTGTTTATTTAATGGTTTAATTATTATTTACTTTTTATTTTTGTTTTGGAATTTACTTAACAATTGGTTTTTAAGGGGGTAGCTATTTTTTTATGTAAAAAGTAAGACATAGCACTCACATAAGGGAAATTTTTTTATTATTAATTTTACGAAAAAAAGTTATTTTTATAAAAAATTCTGCATAATCCAAAACTTAAAATGCAATTATAAGATATTCATTTATTTCAGTACTAAACGAGGTATCTCAAAAAATATAAATTTTGTTTAAATGGAAAGTAGGTACCCTTATTTTTGAAAATATCAATTATTATTATTAGGGAAAAATGTTTAGAAATAAAAATTACTCTAAAATATAAACTCGTTCATTTACAAGAAAAAAGTTTTTCTTGTAAATTTTCGCTGTTTTGACAGTTCCTAAGCATTCTTTAGATACTACATTTCTAAGTAAGTATTTACAAATGTACAAATTTAAATTTTCATTGTTTTATCATAAAAAAAAATATATTTTTGTGGCAAATGAATGAGTTTTCATATTTTTATTTCCAATCACTTTTTCTTAATAATAATTTTCAATATTTTCATAAATAAGGGTAATTTTCTCTTGAACAAAATTAATATTTTTTGAGTTACCTCGTACACTAATAAAAAAAATAAATATATAATAATTGCTTTGTAGGCTTTAGACCATGAAAATCTTTTCATAAAGAATACCTTTTTTCATAAAACTAATAATAAAAAAGTTTCCCATATGTAGAGAACTTAGGCAGACACGCTGTATATGTCGTAATTTACAAAAAAAGTTTGTTTTTTGGTTAGCCTTTCCTTTCCCGGAAAAAATTTAAGTTTCAAAAACCTCCTGCTTATTTTTCTTTTGGTAAATTTCATTTAATCAAAGGAGAAAGGTCGATAATCAAAAATTTTCCGCCCATCACACACTCGAAAAATCAAAATTTTATTTCAAAATATTGTCATGAGTTTTTGTTTATTTCAGGATGTATATTTTTTTAAATAAGATTTTCGTATTAAAACATACAGCAAGTGTCAGATATTTAAACTCAAAAAGAGGGTGTTATGCTATTTTTGTAAGTTTTTGACCTTTTTAATAGTTTGAAAGACATTTCACTTAAAGGCGTTTTGTGAACCATATTTATTTTGACTTCTTTGAATACTATTTTTATTAAGATTGCAGATAGACACATTAGAGACTATTTTTGGGTGGTTCATAATGCCCTTCTACTTAATAAAAACAAATAACTATCGCCCGAGACTCAGTTGTGCCACGAAACGAAACACGTTGATGTTGAAAACATGCTTAAAAATATTTAATTTACATAAAACTCCATTATGTGTTCTTATCCCATTGCATTTGGTACTAAAATGGAGAATAAAAATGAGTTTTTATCAATATACGTCAATATGACCTATATTTTTTTATTTTATCAACTCCATCAAAAACAAATTTTTACTTAAAATGTTGTTTTTGTATTTGTCATAAGGTGTACTATAAAATAAAATATAAGTTGCGTTAAGAGGCTGATTTGGCGAAAATTGAGCCTTATCGACCACCCTCCTTTTATAAAAAAATATAAAATTTCTAACATTTTCTATGTTTCAAAAAACTTTAGCCAGTTAACATTTTTTATCAACATTGTTTTTATGCAAAACTTTTAAATGCCTTAAATTGTAAAAGCAGATCTTTTTGCGCAATTTGTGATTTGACGAAGTAAGTAAAAAAACAATAAAGCCAGAAGATTCGCCTTCAAAACTTGATTTTTTTTTAGTTTTGCAAAGTTCATAACAAAATAGAAAATAAACGTTTTTCTTACCAAAGAATTCCTCTTTAACAGTAGCGTAGCTAGGCGTAGGCGGTGTATAGGCGGTCGCCTTGGTGACCTCGCGGCTAGGAGGCCTTGCAGTTAAAGGTTTGGATTAAGGGTTCTTAGAACCAAAATGATGTAAGTCAAAAAATATATTATGAGGTGTTTATCCCTAATGCTAAAATAAATTAAATATTGTTAAATTAAAATTAATTTTTATTAGTATGTGAGATCCATTCGTCTATTATCAAACTATGACTTACACCGCTCTGGTAAACAAATAGAAATGGCTCATTTTTAAAACAAGGTGACTTACATCACTATAGTTCTAAACCCCTTAAATATGAGACACACACATTGTCAGATTAAAATTTTGTCCGGAGAAACAGTAGCAAGCGTGAATATATAGAAAAATGTAGGGGCCTCGCGGATACAAGTTTACCTACGCCTGTCATTGCCTACGCTACGCCACTGCTCTTGAAGCCAACTACTACGCTCCTGCTGGTGTTTATGTAAAAGTTTGTTAGGTTGTTTAGATTTTAATATATGTAAATAATTAAAAAAAAGGAACAAAACCTGAAAGATTCAATTCAAACGTTAACGTTTTGTTTTCAAGTCTCCTCAGCATCAAATAAATTAAGTAAAAGTATGTGAGGATGTTAAAAACGTTGATTTTTAATTTATTGTTAAACAAATATGGAGTTGCTTAATTTGTGTTGCTGCATTAATGTAGAAAAAATTAGGTATAGCAGGAAAAAATACCGAAGAAATTTTTAAAACTGTAGGAATGCCATATAAAGATGAAATAAATAAAAGCCACGCTATGTAACTACTGACATCTATGAGGCAAAGGTAAAAGCTAAATCATTTCCTAATCTGCCGGAAACGAAATCTATACTGTAACAAAGTTTAATAATCGAAACATTTTAAAATTTTACATAGAGAAGGCTTGCAACAAATTCAAGAAAATCGCCCATTTATAAGCATTAAGAGCAACAATTTATTGACACGGTTGTTATTAAAAATATGTTTTTATTTATTTTTTTTTGCACAATTCACGAAGCTGAAAGCCTAACTATTAATGTACCGTTGGTGTTAAGGTGCCAGGTAAAAGGAAGTTTGTTAACAAGAGACTTCAAGATTTTGAAAAGAACAAAAGGCCTTTTCCAGAAACAAAAAGGTAAGAAGTTTGGGACCTATCCAGTTGGAACGTATAGGGATGCATATGTAGGTGCCACGAGTTTTTTATTGGGAGCTGCAAGTGAAAGAATTATACTGGACAACTTGTTGGAGCAGAGGCACTAGCAAACAGTGCCGTATTATCCACTAGGCTACAGCCTAGGGCGCCATGAAAAAATAGGCGCCAGACAGGGGAGTAATAGGCGCTAGACAGAGGAGTTTTTAAAAAGCTTAGGTCGGGTGGGTATTAGAAGAAATATCTTGGTGAATAAGGTGCTTTGAAATAAATGAAATAGGCGCGAAAAGGAGGGAATGACTTTTTTTTTTGTTTTTTGGTCATCAAATTTAATTTCGGGTGGTGAAATAAGGCGCCTGAAAAGAAAATAGGCGCAACGGGGTAAGGACCTTTTTTTATTTTTTTTTATTTTTTTTTTTTGCTCTTTAAAATTTTTTTGTTATGCAAAATAGGCGCTCTGGGACTTGTAGCCTAGAGCGCCTCATAGGGTTAATACGGCCCTGCTAGCAAAGCGAGAGGGGGCGGCGAGCCCTCGGCCCTCACTTAGAAGAGGCCCTTAAAAGGGGGTATTTATAGGAAAAAAAGGTATAATTTTTTTGACTGTGGTTATTAAAAGTGAAAAAAAGGGGATCCCCGACCATACAAAGGATACAATAAAGTAAGATAAGGGTTCCGTTTGGAGATAAGAAACTGTTTTTTATATATCAGCGATGGTCGGATCGGATACATACAAAGTGTAAGTTAGACGTAAAAAAATTTTTAAGCTCAACCAAGCTTTTTGAAGTTGCCGTTGCTACAGATACAGGGTGTTTCACAACTTATCCGACAAACTTTAGGGGCTAATTCTACAATGAAAAATAAGAAAGTTTGTCATTGTTCATGAAAAGTTTTTCATGAACAATGACCCAAACGTCCTATTTTTTAAGGATGATAAAAATTATAAAAAAATATTGTTTTTTTTAATAATATTCCCACTTCGTCCACAACTGAACAAGCCCGGAACTTCCCACTTTGTTCGTTCTTTTATCCCTAGAGTTTCTAGAATTTGGAACCTGCTGCCCGCGGAGATCTTTCCTTCCCCCAAATTTTCAAGTATTTAAGTCCCGTGTCAACAAACTCCCTCTTACCTCGCTTAAGAAACCCACGGTACGTTTGTATTTATGCTTTTAGCCATCGTGGTTTGTCTAACGATCAAAAAAAAATAACTTTTAAACCAATGCAGATATTATCAAAACATTTTGGTAACGCCTCCTATGCACCTTTGGCATACATAAAACCAAGTACCAGTGTCATCCATAGAAGGTTTACGGTAAATAATATTTTTTAATTAAAAAATGATACGTCACTGCATTTTTATAAATAAAAATATTTTTTAAATGCCCGTTTAGTTTGTAACAAATTTTATCTCTTGACTTTTTTATTTAATGCACGGTTTCGCGTAAATAAATAAAAACTAAATAGGCATTTTAAAATATATTTTTGTTTAAGGAAAAAGCAATGGCGAACCATTTTTTTATTAAAAAATATTTACTCTAAACCTCTTACGGACGACACTGGTGAAAATTATTTTTTATGTATGCCAAAAAATGCCTTTTGGTGCACAGGAGGCGTCCCCAATTTTCTATTTTTTTAATATCTGCATTTTATATAAGTTAATATAAAAAACACCTTGTAGTTCAAAAACTAAGACGTTTAGGACATTTTTCATATAAGTTTTTTTTAATTATTTTTTATTGTAGAATGAGCCCTTAAAGTTTGTCGAATAAGTTGTAAAACACCCTGTATAATGTGACTCCCACAATACCCACAATATTAAATGACTTGTCAGCATAAACAAAGAATAAGTATTTATTGACTTTTTCCCCAATCAGAAATATAATTATGTTTTAGATTTAGAACCAAATTGAACTAGATTAGATGTAGGAACCCCAGTACTTAATTAAGGTCCTATGAAAAAGATATCATCAGTAGCGTAGCTAGGCGTAGGCGGTGTAGGCGGTCGCCTACGACCTCGCGCCTGGGGGCCTCGCAACAAGGTGAACGTATGATATGTGCCATATGAAAATAATGTAAAAATGAAAGGGTATGGAACTCTTTTAGGCCCGTAATTGTAATGTGCTATGAAAAACATCCACACCTGCATTTTATTTGAAAGATTGTGGTGAAAAGGAGTAAGGACCGTTTTTTTGCTCCTCATTTTCTTTCCACGATCGTTGTCAACAAAGAGGGCCTCGCTGAAACGACTTCGTCAACGCCTGATTTTGCTCTCGCAACGCCACTTGATATCGTCCTGCATTTGTTTTCAAAGTCATAGAAAAAAATCGATTTTGCAAATCCGAAAACTGGAGTGAAGCAGATCCGTACGCAGGGGAGGCAATAAAGAAAATTTCCCTCTCCCCAAGAGCCCAAAAAGACCTCTTTGAGATAGGTTGCTTACTGTCGGTGGCGCCTACGTAAAGCCCTCTCTTTTCGTTTCGAACATGCCTTAGCCGCCCTGTTTACTAACCTGAGTTTTTTTTTTGGTTGTTGCCCCCTTTCACGTGTTCTGCGTACGACTCCGGGGTGAAGTACTATCGTCAGCAAAACTATCGATTGAAGTGCTTGTGGAAGAAAAAAGGTCGTTGATGTTTCGAAAAGTTAAAGTTGATGCCACTCCTGCCCCCTATGCATCTCAGTATTAACTTGGTAAAAGCTAAAAAAGTGGATATTTACAATAACTGACATACGTCGATAGAAAGATATCTAGGGATCCAAGAACAGAGTTTAGTTGGAAGACCGTAGAAAGAAAGTTTTTGCATTGCGCTTTAGGTCAGTCTGGGTCAAATCTTTGGATATATCAAAAGCAACGATCTGCGATTCACCCAGAAACTTTAGCTAGAGACTTTGTTCCGGAGGCAAATTAGTCTAGTAGTAGCAGGAGCACCCGAAAAGGACTTATTTTTTTGCAGTAATGTTTGTTTCAAATATTTGTTATCTGGCAAATGTATGTTTATTTTTTTTTTAACAATTTATAAAAATATATTCACTTATGGCACTTTTAAAAAACAAGCCCACAATTACAGAATATAATCTTCAAAAAATGGTAATAACCACAACGTTTTAGATTGTATAGATAATTAAAATTTGGCTTGCCTCATTGTTAAAAAGCCCTCGTCGCGTCGGCATAATTTTGAACTAGTATTCATGACAATTGATAGTCATGTTTTTCTTGTTGTGGCAGTTAATATCGTGTTTTTTTTTTAATTTTTTATAATTTATTGAATAAGTTGAATAAAAAATAACAGAATAATTAGTCTACAATCTGTGCTAAGTGTCCTGGTGGTTGTCATCATAGATTCCGTAAAAATTCTGGCATAAAGCAAAAGGTGCATAGTCGGATTTGTTATGTCTGCAGTTTAAGTGTAAATATTCAAGAACTTACGTTTTGTCACTTTATATAAAATTACTCTGAAAGTTAGCTGATAACTACTCTATATTTTATTTGAGTTTTTAGACTATGATGCCTAATATTTTGTCTGAAATTTATTGCCTTGTTTTCAAAAGTGCTTTTGCCTCTAGTCGAGACACAAACCCAAACTCGTATATTACTGTAAATATGGTAAATATTTTCGACACCTTTGATCTAGATACCCAGTTTTATCAGCTAATTGACCGAATTGCAACACTGCTGCTCCTATATATGAATTCCCTATAGAAACTATCTGAGCATACTGTGAAAGTATTTACATCATATTATTAATTTAATTATTAGCATTATAGTTAATTTGTTAATAAGTAAAATTACTTTTTCTTCAAACACAATGATAAAATTGCACTGAAATCAAGGAAATGTATATTTTTAAACAATCGAGGGTCTATTATTTTATTCAAAACAATGAAAACATGCAGAATTATTCGGGCGAATAGGTTAAGAAACTAACCTAAATGATATAAAAACAATTGCAACTTGAATTTGCAGTTTTAGTTTAATTTAAGTATGTGTAAAATAAGAAGTCTAGTAAGTATTTTTTTTCTTTTCTGTCTTGATTTGATTCTTGTTTTGTGGAAATTTATACGAATAAAAATTATAGTGAAACACTTACATTTTATTTACATTTCGAAATTGTATTAATTGACATATACAGGGTGTTTAAAGGTAAATCGGCACTATTGGTAACCTTCCTAATATGCAAGATATAAGTTTGGTTGAACTGGCGAATACATTTTTTGTGTGCAGCGTTAATAAAGTTATACTGGGTGTTTATTTAAAAGTTACTACTCAGTTATCTGCGCAAAGAGACAGATTTGATAAAAACACGTCAAGATATTTACTGAGGAAAAAAGGGGTCGAGTGATACATCATTTAAAAGCTTTTGCCGAGTACTTTATAACCCTAGAATATAAAGTTAATCCCTATCTTTCCCTACTACAAATTTGCAGGACTTTTAAAATTACCCAATTACCTGATTGGGATGGCCATATTTTTGAAACTAATAAAGTAAGATGTACTTAATGCGGTATTTTCTTAAGGCTCGTTTAAAGATCTTTTTATTGCTAATTTAATATGCCGGGTGCTTCATGAAAAAATATATTCTTTTTATCCTACCCTATACACTATCACTAGAATAACCATTCAAATAATTTTAAAGAGCTTTAAAAAATATCACATTAAGTACAACTAATTTTTAGTTTTGGAAATGCGGCCATCCCAATCAGGTATTTAGGTAATATTTAAAATAGTGCCATTTTGTTGTTGGTAAAGAGATTAACTTTATTTTCTAGGTTTATAAAGAACTCGTCAGAAGCTTTAAAATAATGTATCACTTGACGTCCCTTCCCATTTAAAAATTTTGGGGTGGGGGCCCTGGTGGCTAGGGGTTTAAAGAACGCCGTGCAATTTTTCCCTTCCATTTCCCTCAATAATTATTTTGACGTGTTTCAGCGATTTTCTTAAATCGGTCTCTTTTCGCAGATAGCTGAGTAACAACTTTTTAAATAAACACTCTGTATAAAACTTAATTCAAAAGTGATTAGTTTGTAAGATATTAACATGTTAAGGTTGCCAATACATAAAATGCAATTTAATACAACCTACAAATAAACATGTTGTTTTGTACCATTTAGCATTTAAAAGTAAAATAAAAATTTCAACATACATTGACAAAACGTGCGTCTTGCTGCATATTACATTGCAGGTTATTTTTTTTTCTTTTTAAATTTAAAAACTTGTTATTCGGCTAAAAACAATACTTTAATACTTTAACCAAAATAGCAAAAACTTAGTAATAGTGCCGACTTAACTTTAAATACCCTGTATTTAATAGTATAAACAAGTATCTGCCATCCCCATTTGTTACCTTACCTTAAGTTTTTACAATTGTTTGCTCCAGTTGTTTGTTAAAATATACTGGGTGTTTTAATTTTAAATAGCTCCAAAAATGCCAAGAGATAATTTTTTTTATTTAAACCTTATTTAGCCAAAAATAGGATTACATAATTATTCTTCAGGTTGTCGCTATATTTAAACAAAAGTAAAGCATAAGTTAAATCTTTTTTTTTTCGTGAAAACGGTTTTGAGCTATAAAATAAAATGTTATTTTTTAATATTTAAATAGAATAAAATCATACCACATAAGCATTTTAAAAAATTAAAATTGTTTTAGGTAACACTACTTATTGCCTGGCAAACACTAAAATGTTTATCAAGAACAAATGCAAAAATTCGCCACGCAAGAGGCTTAAGTGCTTTTAAATCATACTCCTATCAACCAAACTTAAACTCCATAGACCAGCATATAAACGTTATTTATAAAAGAGTTCCGCAAGCAATTCCTATTGAAAAAGAAGTACCGGTACCTGTGGAAGTAGCAGTACCTTATCCAGTGCGTGTTTTCGTACCGCAGCCTTATCCAGTTACAAAAAATATTTACGTTCCTTACAAAGTTTATATAAGAGAAAACGTTCCCATTATAAAAAGATACCCTTTAGAAAGACACGTGCATGTACCCGTGCATATTCCTGTAGATGTTCCCATAGCAGTCAAAGTTCCGGTACCTTATCCTATTCCCCAGGTAAAATCTGTGCCTTATGAGGTGCCAGTTGCAGACCCTATACCTTTTCCCGTAATTAAAGAAATTCCAGTACCTATAAAAGTTCCGGTAGCAGTTCCAAAGCCTTACCCTGTCGAAAAAGTTGTTCCAGAACCAGTTAAAGTATTGATTGATAATCCAGTATCTGTAGAAGTGGAACAACCAGTACCAGTGCACCAAATCAAAGAGGTACCAGTACCTGTAGAAAAAGAGGTACCTTATCCGGTAAAAGTCCAGGTTGATAGGCCGGTACCTTACGCTGTACCAAAGGCTGTACCATACGAAGTTAGAGTGCCAGTGAATGTTCCAGTACCCATTGAGAAAACCGTGTTGGTGCCAAAAGAAAAACCAGTGCCGTACCCAGTTAAAGCAGAAGAAGAAAATTTGGTACCGGTAGAAGTTATTAAAGCTGAACCCGTGGAACAAAAGGTTCTCTATTCAGAGGTTACACAAGAAGCATATGAGAGCAGTACTAATGAGGTTCAGGATAACAAAGATAAGAGACAAACAGTACTTAAAGTAAAAAATATCGAGGAAGGTCAAAAGAAAGAAAAGAAAAACGAACTTAATGATGTTATTACCGTATTCGGCGCTAAAAAGAAGAAAAACAAATAATAAATCAAAATACTGGTAAAGAGAATATAACAGGACTTAAAACCATAGAAGATAATGAACCAAAACATTAAACAAAAAAAATATTTTTGGATTTTTAAAAATGTTAAGGTGTTTGCACTTTTATATTTAGTAAAATTCAGTTTGACTTACTAATGCTATTTAAATGAAAATAAAGAATATTTCCAAATATTTTCTGTCAAAAATATGAATACACATGTCAATACAATTTTTGTGTCTGACTTCTCCATATTAACTTTTAGTTGCTTTTAGCCCAAAACTAAGAAATATATATATATAATTAATATGTATTTTTGTATTAAAGATTTTTTCTGTAGAAATTAGAGCCATTTTCAAGTTTTTAGCAAAAATCAAATATTTTTATACAGGGTGTAATTTAGTTGATAGCTAAAAATACAGGATTTACTTCCTTGGCTAATTTAGGAAAGAAAAGTTTATAAGTATGAACATATGTCCTAAACCTCTTAACTTTTAGGGTGGTAATTTTAAGACCAAAATGGTTTTTTATTAAAACTTTAAAACTGTTTGTGATATTTTTATGAAATTTAACATGCACCTACTAAGCACCAATAGGGATTTTTATTGTAAAAATTTTTTAATTACATGTTTTTACCAGTGGCTTCCGAAAGGGATGTATACTGGAGATTTTTCAAAAAATATATTGTACGGCACTGGATTTTCTTTTTCAAAATATAAATATCAATTTGAAAATCTTTATTTATTTTACAAGAAATTTGACTTGCTGACTTTTTTCTTCAATACACCATTTTCGCAAAAAAATAAAAACCGTTTTTTGTGTTATGTATAAAGTAATTATTTTGAAAGAGTATGCTGGTGCCTTTTTTTTACATTAACGCAGTGCCTTGAAGTTCAAAAGTCAAAGAGTCAAAAGTATTTTTTTGCCTAATGAATGATGATTTCAAAAAATTATTTTTATTTTTGAAAAAAGCAATAGCGTGTCATTTTTATTTATTTTTTATGGTATTTTTTATGTTTGTATGAGCTGTATTATATTAAATTTACTTATTAACGTAAATCAGACAATAGCAAACTATAAGAACTAAAAATAAAAATTTAAGTGTTTTTTAATGTCTAGAAGCAGAATTAAATGGGGTAGAAATTTGAAAAGCCTCATTAAAGGCACTACCGCCTTATCCAAAAGGTGCCCTTAAATGCAATATCTGCATGTTTCGGATAATGTTAAGGAAACTGCAAAAGTATGGGTCATGCGTCTAATATTCTAGCACCCTGGGTTTCTAATCTAAGGCTTCAAAAACCTTTTTAGTTTGTTCTAAAGACAAAGAACAAACACTTTTTAGGAATTACTCTTTAAATATGTTAATACAAGAAGTGAATGCGCTTTAAGTTTTAATATAATGTTACTTGTAAAAAATTAATAATAGATTGTATATTGCTTTAAATAAATTAGGCCACTTTAAAAACAAAAAACTAAAATAACATGTTTTTTCATTGTATTTTATTTAATTTAACTTTATTTTATTAATTGCGATTAGTAGATTTTATATGAATATTTAATGAAATTTTGTAGAACAATATTGCAATAGTAAATTTTATTACCTATTATCTGTAGAAAATAAATTTACAATTTACATATAGATTATACAGGCTTTAGTAAAATATATACGTTGTGCTACTTTAAAACTCTCATAGACAATTTTTGCCAATGCGTGTAAAAGAGAGTACCTAGAGCAATGGTTTCCAATCTTTTGTACCTGCGCCCCCTTAAAAAAAAAAAAAAAAAAAATTTGCGCCTCCTTTTTTTTTCTAACAATCTTATTTCATACATACATGGGTGAATGTTTTAGCATTTGTACCCCAAAAGTTCGCGGCCAAGATTGTGAATTACGAATACCTATTTTAATTGACTAACCAGAGCTGGCATGACGAGCACTCGACATATACAACTATAAAATTAAAAAACAAAGTTTTTTAATCAACAGGACCATGCAATATCTCAGAAAGTCAGAGTGAATGTAATCAAAGGGCTAAATTTTTCAATATTGCAGATAAAAGTATCAAGCTTGACTATTGTTATGCCCTATTAAAAAAAAGTATAACAGTCACATAGAACGGTAACTTTTCTGAATTTGTGATATACAAGGTGCTTAATAAATTAATCAAAAATTTAACATACCTTATGATATTCTAAGAAAGAAAAGTCCATACCGGGTGGTGCATCGCCAGAGTGGCCATAGGAAATCCTATGTAAATTTTACACCTTTAAATATTGGCTCCCCTATTAATTTTAAGGAGCACTAAAATCCAAGAAAAAATGCCATAGTGAAGCGGATTGATTTTTTATTTAGATTTAGATTACGATATTAAATACAAATATATTAATATCTAACACTTTTTTGTGTTTTTTTTTTTAATGAGATTTTACATTAAAGTCAGTAAATTACTCCTGTAGCCTATAGAGAAACCAAAAATATTAGATTAGAACAAAATCTCCAAAATTATCTACTTGATTGATTTAACTGAACTAGATCGCCATATTTAGCCTTGAAACATCATAGTAGCATTTTTTGCACCTTTTAGTATATAATTATCTAACCTCAGTATTAAAACATTTTTAAAAATGCTATATACGGCTAATCGCCATTTAATATTGTTTTACTCTGTATACTCTTTTCATACAAAAAAAACTTACTTGTTTTATTCAAATACAAATCGGGAAACCAATTTGCTTAAATTTCATATTAAGCAGTGTTTAAACGAATATAATACATATTTTTTCCATAAATGTGTCTAAAAATTAAGATAAATCTGATACAATTGCGACAAGTTTGGGTCAAATGTAAAAGTATGTTACATTTAGTTTAAATGCAGTTTTAATAAGATCTAAATATTTTCTAATAAATATTAAACACAGGCCTTATCGAAATATGGAAAATGGTTATTTAAACCTATAGAACAGTAATATAAAATGTTGGTTTAGATTTGTCTTTTATTTTAATAATACTAGTAATAATCACCGGCGTCTTAGGGAGGAGGTCACCTCACCTGAGACGTGCGTATACATTAAAGAGAAATAAACATTTTAAACAATATGCTTCACGAAATATCTACGTTTGGATAGGACAGTTCTCATACTGGAACATTTAATTATTGCTTTTTGGATCTGCTGCCGGAATATCACCTGTGGGTGATAAGGTCAAAAAATTGTTAAATATGCAACAAAACGTTGGCTGCTCTCTTCTATAACAATAGGACAAGGTTGTGGCTAAGTTTGATTAAATGTTAAACCAAAAGATTTTTTTAATTTTTAAAATAAATAAAAAGTTTTTTTAAAAAAACACTTACGTTGAAAAAATAATTACTGATCTTGTAATGATATATATTGGATAACGTTATAAATAGTGACCAAAAAATGTCAGCATTCCTGTGCGTTTGTAAATGGTAATAATGGTAAAAGAAGGCAAATTGTTAATATAAAAAAGAGTTCTGGGGAATCCTTATAATAATTTATAAAAATCAAAGAGAACAAAGAAAAAAAAATATGTTTTTTTCTGACTAGTTACGGCAAACATCTGATCAAATGAATGTCCAAAAACATTGGTATATTTTAAAACAATATAAGAATTTTCTGTAAACTATTTAAAAAGTTAGTAATTAATAGTATTTTAACCTTTTTTACAATAACTCCTGGGCAAGTAGTAAAATGGACTTCACGATAAGAACACAGCAGCGCTTTAAATCAGCCTGTCAACGTCAAATGTTTCTGGTGTTGGACTGGGCGAACGCGTCACTTTTTTGTGAAACAGGTTTACCACAATGTTTTTCATATCAAAGTAATCATCCATTTTTCTCAAAGAGGCTTGATTGTTTAAAGGAAAGGAGTAAATATCAATGTCAAAGCCTCACAGTTTAAAATCGTTATATTACAACTCTTTGGTTACACGCGTTTCGCTTAGTGTGAGCATCATCAGACCTTTCACAAACCAAAAGCCAATTAAAAACAATATAACAAGAATAAAATAATAGGTAAAATACAGTGGAAATACGTCAAAAATTTAAAATTATATACAGGAGAAACACGTTACACCATTCAATGGTGTTTGTATCAAGTGTAACGTGTTTCTCCTGTATATAATTTTAAATTTTGACGTATTACCACTGTATTTTACCTATTATTTTATTCTTCTAATATTGTTTTTAATTGGCTTTGGTTTGTGAAAGGTCTGATGATGCTCACACTGAGCGAAACACGTGTAACCAAAGAGTTGTAATATAACGATTTTAAACTGTGAGGCTTTGACATTGATATTTACTCCTTTCCTTTAATGTTTTACATGCAATTTTTAAATATTTAATGATAAGGATTAAAGTCTTAAAAATATAGGAGTCAAACACATGTTTCGAGTATTGGACTAGGTGACTGTGATTTTTACGATTTTCGTCACAATGTTTAAAAATTGCATGTAAAATATTGTGGTAGACTGGTCCGACAAAAAGAGACGCGTTCGCCCAATCCGACACCAGAACTATTTGCCATTGACAGGCTGGGTTAAAACGTCGCCTTCATATATATATATATATAATGGCAATATGAATATTCGTAAAAACTCGCCAAAAGGAACCACTTTAAAAAAGTTTTAAAAGTGTTCTTATCAAGAACTCCATTTCATTACTGGTCTAAGAACTAAAACATTTCATTTGGCTTATGTATAATCTTTATATTATTAATAATTTAATACCATTACATTGTAAATGTCTTATAGCATATTATTAAAAAGAACATGTTTCGGTCTCTACTATGTCTTATAGTCAAAGATAATTTGTGATAAAGGTGGTCAAAATTGGTGCAATATGGAAGGGTTGAAATAAACTCTATATATATAACCAAACCTTTTAATTTAAAGTTTGGTAACAGGTGATATACGGTCGCTTGCGGGGCGTTTAAACAAAAATGATTTTGCTAAAAGTAAGTGGTTTAAAAAAATTTATAGTGAGGTGCAATTCGACATAATAACGATACCGGAGACATGTGTTTTATTTTGAAAAGAACTGTGTTTAATAAAATAATTTTGAATTTGTGATTTAATTTGTGCTTTTGGATAAATTGTTATAAATGTTTTAAATAGGGATTAGGATGCATCTTAAATCTGATCGGATTATTCAGAATTTCTATGAAGTGTCTTAAGTGTGCTGAGTAACTAGTATTTTAATGTTTAACCCACACAATATTATTTATTTTAAAAGAAAATGGTCAAAAAACAAAAAATTGCATAGTTTTTGGTTACATGGGTAAACAAGAAACTTGTTTTTTTTAAGTTTCATTAGAGTTAATTACAAAGTTTAAAAATATTAATTAATTTAAAAATTACTTTTTTATCTGATTTTAGACTTACAAGGAAAGAAGATATTTAAATTTTTTGATTAAATTTATAAATTAAGTAAGTGAAGGAGGATTAATATGTTATGCCATGTTTTATAATTTTATTAAAAATAATGTTATCAAATAATGATTTTAAAAAACACTATAATACTAAAAACCATGTATTTGATATTTCGTTAATATTTGAAACCCCAATTTTAGGATGGGCAATTTACAGAAAAATATATAATAATAAGTATATCCCTAAATAATAAGAATATTAAAAATAAAACTCGTATTTTAATATACTAATATTATTGAGTTTTTATTATAAATATAATTGTATTTTTAGACCTCAATTCTTATCCTTCTACTAACTTCCACACTCGCCAAAGAGGAAAAACAAAATCAAGATGCCAAAACCAAAAGAGAAGTCTTCTTCTTGGACTTGGCCTTCTAGCACATCATCTTGAACAAAACAAGTGGGGACAACATAGACAACCGGAAAAAAAGTTGGAAATAGGAGGTGATGCCAAGTTAGCATTGGGAGGTGATGCCAAGTTAGCATCGGGAGGTGATGCCAAATTAGAATTGGGAGGTGATGCCAAATTAAATTTGGAAGGTGACGTTAAGTTTGATTTCGGTGCGCAATCGCACGTAGAATTTGGAGGAGGAGATTACAAATTTGAGGGAGAGGAAATTGCAAAAAGTTTTGGGGGTTGGGACTGGGATGGAAGTGACTTTCAACGTAAGTAGAGAATGCTTTTCTTCTGATATTGAATCTTATTGGTTATACCTTCTTAAAATATATAAATATTTGATATTAGTTCCTTTAGAAGAGCCAAAAAAGGAAGAAAGGAAAGAAAAAGTGGTGACAGTTATAAAGGAGGTACCAGAACCTTACCCAGTTGAAAAAGAAGTAAAGGTTCCAGTATATAAAGAAGTTAAGGTAAATAAATTTGAGTTCTCTACATAAAAAAGTATTAGACCCAGTACAAGTTTAGTGAATAAAAGTCAAAATTCTGCAATAATTTTCATTTCTATAGGTTCCTGTAGAAGTAAAAGTACCTCAGCCGTACCCTGTATATAAGGAAGTAAAAGTACCATACAAAGTGATTGAACATGTAAAGGTTCCAGTACATAAACCAGTGCCAGTTGAAAAAATTGTTAAGGTTCCCGTTGAGGTATGTAAAAAGTAACTTTGTTTTTATAACAATACAGGGTGGTCTTCGAGGTATCTGAGAAACTTCGGATATAAATTCAACAATGAAAATTAGAAAAAAACTTTATATCAGCATATGCTCCAAACGTCTTTGTTTTTAAACTACAGGATGTTAAACATTTTAAATTGTTTTTTATAATAACTATTATACCAATTTAAATATTTAAAAAATAATTGAGGGACGCCTTCTATGCAGACAAGAAAAAAACATTTTTACCAGTGTCGTTCATAAGGGGTTTATTGTAAATATATTTTAAGATAAAAATGGTACGCCAATGCATTTTTCTTAAATAAAAATATGTTTATTCATTCCACTTTAGTTTAACAAAAATTTGATTTCTTACCTTTTTTATTTGATGCATGTTTTTTGCGTAAACAAATAAAAAGCATTTCTCGGTATGGTCAAATCCCTATTTAATTAAAGAATAAATAGCAAAGGTGATTTTTACTGTTGAATTTGATATTTCCTTTTATTTACGTGAAAACCGTGCATCTAATAAAAAAGTCAAGAGCTTAAATTTGTTCCAAGCCCATTGATTATTTTAAAACATATTTAACTTAAACCTCATGGACGACACTGGTGCATAGAAGGCTTCACCCAAATTTTTAAAAATATCTAAATTGGTATAACAGTCATTATAAAAAGACAATATTTTTCTAAAAATTTTAACACATTGTAGTTCAAAAACTAATACGTTTAGGACATATGTTAATATAAAGTTTTTTTTCCTTATTTTCATTGTTGAATTTATATTCAAAGTTTCTCGGATACCTCGGCGGCCACTCTGTATGTGAGTCGTACATATGCAGGGTGTTTTTAAAAAAATGCAAAAAAATTAGAAGGTTATTCCTTGTTCAAAATAAACGGTAGTTTGCCTTATAAACATGGAGTCAAAAGTCAACCATTAGGGAGATATGGCGGTATAGAAATAGGGAAAAACTAAAGTTTTTATTTTTTATCCGAAAAACGAAATGCACTAGATTAATAAAATTTTATGGAAATATTGCTATTATAAAAATACACTTTCTAAATATTTTGGCAATTTTATTGAATCAATGGAAGTGGTGGAAATAAACTACCTCTATCGTTCTTCCTAACCAAATTAATACCGATACTTACGCAACGACCTCGAAAAATATTAATTTAATTAGCCTGATAGATTAAAAAAATTTTCAACTTCTGTTTTTTTTTTTAATAAACTTATCAATTTAAAAAAAAATTATAAATATAAATCATAAAGTGTCAGAACGGGAAAATTTATTTTATACGAAAAAATCTATTTTTCTCCATTTCATCTATTTTTTTGTTATTAGAAGAATTAAAAGACAATTACATTTTCAATTTTTTCGGGATATCTCCCTAATGGTTGCCTTGGACCCCATGTTTATAAGGCATAGAAACACCCTGTATATTCAACAGTTAACTTTTGGTAACAACCACGATAATTTTTAGTTTGTGGTAGTAATATGCTTACACTGCGTTATAAGGATAATAATAGTTATTTATTACACAACGGAAAGTTTTAGATTTAAGCTCGAGGTTGTATTGTGTCCCGACGCGCGAGCGACGAGCGAAGGCCCTTGCAAAGGGAGACAATAAACCAAGAGCTAAAATCTAAAATTTTTCCCGTAAATAATACACTTTTTTTTCTGTGATGGAAAAACGACGACTTGTTATAAAAAATATATTATTTAAATATATTTATGTCAGAAAAGGAAAATTTAAAGTTTTAAACGGTTCGGCTGTTGTATTTAAAACAACAATTAGTCCTTGCACTACTATAAAAACCTATAAAGAATCTGTCAATTTATTTATTTGACCCGACAGATTTAAATTAATAGGTTGGAACTAAGTCCTTGTTTAGCAAGTAGTTATTGTAAATATTATAAAGTTAAAACATATCTGATTGTACTTTGGATATAAACAAAATGTAAGTTTTGTATAATAATATATTTTAAAATTAAATATATACCTTAAATTACGTGCCTGTTTTCCGGGAAAAAGTACTCACTTTTTTCCCACGCAAAAAAAATAATTTTATTAAAAGTCACACTTTAGTACCTTTCAGTAGAAATAAAATCTCAAATTTTTTCCCTTTATAAAAAATATGTTTTTAGGTTCATGAAGACAAGCCGTATCCTGTTGAAGTAAAAGTACTTAAACCATACCCCGTTTACAAAGAAGTAAAAGTGCCATACGAAGTTAAGGTTCCTCAGCCCTACGCTGTTGTTAAGGAAGTTAAGGTTCCAGTGAAGGTTGAAGTGCATGTACCTAAACCTTACCCAGTTGAAAAAATAGTCCCCTATCCTGTGGAGGTAATTTTAAGAATAAAAGAACAATTTATAAAAACTGAAAATAAGTATCATTCATAATAATTTTAATAATCGTGATACTTTCCTTGCTTTGAGTAAAGTAATAAAAACTTGAAAATGAGGTACACCAAGTTAGCCAAATATTCAAAAATAATGGTTATTTTTTTCGTCCTAAAAACCTAATATGCTCTTTTAACGCAAAAAATGAGATACTAATTTTCAAACTAGAGTACCTGGAGTACTTTAAAAGAAAATACGTTATTTAAAAAAAAATATATTTACCTATTTATCAAAATAAAAAAGACGAATAATTGACTAAAAAGCTAAAAAAAATTGGTATACTGGTGGACAAAATACCAAAAATTTTTGAATTTCAAATTGGTATTAAACGGGTTAAGTCATCAAAAATTGACAAAACATTTTTTTCTTTAATGTTTTATGTTCAAATTTTTACATAAAATTCAATTCTCTACATTATTTACCCATAAAATATCGTTCTATTAAAAAATATTAGTTCAAGAGCCCGTGAGCGGCAGACCTTGGTTTGTAAAAGCTGAAATTTATATTGTGTTACTTGGGTACCTATTACAAGATATTCCCTTAGTCGCCAGCGATTTTTGACAGTTTTAACCTCTTAGACCGCTTTCAGACGGGATACTTTTTGCAGTCGAAGTTGACTACAAAAATATCGGCGTCTTGTTGCCAATTTGTAGTTGTAACTAACGTGTAGTCAGTCAACGGGATCGGCGACAATCAGCAGCAGAAGTTCGGTTACAGTCAAAAAACGCCCGTATGAAAAGGAATCGCTTTTTCCATGGTTGTTAAATGACAACTACAAGTAGCGAAAATCAACCACAAACGATCGACTTTTTGCGGTCAACTTCGACTGCAAAAAGTCGCCCGTCTGGAAGCGGCCTTAGTAAGTCCAATATTTTTGTTATTTACCAAGATTTAACAAAAAGTCTTATACTGTATAGGATTTGTAGGGTTTCCAAATAGACATGTCTTTAAAATGTGAAGATGTATACAGAGGGTCCCAAAAATTTCATGCTCGGAGGTTAGTTTTTTAAAAAATTGTTGTTTGCAACGTTCCGTATACATTAAAATATTTTTAGGACATGTTTATTTAGAAACCGTACAACTCTTATATAAAATTTTTATTTAATTTTGCTAAAATATCAGAAAAATTGAACTTTATTAGACCATGGAGCCATAAAAAAATGGTTTTCGGCCAAGAGGTTTGGGCTGGCAAAACTGTCTGCCGGCTGAGTAAATATTTTCAAATAGGTACCCAAGTAAAATATATATATAAAAATTCAGCTTTTACGAAATGACGAAGGTCTGCCACTCACGCTACTCTTACTTTATACGTATCTACGTTATTCTAGGTAATTTTTTACATTTTTAGTTATAACACACTCTGTATATTTAGGTTAAAGTTGACAGACCAGTAGAAGTCAAAGTTGACAAGCCTTATCCAGTTGAGGTAGTTAAGGAAATTAAGGTGCCGGTAGAAGTAAAAAACCGTATCCAGTAAAAGTTTTTGTAGATCGTCCGGTACCATACAAGGTAGAAAAGGAAGTTAAGGTACCGTATGAAGTGAAAGTGCCTCAACCATATCCAGTGTACAAAGACGTAAAAGTGCCTGTTATTAAGAAAGTTCCATATGAAGTTAAGGTAAGATTATACGGGGTACAACAAAATAAGTACTGACCTGGTGAAAATATCTTTTTTCCACGACGGTTAATCATAAAGATATAGTACTCCCTTTAAGTACACTCCATACTTTTTAACAGTTCAATGTTTTTTTGCACCGTAAATTGGTGTTTTGTTTTAACGTCTACTAAATTTTTATTAATTATTTTAAATAATAATAAATTTGAATGATCCAGAAATTAAAATTATTAAATTTATATGGTCGTAGAAAAAATGTAGTATGCAACACATGCATAAAGTGTAATTTTTACTCCTGGGATTGCCGCACTCAACTACCGGCTCGTGCTGTTAAACCTCCAATTTGTAAACAAAGTATTACTTGTTAACCAATAAAAAAATTATGTTTTTTTATTTTAATCATAAAGATAATATTCTACATAAAAATTTTAGTTTTAAAATTATTTAAAATTTATAGTAATAATAAATTCAAATGTCTTAAACTAAAACAAATGTTAATTTTGGAAATTTCATACGGTTGTAGAAAAAAATGTGATATACAACACAGGCATAAAGTGTCTTTATATTACTCATTATATTGCTCTACTTGCCTGAAGGCTCGTGATTTTTATTTATAAAAAAAAGTTATATTTTATTCTCATTTTTTTTTACTATATCTTTCAATAATAGTTGTTATAATTGTACTGTATTTAAAAAACTAAAAAAGAAAATAATTTAGGTTGAAGTTGAAAATCCTGTTCCCTATGAGGTAATCAAACATGTGCCCTACTTCGTTGAGAAAAAAGTACCTGTTGAAGTAAAGGAATTGGTACCCGTTCCTTATATTGAAAAGAAGGAGGAGAAAAAAGAGCAGAAAATTGAGATTAAATGCGATGAGAAAAAAGAAGAAAAGAAGGAAGAAAGTGGTGGTGGACTTGGTTTAGTAGACTGGAAAGACTGGGAAAAATGGTAAAATGTTTGTAAATAAAGTATTTCGGTGGTGACAAAACACAAAAAATCAAATCATTTCACATCATCATTTTCTAAAAATATTCATCTAGATTTAACTTTTACGTGCCATTCCCATAAGATTTGTTTATTATGGAATCACTATCTTAAAATATAGTATTACTTAGATTTAGTGAAACAAAAACTAAAAGAAAGTTAAAATAATAAAATTTTAACTAATTTAAACCTATATTAGACAAAATTATTTATAACAATATGTACAGGGTGTCCCACCGGAAACTTCTGCGATCGATTTTTCAAAAAGTTAAAATTTTGGTAACATTATAAAGTCAGTGGGGGACTTACAAATAAAATATTTTGGCAGCTTCACCATTTCCGATTATACCATAAGTTAATGTGAACTACCATATTTTAAATGGAACACCCTATATATTAGTTATTTTTTGGATTATGCGTAAAATTCCAAACATAATTTATGTATAATATTCTATACCTAAGTCCAACCGTTTTTGACCTATTTTAAATTTTATCACAAAAATGACGTTTCCAAGCCATTACATAACCATCAATTTCTTCTAAACAAAAGCCTTTAACTAACTCTTTCCGCGGTCTTCGAGTAGTGAGGTACGTTTACGTAGAAGTCTACATAGACTTCCCAAGTAGGCGATTGAAGGCGTCGTACGAGCATAGCTGTACCCTTGGGGATCGAGAAAATATTCACGCTAAATTGGGGCTTCTTTCTTCTGGGGCTAAGCGCTGTGAGTGAAGATTCCTAAAGCCTGAGGTTTTTTCTGTTTTGGTGTTGAACACATGGTGTCTTCGTATGGTCGAGGAGGTGCACACGCCTTGCGGAAAAACGTCAGTAGTGAAAGTGACGGTTATGCGCGATACCAGTAGCAGCCGCTGGCTTGACAGTCACAATTTATGCATGTTCAGAAGTTTATCGCTGTTTTTTCTGGGAGCGGAAAGCTCGACAATCCAGATTTTCTCACCACATTAAGCTGGCAATTGCCTTGCAGCAACGCCATGAACAAAGCAGTATCCAGTATTAATATAACTTGGGATTGGGTTTTTGTAGAAAAGGAACTACTTTGGCAGACTGAATTGATATTTTTATAATTAATAAATATAGGGTGGTAAAAATAATTGTTAAAAACTATTACGACAAAAACCTTAAAAGCCAATTTTTTAAATGAAAATCCTTTTTTTACTTATCCTATTAAGCAAAAAAATAAGAATAAGTTTGTATAAGGATGTCTTTTCCAAAAATTTATATTTTTGAAATATTTAGAATTTAATACTTATCTATTCTATCTATTCTAACTATGCTTTTAAGTACGGCTTATTGCGGCATCACAGCCAACTACCGTGTACCTACCCGTACTTAAATGCATTGTTAGAATAGATAAATATTAAAACGTTATTATTTCGAAAACTATAAATTTTTGGAATAGACATCCTTATACAAACTTACACTTATTTTTAATGCCTAATAGAACAAGGTAATAAAAGATAGGGGTTTCCATTTGAGAAAATCGACTTTTAGGGTTTTTTCGTTATAATTTTTAACGATTATTTTTGACAATTCTGTATACATTTATTGTGCAAATATTGATACAGTTAACTGTAAAGTTCTTTTTATACAAGAAACCCAAGCCCAACTCATATTAAAGGCTTTAATTTAGAAGAAATTGATGATTATGTAATGGCTTGTAATCGTCATTTTTGACATGAAATTAAAAATAAGTCAAAAATGGTTGGACTTAGGTATAAAACTTTATACATAAATTATGTTTAGAATTTAAGGCAGAATCTAAAAAATAATTAATTTATAGGGTGATTCATTTAAAATAGGAAAGTTTACAATAACTTCCGGTATAACTGGAATTGGTAGAGCTGTCCAAATATTTTAGTTAAATGTCCACCACTGACTTTATAATGTTACCAATTTTTAAAGTTTTCCAAAGCCTATTTTTTAAGAAATCGATCACGGCAGTTCCCAGTGGGACACCCTGTATAAGTAGAATAATAATTAATGGATGTCGTTAATACAAAAATTAGATTATTAAAATATTGTGACCAAACCTGAAATGTTAAAAGAATGGTTTTAAAGAAACGAAATTTCTGGTTTAAAAAAATAATTATTTTTCTGTGACCAGGACGAAGATGTTAAAAAGTTCTTTTACTATGATGAATCAAGCTGACCATTCACCGACAAAATATACGATACACATGTGCGTAGTAAATAAAATTAGCCGCTTGATACATCCTATAACCGAGCTTCTAACCAAAAATGTAGGCTTGCCTGGTGTGTTTATAGTAAAGACTACACGTAAATCATTCATTTTAAAAATTACATAAAAAAATTAAATTGGGTTTTAGCAACTGCAATTTTTTCTCTTTATGTATGTCTGTATTCCAATTGTTTTTATTAGTAATAAATTGTGTTTATGCGCATTTTATATATATTTTTTTAATGCATGTTTTTAAATATTTTTTTCTTCTAATAACAATTTTATAATTTGTATATACAGGATGTACATTTAAAAACTTATCACTCAAGATAAGATATTTGCAAAAACAAGCAGATTTGAGAAAATCGCCGAAACACGTCAAGATATTTATCAAGGGGAAACATTTTTACAAAAATAGGTCGGCGCCCCTTTTTTAAACGAGAAAAGGGTCAAGTAACATTATTTTAAAGCTTCTGACGAGTACTTTATAACCATTAAATATGAGGTCAATATCTTCACCTACTACAAAATAGCGGTACTTTTAAAATTACCATAATACCTGATTGGAATGGCCGTATTTCCGAAACTAATAAAGTTAGATGTACTTAATGTGGTATTTTCTTAAAGCTCTTTTAAAAATATTTTAAATGTTGATACTGTTATTGATATACAGGATAGGATAGGAGTATTTTTTTAATCAAGCAGCCTGTATATTATATTACCAATAAAAATATATTTAAAAGAGCTTTAAGTAAATACCGCATTAAGTACATCATACTTTATTAGTTTCGGAAATATAGCCATCCCAATCAGGTCTTTGGGTAATATTTAAAGTACCGCCATTATGTAGTCGGTAAAGATTTGCGACTTTATATTCTAGGGTTATAAGGTACTCGTTAGGAGCTTTAAAATGACGTATTACTCGGCCCCCTTCTTATTTAGGAATTTTTGGGTGGTAGTCCTAGTGGTTAAGGGGTTGAAGGGTCGTCCAATATTTTGTAAAAACGTTTCCCCTTAATAAATATCTTGACGTGTTTCGGCGATTTTCTCAAATCTGTCTCTTTTGCAGATAACTTAAGTGGTAAGTTTTTAAATGAACACCTGTATTTTAAAATTATGTTGTATGTTGTTTGTGAAACAGATAATTCAATTAATATTTTCTTTGGTTACGCTTATTTAAATTAGTTTGGTCTGTGATTTTTGTGTGTGTATTTGTATATTTAAATTATTTTTTGGTTTATTTTGTTAAATATCTGTGTTTGTCCTCTAACTTATAAATAACAAATTATAATTTTTTATTACAAATATGTAAAAATGTTGCAAAAAGTCTAATGATATGACATAATATAAGATCCTAAAATTATTAGTCAACTTATAAAAATTGCTATTTTAGAAAATATCTACTATTGTTTAAGCCAGGCAAACTTTATTTTGAAAGCAAAAGTAAAGAAACCTTTTTAAAGGCAAGTAGCCTCTGACAGAGCCTGATTCCATTTTTTTAGATAAATAAAAAAACATTGCTAAAACACATTATTTATTGCACTTTAAAAAGATACTCCTATTTTGTCTCTGTCCTGCCATAAAAACTACGCTTTGCGCGAGGAACCAGAAACTTGTCGGGTTTAATATTTTTTGCTGCAATAAATCATTGCATCATATTTAACCTAGTTTGCGGCATTGCTTTCAGAATAAATTACTATATCTGGCTCAAGCTATACCAGCCAGGTAATTTGATAAAATACCAAATTGTCATATAAAGTTTTGAATAAAAATAATAAATGTGCCCACTATTTAGGAAAATTATGATTGATTTAATTTTTATTCATTTTTTAAATTAAAGATTTTTTTTATATAGAAAAAATGGTAATTTAGTTACTAAATATTTAAATTTAATAAGTAGAATCAAAAGCCGTTAAAAATTGTTTCGTAAAAAAAATGAGAAAGTCGCCATCTAGAATTTATATTGTACATTTATGTTGTGATAGTTTAAGTATCTGTTGTATAAAACACTGAAAAAATAAACTACTTTCTCTTTTAGCTACTAGTACAATGTTATTTTGAAATGTAGATGGAGTTGTTGTTAAGTTTTAATTGTTTTAGTAAAAAAATAAACAATTTGTCTAATATTTTGTTTTATGTTTTTTTTCTGAATTAATAATAAACTTAATAAATTATGCTCACAATAAATTAAGAAAAATGTTTAATAATAACCATTTACAAAATAATAATTTTGCTCGAGAAAGTGCTACATACCTAGATTTGTATAACAAAAGAAAAACATTATTAAAAATCCAATTTTAAAAGTCGTGACGTAAGCACCACTACAGTAATTAAGTAAAAAAACTGATTTATTTTGCATGGCCTACGGAAAAATGTTGGTTATGAAATATGAAAAACCGATAGTATTACATATTTTTGAAAAGCTTGTAAGAAGACAAATTATTTTTTTTAAACAAATATATAGGGTGTTCAATTTTAGAAAACTCAACATTGGTAATATGTTAAAAACAGAAATTAAAAGTTATATAAAAACATATTTTTATTTTTCTGATACAAGTAAGTTATAAGGCAACTGAGATACCAGGAGTAAGTACATAAAAATACCAAATTTTCAAAATCGCCCTTTAGCGAGCTAAGGTGGTTATAACAGCTTTGTTTATGGCATCTTTTGCTTTACAAAAAAGTAGCTTAGGTTCGCAAAACCAGCAAGGTTTTATTTTTAATAATAACTGAGATACCCCGCCGATGCAATCAAAATGAGACACCCTGTAGAGTATAATAAGCTTTAAAAAAGTTTCAAAAATTGCTAACATGATATTGAAAAAACGTGATATCTCTACGCGCGAAAAATGTTTGGTTGCAAAAATATTATTTTAAAGAAAAAAAATTAATTGTACCTTATTACATACTGGGTTATAAGTTTTATTACTGTCTTGAAAAATGGTTTACGTCGGCGTTACGCGTAATCCATCCGTTTCTCAGTAATAAAAACTTTTTACTTAGTATGTAATGAACTATTACTTTTGTCTTTTTTTTCCTTCCAACCTTTACCAAAATGTACCGTACAGAACTATTTTAATAAATTATATATTATAGAATATTTACTTTTAAAGCTCTGTTCCTTATGAAAAAAAAATTATTTCATTTTGATTCCTTTTATTATTATTTTCTTTTTTAAATTAAGGAATAAAGTAGTACAAAAATAAAAATTAAGTTAGTAGTAGAACTTTCACGCTAGGTAAAGTTCAAAAATAAGTGAAGCAGCTGATATAGTGTAACTTTTTTTTCTTTAAACAATATTATAATATTAACTGTAATATTTACATAGCATATTAATAAGCGAAACAATCTTTAATTATTGTGTTAATCCTTTTTTGTTTCCATTTTTTTTTGTTATAAATAGTAATAAATTGCTTTCTATTCGTATAATAAATATTTTAATGTTTAAAAAAATCATTGCTACAACTGCTTTTACGAAGCCAGATGTTTAGTGCGAGATATAGTTTTTTATTGTAAGGTAAGTTGATGTAACTTTTATATCAAATAAGTCATTTTAAACAAAATAGAAGAAAATAATTTTTAAGTACAAGTTGTTCTGGTATTAGCGCGTATATGTCATATAAAAATAAAACAAAAAGGTTTTAGTCCCTCGGCCAGTAATGAAATGGACTTCTGGATAAAAACAATTTTAAAACATTTAAGGCGAGTTCCTTTTGACATGTCTACCACGAATTTTCATACAGCCATATATGAAAGCGGCGCTTGTCCTGTTAAATGTTTCGGGTGTCGGACTAGGCGAACGAGTCACTTTTTTTTGTCGGACAAGTTTACCACAATGTTTCACATGCCATTTTTAAACTTTCTGCTAATTATGGTAAGGGTATCAGACTAGGCGGGTTTCATGACTGTTAGCCTTTACGATTTTTGACACAATGTTTAAAAATTGCATGTTGAACATTGTGGTAAATTTGTCAGACAAAAAAAGGGACGCGTTTGCCCAGTCCAATACTCGCAACATGTCAAATTGACAGGCTGGGATAAAGCGCCGCTTCCATATATGGCGGTATGAATATTCGTGGTAGACTCGTCAAAAGGAACTAGCCTAAAAGGTTTTATATGAGTTCTTATAATAAGGATCAGAAGCTACTAGCTACCATTAAAAACCCTAAGTATGTGTTTTAAGTCGTTAAACGTAGTCATCAGACCATCAGACCAAAATTATGACGTCATTTTACTTATGTGTTTTTGATGTCGTTAAAGTGACGTCTTTTCGACGTCATTTTTTCATCATACTAGGTCATAAAAATGTAATGACGTCATGTTTAGAAAACCCGCCAGAAAAATTTTGTGACATTATGTGATTCGTGTCAAAATCCAACCAAAATATCATAGGACAGGAAAATAACATTAATAATTTTACAAAACTAAAATAGGAATAAACTCTACCGATAGATGGCGTAATAAATAATAAACTACTATGTTTATTCAACACCATCGCTTCTTATAGAAATTTTTGGAGATTGTTGTGATCGCCTACACCGTACCGATGAGAGACAAATTACATCGAGACCAGTCTGCGGTTGGTGATCACAATTTGAAAGAAATACTTTTGGCTAGTGTTAAACAAATATGCATCTGCAGGTTGGAGAGTGTTCCAAGAGATGCGACCTAGCAGGAAATTGCAAGCAGTAAGAAGTAATTAGAAATATAATTTTACCAAATAAAATATTGAATTATTATTATTGGATATAAATATTTATAGAACCATTAACATTGTAAAAAGATAAAAAATATCTATGATGTATATTAATGACATTGACATACATGACATACTTTCTTAGTTTAATTTTTTTCCAAATAAAATTGTACCTTTCTTGGGTATATTGTGTAACACTATTTTGATTGTTCCGTGCTCTAAACAGTTTCCTAGGTTTTCCAGATGGGTGTCTGGAAGTTTAACCTGTAGGGTCTATTAGTGATTGGACCCCCAGGTACAACTTCCCGGCAAGAATCTGGAAAACTTAGGAAACTATTTTAATTCTTACACATTTAAACAAAAATAAAAAGGTAGAGATTGGACAGGATACCAAAGAGAAGCTTGCACGATAAGTTGGCTCAGCAGACTCGCCTTGTCGTTGCTTTTAAACAATTTCATTAAACGCATTGGCAAAAATTCAACCATGAAAGCAGAGTTGGGTCGTATTCGAATAGTCAGTATTCTGAATAGTATTCAGAATACATTTTGCCGGTATTCGAATAGTATTCGAATACATTTGTTTGGTATTCGGTATTCGGCAGAATAGTATTTTGCTTAGTATTCGGGATTCTGTATTCGAATACTTTAGAAGTATTCGACGTATATTTTTTGTGAGTATTCGAATACCGGTGTTTTGAGTATTTGAATAGTGAAAAGTGGTAAGCAGTATTCGAATACTAAAATTGTCATGATTTGAATAAGAAAATGATAAAAAGGATAGGAAAAGAGATAAGGACTTTGTTTTTCGAATACTGATTCCGGGTATTCATGTATTGGAATACTTTTTTCTTCCAAGTATTCAAATATTTGGTATTCGAATATTTTCTTTTTCCGGGATTCGTATTCGTATTCGAATACCGAATTTTAGTATTCTGCCCAACTCTGCCAGAAAGTCTTAAAGTGGCACGACGTATTTTCTTACTTGGAGTAAGTGTTTTTAGTGATGTAAAGTTCTGCACCCCTCTAGATGGAATGTTAACAGACTCGGAAACGCTTGTGATTCTATTTGAAACTCTTATAAAAATAATTTTATTGAAGATTTACTCGGAACAGAAGCCATTTAAATACTTACAAAGAATGACAGCTTATTAGCAGAGTACAAAAGAAACCTTTCTTACATTTGTAATGATTTGTATTAAAAAAAAAAATTAAAATAGAAAACAAAAAAAATATAAACTTTTTATTATTTTCGTAACTAATGGTCCTGAACAAATATTTGTTTAAACAAAAAAAAGTTTTTTTTTCATAGAAACGCATACCGTTTGTTCCACTTACCTAAAAGAAATAATGTATTTCATCACATTTGCCAACTACAATATTTTTTGTGTTGAACAAAGTTAATTGTTAATAATATTGTATAATTATTGGCTAAGCAAGTAATATTTAAATTTACATAAAATAATTTAGAAGAAGAAATTAACATTTCCTTACTATAAAACTGCAGTAATATTTGTTACAAAAGTTACATAACAATACCTAAATCCGTTAGGTATCAATTAAACAAATTTAAAAAATATAAAAATAAAAATAATGTAAGAAAATGAAATATTAACAGTTTAGAATCCTTTACAATGGAGAAGTAATAAGGAAAAAAATTTACCACCAATAACTGTAGGACACCAAATAATAGTCCAAGGGCCCGCGAGCCGCAGACCTTCGTTATTTGTAAAAGCTGAAAGTTTTTCAGTGCATACTCCCAATATAGGTAAAAGCAATGGTAGACTATGAAGTCACAGCCTAAATAACATAGAGGTGAAGTTTGACTTATAGTGGCTTTGGCAGGTACCAGGTACCAAAGGTTAGGAATCTCAACTCATCATATGTTTAAGCTTAATTTTAGATATATTACTTGGGTACTTATTAAAAGATATTTCTTTAGTCGCCAGACAGTTTTGACAGTTCCAACCCCTTTGCAGATAAATATTTTAGTATGGCTCCGATGAAGTACAATATTTCTGTTATTTAACAAGTTATGATAAAAAGCTTTATATAAGAGTTGTAGGGTTTTTAAATAGACATGTCCCAAACATAATCTCATGTAGACAGAGTGTCCTTAAAACAAAAAAAACTAACGTTACAGCAATAACTTATAATACATCGAAATATATTTTAAAAGTGCCCATTTGGAAACACTCTTACTTTAAAAGTAAGAAGTAATTATATGGAAGCAATTTTTCAGTCAAAACACTTTGGAAATCAATGATTTAACAAGTGGAAAGTTTGGGTCTTCTTATAGTTAACTTCTCAAGGAAAAAGCTGTAAAAGTCCTGTACTTCTTCAGCTTTTTAACAGGCAAGAGAATGAAGCTTTGTGGTAAGAAGGTGGTCAATAATAAGACGATTAGCTCTTCTTTAAATCGATTAAAGAGTGGTAAAAGTTATTGGTGATATCACAGACTTTAACAATCCATTAGATGATACACTTTTATGCAATGATAACTTTCTGTGGTAAATGTCAAATTAAAATGCGTCATTGGTCGCAATTAAAAAGTCGTAGTATATTTTTAAATATACAAGTGTATTTTATTTAATTAAGTCAAAACTTAATTACACCTAATATAGATACGTAATAATAACCGTCTTTGAAGAAAGTAGTGTTTATTTTGCCGTACATAGATGTAAGTGTTCACGCGATAATGAATCATTAGCAAAGTAATGAAGAAGCTCATAGCAATTAACCATAATACATAATAATTTATTAAAACGTTAGATGCAGCGGACAGGTTGAAGAAATACGTATCAAGATTGCGTAAAATTCTATTAAATATTACGCACACTTTCATTTTTAAAACTTCCTTTGAAGCTAAATCAGCTAAGTGCAATAAATAATTAAATAAGCTATTAATAAAAAAAGGATTTCGACACGAATAAAAAAATATATTTCCTATTTTTTTCTTTTTATGACAGCCTACGACGCCTAAGTACTAGATACCGTAGGTGTCGGGTTCGCACATGTTTAAGCCATTTTTCCCCCAGTATCTTAAGAACTAAAAGTGGTAGTTTTTTTACACCATTTTTGTAAACAGCGCTTTAGCATAACCTAGGTGGCAGTAGTGACACCTAACTGTGACAGCTATATTTATATTGGCAATATTCTGAGGTTATTAACCATGGGGTGAATCTATTTTAATTAATATATTCATGACCATGAAGTCAGTGTTTGGTCTTGACTAGGTAAAACATATTTAGAAAAATGAATTTGTTTACAATGTAAACAATTTGGTTGGTTAGTAGTAAATTTCTTATTTTCAAAAATAAGTAGAAAAAAAGGCAAACACTCAGATATAATACTATACCTATAGAAGGTAGTATTACTAAAAAATCGTTAAAATGGGTATATTACATATCCTTTATCATTGCAACCTGCTTATTGCTGCTTATTGTATATCCTCCATCTTTATGTTAGAGCACGCTATTCAAGCCGGTCTAACCAAAACTTCCTTGCCGCTTTGGGTTTGTCCTCAACCAGCCTTACAAACCGCAGACAACAAAGGGCTTAACTGCCTTCTCATATTAGCGAAAGACGGAAATACGGGCGACGGACCAACACAATCGAAGTGTATGGAGTCAAATGAAACTCTTCATAGGCAGAGAACGGAAAAGTCGGCAAACTCAAAGGCTTCTTTTAATTTTTTTATTTCTCTGTCCATCACAATCGGCTTAGTGTGTAAAGGCGCTTATAATAGCATCATAAGTGGTGTTGGATGTGTTTGTCCGAGCAGAGTAAACTCTACGGAAGTCGGTTTTGGTGGGCCGCAACCAGTGACGAAAACAGCCGAGGATGAGCTTTAAAAATGCATACGAACGTCGTGAGGCAATCCCTCCAGTCCTACCAGCTGGGTACCCGTAGCATCGCATGGTGCGTATGTGATTCCGGGTAGACAAGCCTACAGATACCTGGATTCCGGCGTTATAGGTCATTGCACGCTGTGCGACCCAATCGTCTATTCACTAAGCATCCCTGACCAACCAATCTTGGAATTTTCCAAATCATCCGATAATAACCTTACTTGGCATGACGGAATACCACAGTAGGGCTCGAGACCAACCATTATCCTTTCAGCACCCTTTTAACAATTTATCAGCTTCTTCATTGCCTTGGTGGTCCTCGTTGTCTGATACCCAGGCAATGGTTAGCTTGTTAGACGCACCCACCTCTTCCTGAGTAAGATATAGATTGTTTTGAAGGTTACTTTTTTATTAAAAAATCTATTGTAGGTGTCTTAGGTTTCGTGTATCGTCTAAAATAAACTGTATTTTTTCTAGTTATCTATAAGATTTCTTTGTTTGAAACTTTATTTTGCACACAATGTTATATGATTTACTTAATTTGAAGTATAATTATAACATATTTTTATTGCGAAAATATTAGAAATCCATTTTATCGTGGTTCGTTAATTAAAGGATTATAACAATTTGTTTAATAAATGGACAAGATAAAAAATTCAGTGTAAAGAAGCCAAAAGCATGTCTAAAATGTATATTTTAAAAAATACTAATATTTTATTGCAATTAAAATAATTATGTTTTTATAATTTCTATAAACAAAGTGATTTAGTATTGCAAATAAGAAATATTATATGTCTATGGTAGAGGTCGGAGCAAATAACAAAATAATTAAAGTAGAAAACATCAAAATAGAAATGTCGACATAAGAGCACACGACACAGATACCAAATTGTTTTTCTCCGTGTATTTCCAATACGTTTTCTAAAAATGAAAATTTAATCCATCCTTTTTTAATGTTTCTGCCCAAGCACTAAAACATGCAGTATTTGCATTTTTAAGCACCTTTTAGATAACGCAGTAGTGCCACCACAGACGTTATTTTTTAATAACTACTACCTAAAAATGTCTGTCTGGCTGAGGATTGAACCTTCTGGGTTAGAAATCAAAGACTGTGTTCTCGGAGAGACAAGCTTAGTTTACTCGTGAAGATACTTTTATATTCTTGGGGGTCGAGGGGGAAGGAGGTAATGGATACATACGTGTGTCAACGTAAGTTTTGTTATATGGAAAACTATTTATTATTAATTTTACGAAAAAAACTTATTCCTTGTAAAAAGTTCTGCATGGTCTAAATCCTAATACTCAGATATTAAATTGTGCCAGTCATCTACGAGGTTTGGTAAAAATGTTATTTTTGCTTAAGAGTAAAGTTCCTGTAATTTTTGCTAATATCGAAAATTGGTATAAAGGAAAAGATATGTAAAATAAAAAAAATACTTTTAAATATGCAATTTTGTTTATTTAGAAAAAAAGAACCTGCTGAAATCGAAAAAATTAAGGTTGTACATCAGTGCAATATTCATTTGGCTTTGTACAAAATACAAAAATATAGGTTTTCACGGATGGTTGAATGTACAGTGGTATTTTTCCGGTTTTCAATCCGTTCGTTTGTTGGATATTCTTTACGACGTTTCGCCAACATCTCAGTTGGCATTATCAAGTGTTGCTTCCTTGACGGTTGCTTGACTTGGTTTGGTATATATTTGGTATATATATATATATATATATATATATATATATATATATATATATATAATAATTGAGTATTGATTCAATCTATGGCGAACTATTTTTATTTTTATTTTTTTGTTAGTTTTGCTGTGTAGAACAATGCAAAATATTAGGTGTTATATAGTATGTCCCAGGATAGGTGTTACAAGAGGACCAAGAAATTTGGAATTTTAAAGCGAAATTTTGGAAAACTGGTCGCATAGTCCAAAACTAATTAAAAAAATGTTTTACTCCGAGTGGTAATATACAGGGCGAGTAATAACTATAAATACAAAAATGCCCAAAAGCTTATTACTTTTATTTTTAAAAGTAGAACAAATTTGTATAAGTAAATGTTGTAGAGAATTAAATTTTATGTCAAAATTTAAAGTTAAAGCATGACAGTATAAAAATGTTATTGTCAATTTTTATATTACGCGTTACAACTTAATGGGCAAGGGGGAGCAAAATTTTAATTTTTTTATAAATAATTTTGAATATTTTTTTAATTCGCTGCCAGTATTTTAAAAACTGGTTATGCATGATGTTAAAAATTAACAAAAATATGTTTTTTACTTTAATTCTCTAATTTTAATATTTAAAATAAAATTTAATTCTCTACAACATTTACTTATACAATTTTGTCCTATTTTTAAAAATAAAGGTAATTTACTATTGGTTCCTTTTTATATTTTTAGTTTTAGCTCGCCCTGTATATTACCAATAAGAGTAAAATTTTGTATTTATTAGATTTAGACCATGCGACCAGTTTTCCCAAAAGGACGTTTAAAAATTACAAAATTTTTGGTTCATTTGTCCTCTTGTAACACCTATCCTGGGACACACTGTATATTGTTGTAATAGCAACAAAAAATGCAATTTTTGAAATACTCAGATACAGGGTATACTATTTAAAAAATTTAAGTTGATGTTATATCTCAAAAATTAAAACATTTTTATTTATTTTATGTACGCTAATGGATTCTACGTAAAATATTATAAAACTTTTGTATTCCATAAGTGTTCGAGTAATAAGACAAAATAAAAATAGACCTATTTTGAGATATATCTTCTAAACCGATCCAGTTGGCGTGGATTTGATTACGCCATTAACCTAAACACTTAAAAAGAGAATGGGACGTGTTGGATCTCTTACCGTTTAGCCTGTACCCTATAATACCAACCAAAATAAATCCACCCTGTACAGGGTTATCATTTTAGTTTGTCGCACTTTTAGTAGCCTGTTACTTTTTTCTTTTTTGAGTTAGCAGATTCATTTAAAATACAGTATGTAGAATTCTTAGCCAAGTTTTTATGGACTCTGTTAAAAATGACAGTAGGTGTCACATATCATGTTTAAAAGTTTTTTTTATGGAACACTCTGTATATTATAACACCGTTAAATGGGTCTTTTAAAGAGCTTTACAAAAATGCCACATTTAATATATCTATCTTTAATAGTTTTTGAAATATGACCATTTAAATTAAAAAAATAATAACCATAATTTCCATTATATCTACACGTTTATGCTTAGTCCTAAACGCTAAGCGATCCAAAAACTATGATACATGTCCCGTTCTCTTTTAAAGCCTTGTTTTCAGAACTATGTGTCGTGTCGCCAGTGACAATGAGGGAACCAATGGGAGCTAAGAATTTTTTGACAGACTTTCCCCACTCTTTTGTCGCCAGCGACAGCCTCTCGAGTTGAATTTTTAAAAACGTGTCGCCAGCGACAATTATTGTATCGCGGCGACAAGGTTCTTGTCGCAGGGACACGGTCCTTGTCGCAACGACAAAGCATAATTATTTTGTTCCCCTACAACGACACAGCGGAGGGGATTGTCACTGGCGACACGACGTAGTTCTGAAAACAAGGCTTTAGTGCTTAGTTTAATAGCGCAATCAAATCCACGCTAAATCGATTGGTTTAGAAGATAAAGGGAGATTCTTAAAATTAGTTGATTTTTATTATGTCTTATTACTCGAACACCTATGGAGATTAAAACAAACTTCAAATACAAAAGTTTTATAACTTTTTACGTAATATCCAGTGGCGTACATAAAGTAATTATAAATGTTTAAATTTTTGAGATATAACATCAACTTGCATTTTTTAAATGGAATACCCTGTATATCTATATATGTATCTCTGTCTGTATCTCTATATTGATTTTTTTGTTGCGATTGCAACAATACATAACAACTAATATTTTGCATTGTTCTACACAGCGAAACTAACAAAAAATAAATAGTTGGCCATAGATTGAATCAATATTCATTTATTTTTTAAAGGATATGTATATAAAACCCCAATTTAACAAGAATACTAAATAATTTATTAATCAAAACAAAAAAAACAACCATAGAGAATAACTTTATTTAAAATAGCAACCAAACAATTATCTTAAGTACTTAATAATTTTTTTGCGCTGGTAATAAAAAAATAGGTTTGTTAATAGGTACTAAGTATCCAATTTTTTTGTTTTTGTGATATTTGATTTTCTTTTAAAAAATGCAGTGGTGCAATTAAATTAATTTTACTTTAACACTATTAACACTTTAAACTTTAAAATTTGTTAAAAAATTAGGAAGAGTCTGCCATATCATACGTAGGTCATGTCAAGATCAAATTGAGTACAGGATGTTCAAAAAATTATTTCACTTTGTCAGGAAATCAAATAGCAAAAACTCTCTTATTTTAAATGGAACACCCTGTATTTCTTTACACCACACAATGACAAATAAAAAAAAACCTTTTAATTAGTGTATAGGTTGCCTATACCTATTTTTATACTTCTTTAGTAAATTCCATTTTTAGATATTTTTATTCCAAATGTCTATTTAAATCTAAGAAGGCTGTGATATAGCTATGTCTGTTTACTAAGCCATTAGTTTTGAATGTAGATTTGTCTGAAATCAGCACATATTAAAAAACTTTCTTTACTATCTGCCACTTTTCCTGACATCTACAGACAAAATTTAAATTGTTGCTTATAATGCTACTTTGAATAAAACTTATTGCGGCAGAATGTGGTAATGATAAAACTTGTGTTTTTAAACAATTCTAATAATGCCTCTGAATAGTTATAATGATATTTTGTGACCTAAAACTCGTTTTGTCGTTTATTCGTAATCAATTTGTGACATGTTTTAAAGCTACTTTTAGGTAATCAGATGATTTCTGCTGGTATATTTTTAGTATCAACTCTTGACTTAAGTAAACAGTGTTTTTCATATCTACCAGTATTATATCATCTTGTTGTTGCAGAGGAAGGGTATTTATTCAAAATTACTGAAATTTGTAGAAAACTGACTAAAATATTAGTATTCGATAAATACCCCAGCAAAAATCATCTGATTACCTAATAAATTGCTTAAATGAATGTTACAAATTGATTATAAATAAACGAAAAATGAGTTTTGGGTCACAGAATGTCATAATAACTATTCAGAGGCATTATTAGAATTGTTTAAAAACACAAGTTTTATCATTACCACATTCTGCTGCAATAGGTTTTATTCAAAGTAGCATTTTAAGCAGCAAATTACATTTTATCTGTGGAGATCAGAAAAAATGGCAGATAATAAAAAGTTTTTAAATTTGTGCCATTTTCAGACAAATCTACATTAAATAATAATGGCTTAGTTAACAGACATACCTATATCACAGCCTCCTTAGATTTAAATAGACATTTGAAATAAAAATTATCTAAAAACGGAATTTACTAAAAAGTATAAAAGATAGGTATAGGCAACCTATACATCGTTTAAAAGGGTATATTATTTGTCATCGTATGGTGTAATAAAATACAGGGTGTTCCATTTAAAATAAGAGAGTTTTTGCTATTTGATTTCCTGAAAAAGTGAAATTATTTTTGAACACCCTGTACATTATTTGATCTTGACATGACTAGAGTATGATAAAGAAGACTCTTTCTGATTTGTAATAAATTTTAAAGTCCAAAGTGTTAAAAGTCTTAAAGTAAAATTAATTTAATTTCACCTCTGCATTAAAAAAAAACAAATATCACAAAAACGAATAAAATTAGACACTTAGTACTAAAACCAAACTTAAGTTATTTTTAAAGTAGAATCTAAAACCGTCATAAAATATATGGTGTTTCATTTAAAAAATAAAACTTTGATACGCTTGATACGTCACACTATTTTAAGACAACCAGTATAGGCTATATAAATAATTTTCCTATGATATTTACAATCATGAAACGTATTGCACAATGTCTTATGTTAATAAACTGACTCTTACTTTATCGATACGAATATCGATACGTCACCCTTTAAATATTATTATCTGACACTGTGATATAATATTACTAGTATATTTAAAACAAACAAACTTTATTGATACGTTATTATATTTTAGTTAAATTGCCATTTCAATTTTCTTTTGTTATTTTAATGATAAAAAAGTAATATTGTTACGATAGTGGCATTTAAATGTTTAACATGTAATTAGAATAAGTGTATGTAAGTTTTTAATGATTATTTTAACACTTAATTAATTACAGTCCAAAAGATTTCCTTATGCATTAATGAGTACGTTAATATATTTCTCTTAGATTTTTTCCTAATTTTATTACTTTGTGTTTTTTGTTAGGCCTAAAGTTTCCTAACTTCCTTTATTTAAATTGTGTTTTGTATTTTGCCATTTTTCTAATGATTCGGTTATTAAATTTAAAATAATGGTTTCAGTTTCCATAATACTGCTACGCATTGTCATAGAATTTTTATTCGATTTAAGGTGATTGTTTATTTATTTATCTAATTAGTTCATTATGTTATTAGTCATAATATAAATTTTAAATAAGTAATACCAAATTCGTTATTATCGAATTTTTATAGAACATATTTGAGAATACACGAATTGAACAAATTGCGTTTTAAATTGCATCCTAAAAGTTTCTCAAATCTAATTTTCAGAAATTACCACCCCGGTGAAGACTGCTTCTTTAAATATGAATTCTGTTTTTGAGACACCTTGTATATTAACTGGTACTGCCAATAAAAGAGTGTACGCGAATAAACCCCTTTTAAGTTTATTTTTGTATTTTGTACGTACAAAGCCAAAGGTATTTATTGTAAAAATAGAATTGGGACACCCTGTACATGCTATGGGTTTTAAAGAAAGACTACGTCAGAAAACATATTTAGAATTTGCAAAAAAGATATATGTATATATATATATATTTTTTGGTCCGCCAGCTTCTTTTCCAAAGCAAATCCTCTATTTCCATTTTTTGTAAATTTTAACACATTTTTAGATACATTTCCATTTTCATAAAATTATCCACATTTTTTTTAAGCTACAGCCAAAGAAAATATATATTTACTTTATAATTTTTAAGCAAAAATTTCAGATGTCTTGTATTGTATTTTTGGTAAAATAAATTACTAAAAATCGCAAGTTATCTTCCCTAAATTTGAATAGAGGGCTAAGCGGCGCGGAGGTAGTGTCATTCCTACTTTCGAAACAAATATATTTTTTTTTATTTACGGTTGTGTCGCTTTTTTTATATCCAAAACAAGTGTATTTAGTGATAAGAGACATCGTCACATTAGATCTAATGCTCAAATGAGTTTAGAAAACAAAACGCGAAACTCGGGCACGAGGTCGGCAAGGATATAGAGAGATTACTCTGTAGAACTCTCTGAATTTTTGGAACCATCGTCTATTGTGGCCCATTACAGAGTATACCTTGTCCGGAAATTGCTTCATGCTCTGCTTGGGGAAACAGGACAAGTCCTATTTTTCCCACGACCCGGTTGTAAATCTGTGTGTATGGCAGATACGTAGAATTACTCCCCATTTCTCAGAAGACTCTACGACCCTGTTCCTGTGTTTTGCGTTTCGTTTTCTAAATTTATCAGCGAATTGACGATGCCTGTTATCACTTTTGGACATTTCTGGATCTTCTTAGCCCGTTGTGACTGTAGATTTCCAGATTCTTCGTGGAAGGGTGGAGCATTGTTTGCACACCCTGTAATAAGACAAGGGTCTTAAGCCCGTATACCAAAACATTAGCAGGCGCGGCTCATCTATAAGGTCATTTGGTCAATGACCCATCTACTTATAATAAATTTCAAATTAAATTATATTTAATCGTAACAAAGAAGAAAACACAAATATATTATTATACAAAAGCTATCTTCAAACATATTATTATGCAAAACTACCTTCGCAAAAATGGAGAGAATTTACTAGGTCATAATTGCATGGAACTAAAAAAGGAAGCATATAATTTCTGGGCAATTCGGTGAAACTTAAATAGGGACGTATAATCGTACCACGGTCAATGCCTAGAGGCAACTCTTAATACAATGAGTGAATCAGTGAATACGCTGATCATGCGGTTGCCTACATCGAACTAAATCATATTATTTTTCGCTTTCGCGGTAATGGTGTTTTGGCGACGGCGCAGGTCTTATTGTAAAATATAATAATTGAATAAAGTTGTAGACCTTTTTGAAAAATGGGGAGTGATTCTACGCATCTGCCACTTCAGATTTACAACCGGGTTGTGGGAAAAATTGGTCTTGTCCTGTTCGCAGAACGTGAAGCAATTGCTGGAGCAAGGCATACTCTGTAATAGACCTAACAGACGATGGTTCAAAAAATTCGGAACAGGCGATAATAAGTCCAAGAGAACCAAACGCACAACACTGGTATGGATAATGCACATGAGTAGAACATATAGAGTATGCCTTGCTCTCTGTCAAGTGCCTCACCGTCTGCGTGGGAATAGGACAAGATCCAATTAATTCCACGACCCGGTTGGAGGTCCGAGGTAGCAGATACGTAGAATTACTCCCCATTACTCAGAGAGCTCTACAGAATAATCTCTTCATATCCTTGCCGACCTGATTCCCGAGTTTCGTTTTCTAAACTCATTTGAGCATCAGATCTAATGTAACGATGCCTTGTATCACTAAATACTCTTGTTTTGAATATAACAAAAACGACAAAACCGTAAAATCAATCGTAAAAAAATTAAATCAATAATTACAATAGATGAGTCTATCAAAGCAATAATACTCTCATCATATCTATTATCACTTTGTGCCTAAAAATTAATTGTTCTGATAAATAATGCCAAAATATATTATTGAATTTGACACTGATAATGTTAAAATTAAACTATTTTTAAACTTAAGTAAACATTTAATGTTAAAAGTAGCATAAGTCAACCTCGGTCACCCATCAAGAACAGACGTTATACATTGAAAAAAACAGATCATTTCTCCGTATATTGGAGCTCTTCTGCCTAGTGTTCTATTACAATAACTTTTGGGGGCAACATGCTTGAAAGTGTGTCTGTATAAATGATTGGGGAGCCATCAAAGTGGCAAGCAGTACCTGACTGGTGGCCGCCCGTAGTGTGCCAATAACACAATGAAGCTTCTAGTAAGTAAACGCTGGGTGCTTATTGCATACGGGGTGCTTAAAGGAGTGTGCATCTGTGAAAATTGTGAGTAAAGAGAAAGTGATAATTGAGATATTTAGTACTTGTTTTTTAAGAATATCGTTTACAGTGCAAGGCTTCAAGTTGAAATAAATTTACTAATTTAAAAATTGGGGTATCGATTAAAGAAAATTGTCAATATGAAACATTCTTATTTTTCACATAAAATATGACAGAAAAATATTAATCGACGGGTTTGAGCATTAAAAAAAAAGGTTCTTGTCTTAAGAAATCTATTCCTAGTTAAAGATTAGCAGTGTTTGTTTTGTAGAACAAACATTTTAAAAACTATACAGATCAGACTTATTATTCAGCCGAATTAATTTCGGATGTTTCCTAAAGATAACTTTATAATTTTTAAGATACATTAAATTTAAAATGGTATCAAATAATTGTGAATAAGTAAATTTTTAATTTCTTTTATTTACTAAATGTAATTAAAAACCTACTATATAATATAAAGAAATAATAATGTGTGAATTAATAAATAGAAAACCTCACCAAAAGAACGGACTAAACACAGATATGTGATGTATGATTAGCAAGGTATTTTTGCATTTTAAGCAAAAATCTGAGATCAGAATCTGACACTTAATCTGAAGTGTTTTAATTTCCCTCCGAAAAAAATACACAATTTTGACGGTTTTTAATATATACCAAAAATATGTTGGTGTTGCAGAACTAACCAAGACAAATTTTTGTTGAGATGTAAAAATACAGTGGAATAATATGTCACACGCTTACGTGTGTCCTACTTAGCTCACCTCTTTTTCATTTTCAAAAATTCATCAAAAAACTTATTGGAAAATCTTTGAGGCCTGGTATTTACATGCGATAAATGATTTTTGTTTATTTTTGTTGACCGAGCACAAATCTGCAGGGCTTAAAGTGAGTTGCGCCTTGGTGCAAGAAAATATTGGTCGCCCCTATAACAGGATTTTTTTGGTAAATTCAACATACAAGGGTCCTATTTACTAAGTGTTTAATTTCCATTTATACTTTTAAATACAACAGTAAGAAAAATGTCTTTTTAGCGTTGTATTTTTCAAAGCTAAATTTAAAATATAAACTCAATTTTTATCTCATGTCTACATCCATACCACAGGGTTGAACCTTATGTTCTTAGTTTATTATTAAACAATCTAACATTAGTTTTTTAAACTTTAAAGGAAGCCCATTTATATGACATTTTTTAATTTTGTTCACTAAAAATGAATAGAGTATCATACTGTTTTTTACTTGTAACACAATATTAATTATAGCTTTAAAAAAAGGCAACAAGATGTATTAACTAAATAACAAAAAACTCACAAATGTCACTTACGTTACAAAAGTAAAAATAATATAAAACTAAAAAAAAAAATTAGGTAACTATTTTCATTTTTGTAATTGGTCACAGCCCTATTGTGCTTTTTTCTCTTTGTATTTACAGTTCTGATAAAGGCCTCATACCGGAGAGCCGAAACGTTAAAATTATAATAGTATTTTATAAAGAAAATTTTGTTTTATCTGGCCTTTAATCCCAAGAATATTAAATAATAAAACTATATATATATATATATATATATATATATATATATATATATATATATATATATATATATATATATATATATATATATATATATATATATATATATATATATATATATATATATATATATATATTTTGTTTTTACTTTTCTTGGGGTTTAAGTCCTTTTAAAAAAAATACTTTTCTTTTCTTATTTTTGTTGCATTTATTGACGTTTCGGTACTATTTGACCTTCATCAGAAATAGAAATACAGTTTTTCACTAAGCGCTAAAAAATATGACAGTAATAAATATCTAAATCTAGAAGCTAACAACTAATGTTTTACCTTAAACAAATTTTTCGGGAACTGCTCTTTTTATATATTTTTATATATTTATATATATATATATATATATATCTATATATATATAATTATTTATTTATTTTTCTTGGGTATAGGTTTTTTTGTTAATAATTAAAACTACTTCATTACATAGCTAACATCTGACGTTTCGCCCAGCGTAGTGAGCTTTTTCAAAAATATATATTGCGTTCAGGCAACAACCTACAAACAATTACAAAAATTACTATTTTTTTATCACAAATTAAAATAATACATAACAACACATTTAAAAAAACTTTACATAACACTAATTTTACAGAAACGCACCTCGAAAAAGATTGTTATAGGCTCACATCTTATTTTGATTTAATAAAAATAAAAGAGTATCTGTTGTAGGAATTCTTTTTTGTTTATTTAAGGAAGCAAGAAGGTTTTTATTTTTATGTTATCTTTTTATCATTAAAATAAAAAAGAAATTGTTTTTCTGCTTTACTTTGGTTGAATTTATTTACTATATTATAATACAGATAGAAAAATTTTGTTGAAATATTATACAGTTTGTGGTGGTTTTAACCTGGATAAAAGCTGTTTTTAATAAATTAGATTGTGGTAGTATTTGGCTTAGATTTCTCATGTTTTTTTTTTAAATGTGTCGTTATGTATTATTTTAATTTGTTATAAAAAAATAGTAATTTTTGTAATTGTTTGTAGGTTGTTGCCTGAACGCAATATATATTTTTGAAAAAGCTCACTACGCTGGGCGAAACGTCAGATGTTAGCTATGTAATGAAGTAGTTTTAATTATTAACAAAAAAACCTATACCCAAGAAAAATAAATAAATAATTATTGGTTTATGGTTTAAGAAAGATAAATAAATTATATATATATATATATATATATATATATATATATATATATATATATATATATATATATATATATCTTTCTTTTTTTTTTTGGTATCCGAGGTTACTGCCTTTTTTGAATGTAATACATGTTTTGTTCAGGAGCTTTTGTGTCTTAATTTTAGGTACCCAATGTATAGTAATTTTAAAAGAGGAATATCATTTTACATATTTACCTGCAACTTTCATAATTTAATGAATATTCAAATAAAGCGGAATATTTAATTATACAAAAGCAAAGTAATCATAGGATTAAGAGAAGTCATTGGCATTAAAATTGTAATTAAAATTTAGTTATTGTAAGTAAAAGAGAGTAGAATAAAAACTGTTTTCAAGAAGAGAAATTATCATTAAGTATTTTAAATAATAAAGTTTGTTAACTTTATTACTAATTACAAATAGTTATTTAACAGATACATATTATTTTATTGGCTATACATATGAGTTAAGTTAGTGTAATTAGTTTTTAACTTTTATTTACAAGACAGAAGTTTAAATATAATTTTCTTCCTTATTTACACAAAATTTTAGAAAAACTCTGTACAATTTGTTAAACATTAAATTGCCTTTCTACAATAATTGAAAATAGGTGAAAACACATTTAAATTTACAAGTTACACATAAGTTTCCTAATTGCGGTAAGAAAATTTAAGGGCTTATTCCTGAGCCATATAAAAAAAAAAGTTCATATAAACATGGGTCCTTAAATTTTTCGTTTTCAGAATATAACAAAACTTAAAAATTTCTAAAACACTTTTTTTAAGTAAAATTTGTTACAATACCTAGATATAAACACTGTTTACTTAAGTATTTGCCGTTGTTGTTATTATTGCTAATAAGAAGTTATAACACCAAATTTTTAAAAGAAAAATCCCCTTGCTTCTTGTTTAATCCAGGATTATGCAGTTTAGCGGATTTTTTTGGAAAACTAAGCAATCTACGTAAAAATATAATAAAACCTAAAAGTTTTTTTTCAGCCCTTTCATCCGGCAAAAATATAAAGTTGCAAAAAAGTCAGTGGCGTACATTTTTTTGTCAAAACTATTAGCTAAAATGCGCGCCACTGGTCTCACTAATTAAAATATTTTAGCGCTTTATCTTTTTAAAGCTTAACATCTTGTCTTAAGCTGTTTCTACAGTTTAAAGGTTTTCTTGCATGCAATTTTCGATCTGCGCACGCGCATTTTCACTTCTAAAAAATTGCTACAAAGTACGCGTGTGCAGATCGAAAAATTGCAGCAAGAAAACTTTCATACAAGAAATATGTTAAACTGTAAAAACAGCTTTAGAAACAAAGCATTTGCAGACCTATGTTAATATTTTTTTTAATTGGCCCAGGAATATGCCTTTAATTTTTTTACCAGAAATCAGGAAGAGTCAATCGGCTCAAAGATACATGTTTCTATCAGCAGCGGCTGGTGATGGCCACTTTGATGGGTCAACCCGCACCATAGGTAAAAACTAATGTTTAAAATGTTATTTAGGCCTCCTATTATAAGTATTTAATCCATTTTTAGTAATAATATGTTAAAAAGTAAAACAAATAACGGTAAAGTAATTTAAAAGACTGTAATATTCAACAATTAAAACAAAATTATTAGTATATTTAACAATGGTGCGGGTTGACCCACCTAATTGGCCATCACCAGCCGCTTCTGGCTTCTATACCCTGAGACCTGAACCAAGGCGGTCCCTCTTGGCAAGTAATTTAAAGAATGTACGGCGCCTACGTACAAATTTTTTCACTATAAAATATATTTTTTTATTTTTTTGATAGAGGTCTCAGTTACACAAACAAAATGTTTTCCAATTTTCCATAAAATTATGTTATTTAGTTTAAAGAATTATACTCCAAAATGAATAACCTAACTTTATGCAGAATATATCACACATTTGGTTACTGTAATCCTTCACAGATATTTAGGGGTTAAAAAACTCATTATTTGAAAACTAAAAAAGTTATATATTATATAAAGTTAAGTAAAACATAAGAGTAGAGAGCTTTGACTGTCGACCATTTAAATTAGGTATAAATTTTGTCAATGTCTACCAAACTAATATTAAAATTAATTACTAAAACATTATGTAACCGGACTTGTAAGCTGATACCATGATTATGCTAATTAATTTAAAGCCTGAGTAGATTAAGGACTTTTTGTTTATATAAGATATTTACGTATGGTTTAATTTTTTATTTATTTTTTAAAATCACTAGTAAAATGACATAATTTATATATTGGGTAAATTCTGGCGTTTTTCTTGTTTGGGAACTTCTTGTTTGGTACCCTAAAGTTTTGCCTATAATTTTTATAACATAGACAGACATATATAATTATTCTAAGTTTACACGAGCGCAGTAATGCGTGTGCCCAAACCACTAGCGTACCGTGGGTGTGGCGAGGGGGGCGGTCTGCCTCGGACCCCCAGTTAGAGGCGGCCCCCAAACGGTGGTTCTTATAATGAAATAAGGTACATATTGGTGTTTGGGACGCAGTTTTTGAAGGTGTTTTTGTTTGTTTGGGTACCAAGATACAAAAAGGAGGAGGAAAAAATATTGACTAAAGGGAGCCCCAACTTTGCTTACCGCCCTGGGCGCCGATAGCTCTAAGTACGTCACTGGTCCAACTATACGGGATTCCAAAAAATCGATGGAAGCAGAGGTATTCGCAGACAAACAGAGTTTAAGCAGAACTTGCAATAATAAAGGTTTCTATAAAGCTATTACCGAAAAAAGTTTTGCCAAATAAAGTTAATATCTTCACCTACTACAAAATGGCGGTACTTTAAATATTACCCAAATACCTGATTGGGATGGCCGTATTTCCGAAACTAATCAAATTAGATGTACTTAATGTAATATTTTCTTACAGACTCTCTTGAAAATATTTTTAATGGTAATATTAGTGATAATATACGGGGTAGGATAAAAAGTGTATTATATTTTTAATAAAGCACCCTGGTATATTATATTAAGCAATAAACAGAGCTTTAAGAAAATACCTTAATAAGTATTGATTTTTCGAGAAATATGGCCATCCCAATCAGGTCGGGTGATGGGTAATTCTAAAAGTACCGCCATTTGTAGTAGGTAAAAATATTGACTTTATATCTTAGGGTTACAAAGTACTCGTCAGGAGCTTAGAAATGATGTATAACTTAACCCTCTTTCTATTTTGGGGTAGGGGCTCCTGGTGACTAGAGGTTAAATGGGCCAGATCTCTTTTCGCAGATAACTGAGTGGTAACCTTTTAAATGGACCCTATAGGTATGTTCCCTATGTTCTACTAAGGGCCCAATTTGAGACGTACCTTGGGTATCCTCAACTATAAAGAAATTTTTTGCAGACCTAATATATTAAATGTCCTAAAGTGAAAACGGTTTCCCACATACATTTTTATTTTTTGATTAAAAAAAAATGTTTTGCTTCTTAAAAACAATATTTACGTTGCGACATTTGCTTCGTTTGGTTACAGGGCTCAAAAACTACAAAATCTGAAAATGGACCAAGAGAAAAACACCTTTATTTTTACTCATTTAGCAAAATGTCAACTACTACTATTAAAATAGGATTTTTTTCAAATAAATTATGTTCGAAAAAAAATTAAAGGTGTTACACAGCATAAAAAATACCTTTTTATATTTCAAGCCACTTCAGAATATTTTCACAAAACTTGATACATTTTTTTACTGGTTAAAGTCCTTATATTTTGTCAACTGAGGATCACTTCAGTGGCGTCTGAAAGGTCTGACTTTTGCGAGCGTTATTTTGAAAATTATATTTATTAAAGGATGTGTTTCCAAATATCTTAAAAGTTAAAAAGTAACAAATTCATATAACCAAAAAAGTGTTGTGTAAACGGTTGTCCTGAAAATTCTATAAACTTTATTTTTTTAAGCACTGGCTATGACACTTACATCATTTATTAGCATGGCCGAAAACGTACTAAGGTGCCGTCAAAAAAATGGCCGTCAATATGGCGGCTTTGTCATAACCCTTAATAGAAAATATTTAAACTGTGCTTTGCTCTACAAAGGGCATTATAAAACTATTTCAATAAAAAACAAATACCAGAATAATAATTTAAGAAACAGATATTACATAAACCACCATTTACGAAATGGTAACATCCACTTCACCTAACCCGTCAAACGAGCAAAAAAAATCAGCGTGTAAAATACCGGAAAGAAATTGAATCTTGTTAACTTCCCCGTGCATTTATAGCTAATTGCTTGTTTTTCACTTTCGATCGTTTGCAATAACTCTAAGTGCGGGCGCCTGCCATATGTTACTTTTCAAGAGAAAGGATTTCTAGATCACTTGTCGGTACCATACGGTTTTTTGTTGGTACTTTGGTGTAAAATCTGCATTTATTAATTCGTAATGGGTAATTAACTTAAGAGGTCGATTTGGTTTTTATGATAATTGCTGTTATTGCTTAAGCTTTTATTAATCAATAAATGTATTTATTACATCAATCAGTAACTTTATTTTTAATTAAACTTCATTTGCAAAGAAACTTTATACAGAATGTTTATTAAGAAGGTAGCGAAACTAAAGTGTGTTATTTCTTAGTTAAAATTTAAGACATTATAGTTCTTTCTAAAACTGTCCCATTTTTAACCGACTCACCGAAGAAGGTTATCAATTCGCCATGTATATTTTTTTTTGTGTGTATGTTATGCGATTACTCCGGCGTTTGTGAATCAATTTTTATTTATTTTTTTATTTTTTATTTAATTTAAAAGAGTGCACTTTCGCGGTGGTCCCATAAAAAAATAAGTCAGAAAAGCCTAATTCCAATTTTCAAATTTATTGATTGTTTTACCACTTAAAAAATATAAAATCAATTTTGTATGATTTTTCCAGGGTTTTTCAGCGCTCTGCGCACTCCTGCTGTTGGCGAGCGCAGAAGAAAAAACAGAAAGCAAAGAAAAAACCGCCGATAGCAAACCAGTTGAGTCAGCTCCCGAAGAAAAGAAGCAGGACAAGAGGGGCTGTCTCTCGGCTATGGAGGTGGTCGTGGATTTAGTAGCGGAGGAGGCGATTATGGAGGTGGTCATATAGGAGGAGGCGATTTTGGAGGTGGTCATGAAGGAGGAGGCGGGTATGGAGGCTCTATAGGTAAAACAAATATAAATATTTTTTTATCGCATGAGTTTCTGTTACCCACTTGTAATAGTGTTTTATATATACCGGATGTTTTCCAAAGGTGGTTAGGTGGTTTCCTATAACTTTTTTACTTTCTAAAAATATAATTTAGAATAGCGTTATTTGACATAAATATGGAACTGTTTACTTGTTTTCTATTAATTTTGGCTTAACCAGAAGTGACAGGTACTTTGAAATTTTCAATGGCTCCACCGCTATACAGGGTGATTCAAAAATCGATCACGAAACTTAAGGGGTGATTGTACTTAACAAAATAAAGGTAGAGCCTCATATAATTTTTTTCAAAATGTCATTCGTTTTGGAGTTAAAAGCCGTCAAAGCTCAATTTTTGTTTTGGGTTTTTCGCCATATTGCATTTATTTTTTAACCAATAAAGAGTACCTTATTTTTTAAGTTTTTGATTGTCTATTAAATGGCGCCCCCAGCTTTGCAATATCTAACAAAAAAAGTTATAATGTAAATAAATTTTAAGTTTTAGGTGCCCTCTGTCGGCAAAAAAAACTTTTGTCTTATAATTTTAGAATCTGCAAAGCTCCATTTGTGTGCTAAATATCAACTGGATTGGTTAAAAATAAATGCAATATGGCAAAAAACCAAAATAAAAATTGAACTTTGATAGCTTGTAACTCGAAAACGAATGACATTTTGAAAAAAATTATATGAAGCTCTACCCTTATTTTGTCAAGTAAAATCACCCCTTTAAGTTTCGTGATCGATTTTTGAATCACCCAGTATTTTATATTTTGTCAATATTATAGAACATTCTAAATACAATGACACCCCACGTTTTATTTTTGTCACGCTCTCACAAATGTATTATTTTTCTATATTGAGAGTGCCTCGTTTAAGCCAAAACGGTTAATTTTATGGCAAGAAGTCATAAAAAAAAGTTTTTTTTTGTTTTGAAACTTCTCAGCTCTGGGTAAAAATATGCAAAATGGTATTTATGATCATAACTCCAGAAATGCAAAAATGGCTTGTTAAGATGTTATAAAAAAATCCAAATAATTTAGTACTGCATACAATAGTCCAGGCGGAAAACCTGATTGCAAAAAAATGCCTTACAGCAAACTATTGGCACAGTTTGAGTAAGAGCATTATAACTTTCTAAAAAACACTTTCGAACCAAAATATTGCGTTATGTTTTTGCAATTTCAAGCTAAACAGTAAATCCTATTAAAAAACTTAAATTTAAAGTTGTCGACAATAAAAACCTACAACTTATGTCATAACCATTTTTACCCTAACCACGAAATTTTTTTGACAAATGTAGTTGTTAGTTTTTAATAAATGCGATACAAAATATTTATAATTTATTTAAATAAAAATTAAACAAAAATTAAAAACACAAAATATTGACATTTTTTATAATACTCGTACATTGTGATATTTTCGTCGAAAAATTGATACTATTTATTAAAGTTGTAATTTTTACAAAATTTTTAAATATTTTAAAAAGTTTAGAAACATTTTTAAATGTAAAACTTGAATTACAGGTATACAGTGTGACCCAGAATAGGTGTTACAAGGAGACAAATGGAACAACATTTTTAAATTTTTAATCGGAAATTTGAGAAAACTGGACTCATGGTCCAAAACAAAGAAATACAAAATTTTGCTTCTATTGGTAATATACAGGGCAAGTTATAACTAAAAATATAAAAAATGACCTAGTGTAAAGTACTTTTATTTTTCAAAATTAAACAAAATTGTATAAGTTAATGTTGTACATAATTAAATTTTACATTAAAATTTGTGGGTACAGCATTAATGAAAAAAATGTTTATTGTCAATTTTTGTACATGTTATGCACTTGAATACTCGACACGGCAAAGCAAATTTTACCAAAATCTTTAAAATATGTTTTAATTCAATTTTAAATTTTATTCCTTTAGGCGCACTAATACATTTTTAATTTAAACTGGATTTAAACATAAAATTTAATTCCCTACAACAATTTTGTTCTATTTTTAAAAATAAAAAAATTTTACACTAGGTCATTTTTCATATGTTTAGTTATGACTTGCCCTGTATATTACCAGTGGAAACAAAATTTTGTATTTATTAGTTTTGAATCATGCGACCACTTTCCCCAAAATTCCGATAAAAAATTTAAAAAATTGTTCTGGGTCACACGGTATACCTGTAATCCAACTTTCACAATTAAAAATGTTTCTAAAGTTTTTAAAATATTTTAAAATTCTTTAGTAACTACAATTTTAATAAATAGAATTAATTTTTCGACGAAAATAACGCAATGTACGGGTATAATGAAAAATGTCAATAATTTGTGTTTTTAATTTTTTTTCAATTGAAGTATTTTTTTTATTGCTTTTATTTAAAGTACACAAAAAAAACGAAAAATAAGCCCTGTGCGGAGCATTTTGATAAAAAAATTTAATCAAAAATTTCAATTGTTTTTTAAGTGAATTTTCATAATAACGGCTGAACATTTATTGATGAAAAAATACTTTGCTATATGTTTTGCATACACACGATGCGGAACCTTGGCATATCGTCTGTATCCGGCGTAAGGTTATGAATCATTTAAAGGATTTAACAAGTTACTAATTTTCGCTCTAGTACCATATTAATGCATATGGATTTTTGTGTTTTTGTTAATTTAGAGTTTTGGAAGGGTGTTCCTTTGATTTGGGTGTAAGTAAGTTATTATTATTTCGGTTTGTTCTGTTGTCTCTTACTGTTGGTAACATTATTGTGTTCATTATTGAAATGTACTTTTTTTAAAATAGTATAACAGTAACAGTATAATATTAAATATATCTTCTTTAAATTTTAGCTTAATCAAACTATTTTTGTAAAAGATAAAAATTAAATACCGAAAAAACATTTTTGTTATACTTGAAAATTTTTAAGGTTAGCGTAAAAATGGTTATGACATAAGTTGTAGGATTTTTATTGTCGACAACTTTTATTTTAACTTTTTTAATAGGATTTACTGTTAAGCTTAAAATTGCAAAAAAACATTTTTACCCCTAAAAAGCACCCCCTTCATCACATAACGGATTGTTTTGATTCGGAAGTGTTTTTCTTACAAAGTTATGTTGCACTTAACAAAACCATACCATTAGTTTGCTGTAAGGATTTTTTTATAACCTTTTCTACTGCTATTTCACCTGAGCTAGAAGATGTTGTAAAAAGGATTTTTTCGAAATGCATTTAATAAAATAATTCTAAATCAACCTTTGCACTAAATATTAATATTAATTTACGTCATTAATTTATTATGTGTTCTATAGAAAGAGTCTAAAATGTCGTTTTGGGTATTCTAAGAAGTCACCCTCGTTTCATTTAAAAGTTATGACTATAAATTGGAATTTGCAAACTTTTACCCCACCTGGAGAAGTCGAACAAAAGACGATTAATTAAATTTGTTTATAGCTGCTTGACCTAAAATTAACTGTTTTAACTTAATCATGACACTGTAGATTAAACATAAAAAAATTACAACAGAAGTAACAAAAATCACATGTGAGGTGTCATTGCATTCATAATGCCCTATACTATGAACAAAGATAAAATCTACCGGTGGTGCCATTTAAAACTTAAAAGTAGCAGTTAATAAGAACAAAATACAAGTTAACAAATCAATCAATCTACATTTATATCAAATATTAACATTCCAAATTTCATGATTCTATTTTAAAATTTAAAAAGTGAAGCCATCTGTGAGAAACACCCAAAATGGGTTTTGTACCTAAAAACTCAAAGGCATTTTTATTTTTGTAATACCTAATTTCGATCGTCGATTTTTAGATCTCGGTGAACATCACGAAAAAACTGTCACCATCGTTAAGAAAGTAGCACAGCCATATCCAGTGGAAAAAACTGTTCATGTGCCTGTCTATAAAAAGGTACCATATCCAGTAAAGGTACCATATCCTCAACCCTACCCTGTTGAAAAGAAGGTTCCAGTCCCAGTAAAAGTACCTGTACACGTGAAGGTCCCCATTCACAAACCAGTACCAGTGGAAAGATTGAACATTACCCAGTTAATGTTCATGTAGACAAGCCTTATCCAGTTAAAGTACTGGTACCACAGCCTTTCCCCGTAGAAAAACTGTGCATGTTCCATATAAAGTTCCAGTACCAGCACCGTACCCCGTCGAAAAAGAGGTACCGTATCCCGTTAAGGTACCAGTACACGTACCAAAACCTTACCCTGTAGAAAAGATTGTACCATATCCAGTTAAAGTACATGTAGACAGACCATATCCAGTACACGTCCCAAAGCCTTATCCAGTCCATGTGGAGAAAAACATCCCATATCCAGTTTTTAAACCAGTTCCCGTACCCGTTAAAGTACATGTCGATCGTCCCATTCCCTACCCTGTTGAAAAACCACAACCATATCCGGTAAAAGTACCGGTACCCCAACCATACCCAGTAGAAAAGAAGGTTCCAGTACCAGTCGAGAAACCAGTACCTTATCCAGTAAAAATACCAATTTTCAACCCCGTTCCTTATCCTGTAGAGAAAAAAGTACCCGTTGAGGTAGAAAAGCCTTATCCAGTACCTGTGAAGGTTCCAGTGCCAGTACCGGTTCACGAAGAGCACCACGGTGGAAGTAGTTATGGAGGTGACTTGGGAGGTGATGGTGGTAGTAGCTATGGGGGTGATTTGGGAGGACATGACTTTGGAGGTTCTAGTGGGGGTGGAGAAGAGTATGGACATTAAAAAATAGGCGTTTTTAATGAGTAATAAATAATTTTAAATTCTTGTCAGTATTATATTCTGTTGATTTTTTTTGTATTGTGATCTTTGTTAAATATTAATAAATTGTGTTTGTATAATTGTTTTTTTTATTTAACAAAATATACAGAATGTTTGCCAACTGTGGTGCCAAACTGGTATGGTGGAATCATCTAATTTAAGTAAATAAAAAGTTAATATAAACATGGATTAGCAATTTTTTGTCCTCAAGATACAGGGTGTTAAATTTTTTAAATAACTGAACAATTTCAAAAACACTTATTTTAGTAAAAATTGTTAGGCTGGATATATAATAACCTTATTTACATTAGTATTTGCTGCCAAGAAAAAATAACAAAAGCTAATTTAAAAAACGCTATGCTTTATTAATGTTACTATGTAATTAGGTGGATTAAAAATCAATATGTATTAAAAACAAGCTTGAATTTTTAAAGAGTGTATTTACATTTAAAGTCATATGGTAGTCATACTACCAACTTATAAAATATTAAGTATTGTTACTATATTATTAAAGTGTTAAAATACGTTAAAGTTTATGTATAGCTTAGCCTGATTCCTAATCTGCAAACACAGACCTATGTTCATTGTACACATGATTACTTATAGTTTTTAAATTTATATTTTAAGTAATTATTGATTATTATTGATTAATTTTTACCCAGTCAGTGGCGTAAAGCTTTTATTAGAAACATTCCTTAAGTTGCCGCTCTTCACGCCCCTGGACTCATTAAATGTGACTAATATTTGATAAATTACCCTCTTAATGCTATAAATTACATAGCCAAATTAAAACAAAAAGTCTTTTACCATTTTTTGTTAAATTCACCTTTTCAAAAGATATTTGACGTTAAAATTACTTGTGGACTCCACTTCAACAATAAATAACTTTTGAAGAAGTGAATTTATTGAAAAATATTAAAAGAATTTTTAATTCCTTTTAATATATTTATTTGATTTATTTAAATATTGATATTTGTAGAAATAACAAAAATCAAAATCCAAGAAACATTGAAAAAAATAGTTCCATGTTCAAACCCGATTATATGGAAACAGATTATTTGACAATTTACAAAAAGAGCTTTATTGTAGGAAATGTATTATTTTTTTAAGAATCTGTGTTGGTGAAATTAGAATAGCTATTGAAAAAAATTAAACATTCTTTTTGCAAAAAACACCCTGTATCTTAAGAACGAGGAATTCTTTGTCATATTTTGATTTGGCATTACTGTTTAAATCACTTCGTATATTTAAAATTATTTATAAAAATTTCGTATCGACTAAACCAATTTAAAAAACATGTTTAAAATGTACGATTTATTTGTTGTAATTATTTTTATTTTTATTTTTCAAAATCTTTAGTAATCATAAAAAATACATAAAATATTTTGTTAGTTTTTGGATGGTCAACCATAGCTTGAAATTTTAAGACCATGTTCCGACAATAAAAAAGGTTGAAAAGGACATTTTATTCCATAAACAAATGTCAAAATTGCAATTATAGTTTCTTATTGCATTAAAGATCCCTAGAAGTAAAACTTAACACTCAAAGAGTATAATAGGTATTTCGTAGGTTAACATACACATTCGTATTTAACGGCTTCTTCGCCATTATGTCAAGAAAAATCTACCTGGTTAATTTGTATATTCTATGTATATATGTTTGGTAAAATATTAAAGTTATTATACTTAATAGTCTTCGCCCCCTGCTAACTTTTGTACCCCTAACTTTTCATTTAAAAATTTGGATATGACAAATAAAGATGGTGGATGGGCGTCATCTTAAAAAAATAAATGGAAATGGGGGTTTTAGGGCATATCATTTTAAATGTCCTGACGAGTACTTTATAACTGTAGAATATAAAGTCAACATCTTCATCTATTGCAAAATGGCGGTACTTTAAAAATTACCTAAATTTCTGTTTTGGATGGCCATATTTACGAAACCAATAAAGTAAAAGTAACATATTAAGTACATCTAGTACTTAATATGATATTCTTGAGGCTCTTTTAAAGATTTTTTTTAATGTTGATTGAATATACAGGGTCCTTTGTTAAAAAATAAATACTTTTTGTTCTAGCCTGAATAATAGTATCAGTATGACCAATTGAAAGATATTTAAAAGAGCTTTTAGAAAATACCACATTATGTATATCTAACTTTATTAGGTTTCCGAAATATGGTCATCAAAATCAGGTATTTAGGTGATTTTTAGAGTACCGCCATTTTGTAGAGTCTACATTAAAGTATCGACTCTTTTAAATGATATAACACAAAACCTCCCTTTCCATTTAATTTTTTTCCCAAGATGGCGCCCAACCGGATACAAAAGTTAGAATGGGGAGGGGGATATTTCCGTCCACACTGTATAAGAATAGAGCAAGTTATTATTGACCTAAAACCTAAAAGAAATAACTTTTAAAAACACTTACCTTAAGTATGGTATATTCGCAGGAATATGATATTTGGAGCCTGGATCGAAATCAATTTCAGATCTTAAAACTGGCGGTTTAATGCCTTGATACTGCTCCCTAAAAATGAAAAAAATATATTAAGCTCAGAAAAAAGTCACACTAAAAATTTTAGAAAAAATATGTGTATAACTTTAACGAGTTTTGGGTTGGTCAAATACAGTGCATGGTAAATGTAAAAGTGGGAGCAACTCCAATTTTGACGAAATTTGGTATATGGGGTTTTTTGAGGCGCTGATCACGAATCTGTAAGGTTTTTTGTAAACATATTGTTCCCAAGATATTCATCATCAAAGTGGAAAAACAAGCTAATCTTATTTTTACTATAATTATACTAAAATACTTCTTTTTGCACGCAATTTTTGTTTAAAAGTGAAGCTATGCAATTTAATTAAAAAAACAAGTGTTAATATACATGAAAAATGGGAATTTAAAGGTGAAAATTAAATATTATGTTCCATTTTAGCCTAAAATCAAGAATTGTGTGATTTTAACTTTGATCTCAGAAACAAAACGTTTTAAAAAAAAGAATTCTTTCGGATTCGTAATCAGTGCCCCACCCTCATATGCAAATTTCGTCAAAATCGGAGTTGCTCCCACTTTTAGACAATAAAATTACCCAGTGCATTTCTTTAATTTTCCCCTCTTTTATTTTTTGATCGGATCAATTTAAAAGAGTAAAACTTTGGAATATGAAGTTGATGCATAAATACTATATTTAAGAGTGAAATTAACAGATAGAAATTTTAAAATAGCGGTGGGCGCCCTCTTGAGAAAAAAATTAAATGTAAAGGGAGGTCTTGTGACATATCCTTTTGAAGCCCATAACGAGTGCTCTATAATCCTAGAAAATAAAGTCAATACCCTAAGTTTATTAAAAATTGCGGTACTTTAAAAATAACCAAAATACCTGATTGGAACTGCCATGTTTCCGAAACTAATTAAGTTAGATATACTTAATGTGATATTTTCTTAAAACTCTTTTAAAAATCTTTTTAATAGTGACATAATATACAGGCTACTTCATTAGAAAAAGGATATACTTTTTTTGCTGCTCTGTATAATAATCATAATATATTATAATTATCACCAGTATCACCATTTAAAAGATCTTCAAAAGAGCTTTAGGAAAATATCATATTAAATACACTATTGGTTCTGGTAATATGGCCATCCAAATTAGGTATTACAGTAATTTTTAAAGTACCGCCATTTTGTACTAGGTAAAGATATTAACTTTATATTCTAGGGTCATAAAGTAGTCGTCTAGACCTTTAAAATAATTACTTTTATACCCCCTTTCCATTAATTTTTTTACAAGAAAACCAGCAAATATTTTTTATATATTGACGTCTTTAACAAAAATCTATATCAATTGTAAAATAAACACATTTGTTTTGTTTACCTCAGAATATGCCAGTGACAGTTGTACTCCTCCTTGCCGATCTTTCCATTGAAAATATCGTACCTCCATTTGTCCATTACGTACGCAAATGGAAGAAATGCTATTTTTTCCAAAGCCATTTTATACAGATAGTTTATATCAATTGCCGTGTCTTCGACAGAAATCGGTACTAGTCCTAATGCTTGGAGATGTTTAGGAGTTCCTATGGATAGACCTATTGCTTCTCCTATGGCTTCGTGAAAAGCTAAAAATGATTGGTTATGTAAAGTTTAAATATAATTTTTTTTTTTTTTGAAAATTTCAATAAACTGAATAATAAGTAACGCAAATTTTATAAACATCTTTAAAACCGGTAAACCTAAGATATTTGGGGCATGTGGAATTTATTTGTGATATCGGCATTGTTTCCAGAGTTTGCAGTTTTATGCTACACGTACTTATTTCGTTTTTATTTTAAAGAAATGTTTTATTTATTTTTATTGCATTAAATTAAGCAAATTAAATTGAGTCATTCTCTAAATGTATAAAACTTAGGCCTCTATTGGTACATACAGGGTGCATTTTTAAAACTAACAATGGTTATACTCGTATTTTCTAAACCAAGACAAATATCAAAAAATAAAAATATATCGTTTCTATAAAACTTGGGGGAAATATAAATGTCGTTTTTTCAAAACACCCCTATTAACCCCTTAACCTTGGGGGTGAAGCTTAAGGGTTTAATAGAGGTGCTTATGTGTAAAAAAAATAAAAGCTTGTTTTTGAGAAACACCAACGACGAAATATATTTTTGCTTAAAAATATTTAGACTAATGCCAGCTTAAACCCCACTGCCAGAAAATAGATTTCTGAAAATGCGAAAACTCTTAAAATAAATAAAAAAAATAAATAAAAAAATACGTGAATTTTTCAACTATCTTATAAACAATGTAACAAGTTAATAACAACAAAAGTTTTCATATGGTGTATCATTTGTAGTTGAAGCACAGAATATTTTTAATGTTTAAATTATATTTAATCCGTACCTGGATTAGCGCCATCCCTGAACACTTTTGGTTGATTTTTATAGGCCATAAAGTAGTGAATGTGCGCCATTTCATGGTGGGCAGTGATTAAGTCTTTCATATTTACATTGGAACACATTTTAATTCTGAAAATAATGCATATAAATTAACATGTAATGGTTTATGAACGATCTTAATGAAAATACCCACTGAAATGTAGAGAGAGTTGTGTACTTTTTTAAATAGTTATTAATAGTCACATAACATTCCATACAATAATAAAATATGTATAATATAATAATTTTACACTCTCTCCAATGTTTTAATAATGATGCATCTACTTAAATGGATACCTTTTCAAATATGATCAACATAAACTTCCTCTAAATGAGTTTAAAATTTATTTACACTCGACTTTAAGTTTAAGGAACCTTGGCCATCCCGTAGACCCGATTTAAATTATTTCAATTTCAATGTATAGGATAAAAAAACTATATTTTATTGTTAAATATATTTTCACGCTCTTAAAACTCTAACCCATTTATAATCATAGCCTAATAATTCAGTTTCAATGGTGTAGTGTGATTTATAATATGCACTTCAGTGTTTGCAAGTTTAATCGATGTTTTTCTTTTTAATAAGGGCTGCTAGGTACGTATTTCAAATTCTAGATGCTTATTTACATGTTTGGCAACCCAAAACCTGACGTTTTATCTCGTTCCGTATTATTTTCCTGTTCTTTCATTTTGAGTGGTCTATATAATTTTTGAATATTTAGGTTAAATTAGAATAAATTAAAAAAATTAACCTGGATTTATATGGTCTAGCACTGCAACCTGTTCAAGCTGGTCTTCAAGATCTCCACAGACTAAAATCTGACTTTTTTAGAAATTTTGCTAGTTTGGTTTTGTCATAAGGCTTCACAGTAACACCATAAGTGCTTCGCAGTTTCTTCGTCTTCCTGAAAAAACCTACATATGCTTTCTCCTGCGAGGCTCATTGCTTCCTGGTGCTTTTAAGGTTTACTGTAAACTTGTTAAAACCTACATATGCTTTCTCCTGCCAGGCTCATTGCTTCCAGGTGCTTTTTAAGTTCACTGTAAACTTATTAATTTACCTTCCATGATTCATAATAACTTCGGGTTGTGATTCAGGAGGTCACGTGTAAATTCAGGCAATATTAAATGATTTTTTTACCTGTTGCTGTCTTGAAATTCTTGACTATCAGCCGTGAGACTCCCTTATGACGCACGATTATATATTATTTAACCTGTCGTGATGGGATTCCACAGAGGGCTGTGGAATCCCATCACGCAGCTTGCTTGCTCTGAAATATTTACTTTACCGCATTTATAGAGAATTTATTGGGATACAGTCCTTATTTGAAAAGTAATTTCTAGCCGGTGCTACTTTAGTGTGCGGTCTACCGATATATTTCTACTTTAGTATGCGGTCCACGGATCTGTCTCTGTTATAGTATGCGGTCTACCATTTAAGATACAAACTAAATCTGTGATTTGATATGACAATAACCCTGACACTATCTCTAAAATTAACATAAGCTTAGCTAAACTGAATAAAGGCAGACTGGTGTATTGCTTTATTTTTTATTAAAAATACGTCGCAATTATTTAAGTAATATGTACAGTTATCTGTATGCAGTTCTCATATCATTAAGAAATGCTATAAACAAATATTCTGACTCGTTTCTTCCTATTTTCCAGCAGAAATAATCCAGGTGAGATTGTAAATGCTTAATAGGTACTCTTCTCATTTTTTCAGAATTTGTATTTTGGCCTCTAACCAAGAACTCTCGACCCCTTGTGTATGGGCGCCTGTAGCCGGAACTACATAATTTTCTTGATGATTAATTGTGGAATGTGTATACCCCAATTGATCCAAGTTCCTATATGCTGGTTACTTATCAGAGTGAATTACTGACCCAAACCGCACTTTTCGTGGAATGATTGGAAATAATGTGTCCCTATGCCGCCGCTCTACGAAAAAGTAGCGGCAGTCTGTTTCTCTTTTTGCCAAATACCAAGGGGCCATCCACTGTAGCACAATGGTTTCTATTGCTTTCTACCTCGGCGTCGCTGTCTTCAGATAATGCCACCCGGTCTCCATTTAAAATGCGACCACGGTTGTATTTCCGCCGACCAGCAAATCTAGCCTCATCAATTTGGATAGGATTATCGTCAGTGCCTACCATCTGGCCCCGGCTGGTAACAATGGAACTACAGACTTCTCGGCATATATTAAACCAATCTGTTAAGGTAGCTGATGATTTTCCAGTAAGATTTGTCACGCTTGTCATGGGGATCTCCTGTACAAAAAGAAAAACTAGCTCCAAAATTATGTGACATGTAACACAGCTTAGGTTTGAATTTATTATATTATTGATATCCGTGTAGTAGAAAAATGTGAAAAACAGAAAATGAACGCGTGGCTTGACAACCCTTTCTGTGACAACGAAGCACATGCAGGTCTAAATTGTCCTCCTCCTTTTCTGCTGCATTTCGCTTCCACACCGATAGCATTCGTTATTTTCAGATTCTTCTAAAATTTGGTGTTGCCGCAAAAAGTTGACAACAACATTATTACGTATCACTATAAAAAACTAAATAAACTAATTTTTATAAAAATTTGCCCTTCGATTTATATGCCATATCACCATATTTGGTTATTAATATTCTATTAGAATCAGGTCCCTGCTTAGGTACTAATTTTTACAATTATGGTACTCTTAAGTATTAATGTTTATTAGAATTGTTAGAAAGATTATGTAAATAGTAAATAGATATTAGCCAAATAATAGGTTTATATCTTGGAAGATCCCGAAACGCAGGTAGACCGCATACTAAAGTGGCCAAATAATCGGTAGATTCCAAAATACAGTTTTTAAGTTATTTTTAGATATTTATTTATTATTCTTAGTGTTACAGCTTTAGTTATACTAACCTAAAATCTCGTCTATTACAAAAATCCCACGCTGATGGTGTACATAAAACAACTCTATCCACTGGTTCTTCGAAGATTGATCCTTGCCAAAAGTCTAACGGCATGGCAGTCATATTTAGAGATACAAAGAAATCTTCAGAAAGACGAAATAGATCGATTGGTGTAAAACCCTGAAAAAAAAAAAAGAAAAAATTGGGAAATAGGCTGCGTTTACTGTTTAAGGTTGGAATTCACGATGAAAGTTTGTCATTAAATTGTTGTGTTGTAAGTCTAAAATTTCAAGTTTCCCATTGAAATTCAAATATCGTTTTTACAGGGAAACTTTTGACTCACGACACAAAAATTTCAAAAATACTTTCATCGTGAATTCTTACCTTTATGGTTTCTCGTCTTTTAAAATACTAATATGTAACAGTTTTAAACAATAACACTATTATTCTGAGAATATCCTACCTGTCTAACCATTTCCGGAGTGACGTCTAAAAATGCTGTCCTGGATACGGCTGTGTTATATCAAAAATATTTGACCAAGTTTGTCCCCACATATTTCCTTTAACAGAAGAATTCAAATTAACAATAATATTTTTCATAATAGTACATTAAAAAGGGAAATAAAAAAATATTTTAATTTAGATAAAGTCATTTGTTTTGCTTTCGCTAATATATAGGTACATGAGAGATGTTGGATGTGTTCGTCTGAGCAGAGTGAACTCTACGGAACTCGTTTTTTTTTAGTTCACTCTGCCCGAACGAACACATCCAACATTACTTTTGATTAACCAAGTACCCCTGTCTGGTGCGAACAAAAATCTTGTGTGGCTAATGTAATTCAATACCCGGCGTGGTATATAGCCCGGGAAGTAGTGGTTATTGGTCCTCATGATCGTTTTCCAGAGGACCCACCAGTAATATTGGTCTCTGGTACTTTTGTCAGAGCTTTGTGCTCTGTTTTAGCTTAGGTACATAAGAATTATTCGAGAATTAAACAGGACTTTTGAGGATTTTTTAATTAGAGAATAAATCCTCCTGAAGAATACCGAAGAAAATATTTTCAATTGCAAAAAGTTGATACTACACGAAATACATTTTTTTATGGGATAAAATATTTATTGTTACTCAACAAAATAAGTATTCTTGACAAGCAGTCGAAATTATTTTACAGAAATGAAAGGATCTAAAAACTTTTTAAGCTGTTTTTACAGTTTGAAAGTTTTCTTGCATGCAAGTTTTTCTTGCTGCAACTTTTCGATCTGCTTACGCGTATTCTTTTTTTTTAATTTGTTAGTATTCGCTCGTGCGCAGATCGAAAAATTGCAGCAAGAAAAAATTGCATGCAAGAAAACTTTCAAACTGTAAAAACAGCTTTACTGCTCGTTATTTTCTTGCACTGCAAGGTTGCATCTGTTGAACACTGTTTGATTTGGCGATGCCGATTTTCACACTAGCCAAAAATTATTCCTTCAGAGTTAAATAGGATCACCTACCGCAAACCGGTTTCGTACTATTTGGTTCTCATTAGAAAGGTGTAGGCGATAATTAAAAAACAAACTTCAAAGGAATCATTTAAGAAATCAAAATGGCGAATAATTGTCCATCCCGCCCTCTGGAGAGTGTAAATAAACTAAACGAATCAAGGTCCGTAAAACAATAACTTAAAAAAATTGTATTCTTGACAAGCAGTCGAAATCATTTTACAGAAATGAACGAGTTAAAACTCCTTACTGCTTGTTATTTCCTTGCACTGCAAGGTTGCATCTGTCAAACACTGTTCGATCTGGGGATGCAGATTTTCACACCAGCCAAAGGGCGGAATAGACCATGAGCTACCGTCTATTCGCCATTTCGATTTCTCGAATTATTTCTTTGGAGTTTTCTTATTATCGCATACACCGTACTGATGAGAACAAAATAGTTTGCAACTGGTCTGCGGTTAGTGATCTCAATTAGTTTTGAAAGAAGAACCTTTAGCTAGTGTAAAAATCTGCATCGCAGTTCGGACAGTGTTCGACAAATACAACCTTGCAGTGCCAGGACATAACAAGCAGTAAGAATTTTTTAAGTATTTTATTTCTGTAAAATATTTATTGTTAGTTAATACTGAAAGTGCGACATTTTCTTACTTCGATACTGCCTAATAATACGGATTTCATAATTATTTTTGGTTACAACAGAATTAACTTAATTTATTCAACAAAAACGAGAAACTAAAAAAAAAGTAACAATACATTTTTAAAAGAATATAAAAGAAAACCCTCACCATAAATTGCGTGAGGTGTTTTTTCGAATATTCGCCCCTCTCCCCCTGGTAAGGTTTGGTTAGATTTGCTTCAACTCTCCCCCATCCCCCTGCCCCACGTAAGATTCAATTCGACCTTCTTTCCCTCCCGAAATACCGTACGTAATATATATGGACGCCCCCTAAGAAGTCAATTAGATTCTGTCAATGCCTACAGGTTGGTCTAAACACTTTTGCTTACCTAAAATGTGACTAGGCAGTGGTGCTTGCCTATTAATCCGTTCAGGTCCATAATATTCTCTTAACCGCCTTCTGACGTAAGCATGTAAGAGTTCGTAAAGAGGTTTGATATCTTCCCACGCATCTTCTAAATCTATTTCTAATGCTGGTGATTCAAAGGGAAACGACCAGTAGTCGGCAGTGTTGGTAAAATCTAAAAGGAATGTTTAAAAATAAGTTTAAAAAAGTAATAACAATATTTGTAGCTAGGTATAACCGTAATTCTTAATCTTTAATCAAATTTTAAATAAAGATATTACTAATTAGTTAAATTTATAGAAGGATATAGTGTTAAATCAACGTATCCTTTTACTTGCGCGGAAATATTTATATGCAGGAAGAAACCTATGAACAACACAAGGGTGCCGGCTGGGAAGGGCCAGGTGGGTCGCTGCCCCCTATCCCCGGAAATTAGATAATTGTAACATTCTCAGAAAAAAAATAAGCAAATGGGTTCTATTTATAAACTTTTTTTTTTTAATTAAATAATTCGTTTGTAGCTGCAGAAGGACCAAGTTTAAATTCATTTTTGTTCGCTGACAACTCTCAAAATTGTGCATTTTAGTGCGTTTTTACACATTCAATTCAATATAAATAAATTGATATTTTTAACACGCTTTTATTAACTTGGGTTGTAACTATCCATCTATCTATCTATCTATCTATGTAATGGAATCTTTGAGCCTAATTTTTACCAACTTCCAGCTATTCGATTTCTTTGAAACTTTGCACACGTATTAAGGACCCATGACAATGCAATAATCTGCAAACAGTATCCCGTTATCCTGGTTAGGATCGCCAGGATAAAAAATTCCTTTATATTATAAAAACAACACCTGTGTTGCCATCTTTTGGCAACATCCCAAACTTTTCTCAGGAACTTTAGCTACTCTTGACAAAATGGCGAAGGAATATTTTAGTGAATAAACTGGAGCATTTTTACATACATACATACATACATGCATATTGAACTAAAAAATGAAAAATAAATAATAGTTTAAAAAAACTAAAAAACACGCTTTTATATGCAACCGAACTAAAAATTAGAAAATAATTTTTCATTAAAAAAATATTGTCACTTCAGAGTAAAAAGCGTGGGGTGCATTTAACTATTTTTTCATAACTTTTCCCTCATAGATATTAGCAAATATATTAATTATAACATTTAATATATTAAGCACGTAGCACGGCCGTGTCCCGTTGCGTTTTTTTTTAATTTTTAATTTTGTTTAATGCATCGTACGGTTTAAGACATGCTCAGTCAATGAAATCATACGTGGATCGGATAACCCTATAGTTCCAATGTTTTCCGAACCAATCTTTGAGTTTACCGGGCGCGATCTTTTATTTGAGTTCATTACTTAGTTGTTGTAAACAAACATTACAAGAAAAAGTGATTTATGCAGTCGGCGTTAAACTCGACAATCGGGCTGGGCTGACCAATGGTTTGTTGAGTTCACTGTTTTCTTATGTAAACTTTTACACAGATTCCGACTTGCCGGTGCCGAGTAATGATTTAAAAGCAATGTTATACGGTACCGGCGCCGACATTGCCAGTGTATGTAAAAAGCAATATTATGCGGTACCGGAGCCGTCGCTGGCACCGACATTGCCGGCGTGTGTAAAAAGGCACTTAAAGTGCTTTTAGCCCTGTTCGTAGAAAAATTATAAACTAGTCAGCGGCAATTGGGTATTATTCTTCAGTCAGGTGATCGGTTGCCAACTGGTCACCATACGTATTTGTAAAATCTGATTGGCTGCTGGCTAGTTTATGATTTCTACTAACTTACCTTTTATTTTTTGAAGTTTGAATTGTAACAATTTCAGCTAGTAGCGTAGTTTCTCTGAGTTTTGTAATCTATAGTGTTAGTAGTTGGGAAGTTGAATTGAAAACTATTGCTAGCTTATGAAAAACCCAAACAAATCGAATCGGGATTGTCGCGCGTCGTGAATGTGTAGTAAAAGAAATCCAAAGCAAGCATTAATAACTCTAATGGTATTTATTTTTTTAAATTAGGAAACAAAAATGCAGCTTGTTAGATAAAATATTACATTATAGTTGTTTAAGAAACTAACCTTTTTAATTAAAACAGCAAAAACGCTTTGCTTAAAATGTTTATTATCATCGAGAAAATCCCGTTAATGTATTTCAAGAAATATTATACTGAAACTTAAATAAAAGTTTCTCAAATTAATGCTTGTCAAACCCATAAAAATAATTGTTAATCACCAACATCAATAGACTATTACAAAAACTCAATTTCTATTTCATATTAAGATTTACTAAGAAAGCAGATGACAGATAAAAAGAACAAAAAGTTTACCAAAATATGTGAAAACTTTTTTGCCAAATATAGTTTAGGAGGAGCTCGGGCCACCTCTGTCCCCCTAGCGTCGCTACTGTATAGAAATAAAAGATGTGCTATATAAAAGTATGTACTTTTTTCTGCAATAAAACAAAAAAACTTTGGATTTTGCCTGGTGTGCCCGGAATTTTATCCAGGCGGCGTCCATGGAACAACACACTTGTATTTTTGCTTCTCAGTTTTGTAAGTAGCAAATTTATTTGTTAAAAGTATACTTTAAAAGAAACAAAAATTTAAAATAGATATCTGTTTTAGCAATATCCCAAAATAAAAACAAAGAAAAACAAAATTTTGGTAATTGTTTACTTATTGGACACCACTCCGATTTTGATGATTTTTGATACGGGTTTGTTTTTTGGGTCGTCGGCAACATTTCATTTTCGAGATATAAATCATCAAACTTAAAAAGTAAATTTTCCTTTTTTGCACTATATTTCTTCTTCTGCATGCAAACAATTCTTGAGTTAAACCTAAATTGACACACAACATTTTATTTCCATCTTTTAAAAACCCATCTTTCAATCTATTTTACCCATTTTTTCCATAAAATTCTTATAGTTGCCATGGTTACTGCGATTAAAATAATTAGTATATGGAAAAAAAGGTAAAATAAAAATTGACTTTTAATAGGTAAAAATCAAATATTTCCTGCTTAGTTAGCAGAAAACTCAAGAACTGCGTGTAAAAAGAAGGGAAATATGTGGTGAATTTAGGTTAGTTTCCAGTGAAGTTTGATAATGAATATCTCGAGAACAAAAAGTTGCCGAGTTAATTTTTTTAAAAGGTGCTCTACTTACTGTTTAATCTAGCTGCAGTATTCGACAGATGAATCATTTGCTCGTACAAATCTTTTATTTTCTGGCCAGTTTGCCTTCTCCATTCAGTCCAGACATGTTGGAGTTCATCCCAGTTTCGACTTTTTCCCATTATTTTGTTTAAGTCCGGCTGAAGCCTAAGGCCACAATGGAAGTGATCGTTAAAGCTGCAGATTGAGGCAGTGTTATAGATGGCTAGCATGTCGTTAATCAGTCTATTGTACTAGAAGTTAAAAAAAGTTTAAATTAGTAATAGTATATTGTGTTTCTATAGCGCATTGATATTTCACCCAAAAGGCCCGGGTTTGATCCTTAGCCAGGAAGACATTTTTTAAAATAACATCCATGAGTGCATCTTTGACTGGTTGGACAACTTTGACGAACCAGGGGAAAATGTATTAAACATCCAAAAACCCGACACCCACGGTACTTTACTTCTTAGTAATTAGCCTTTGTAGGTTTTTATAAAGATAAAAAATGGTGTTTTTTAATTTAATTTTTTAAATAAAGGAGATTTTAAGAATATTATTTGAAAATTTGAGATAAATTAGAGCAAAAATAACGGAAACACTTCGGTTAAGCGACCCATTAAGAGCGTTTTTTCCACAATTTACGTTTTTAAAGTCAGTGCCCACCATAACTTTTAAAATACTTAACCGTTTCTTTTAAAAATTTGGATACTATGTCTTTACACAGGGGGTTCAGTATCTTTATCAACAAATTTTAAAGGGTGATTCTACAATTAAAAATATAAAAAAACGTCATATAAACATATGTCCCTAAAGGTCATAGTTTTTAAATTACAAGATGTTAATTTTTTTTTAACATTTTGTTTTTTCATCGTAACTTTAATAACAATTCAGATCATTCATTTATAGGAAGCAATTTTTTGACATACAAAAAAATCACCAATGTCGTACATTAGGGGTTTAAGGTAAATATTTTTTAAGAAAAAATGAAAAGTCATTGCATTTCTCTAAAATAAAAATATTTTTGGAACTCTGGAATTTAGCTTTTGCGTAAATAAATAGAAACCGTTTCTCGGCATGGTCAAATCCCTATCCAGTTAAAGAATAAATACCAACGAGGATTTTTACTGTAGAATATGACACAAAATGATCATGCATAGGAGGCGTTTCCAAAATTATTTAAACATATCTGAATTGTTATAAAAGTTACTATAAAAAAACAATTATAGTTTTTAAAATATTTGACACCCCGTAGTTTAAAAACTGAGACGTTTATGACATATGTTCATATAATGTTTTATTATGTTTCTTTATTTACCCCTTAAAGTTTGTCCGTAGATTTATTGGACACCCTATATAATTAACGGTGTAACGTGGAAAGTTATTTCAAATTTTTAAATATTTCTAATTTAAATGATATCAAATTTGCCGAATTTTGTATTAAAAATTCGATTTTCACATCAATGTTCTTCTAATAAGTAAAAAATTTTAGTAAAAAAACCTTTTTAAAATGTTACCATGTTCTAATATCTGTCTATCTAAATAACAGGCAGATATAAAGCTGATCTAATTTTTTAAAACGCAGTGTCATTGAATATGCTCTAAAATAAAAATGAAACTCTTGCAAAATACCTTCCATATATATGTATATTTTTTTTTTTTATTTAAATTTAAACAAAACGCGCAAAATATAAATAAAGCGCTTAAATTATTGTGTGTTGTTCAAAGTGAATCTGTATAATAAACATAATTTTCTAATAAATTTTTAGGTGTAACATATTATACTAAGGTCGTAAAGTCATAAACAAGATACATGTTTGTATAAGGAATAAAAATAATAACAAAACATTACGCAACTAACATTATGCAACTTTGATGCACATCTCAAACAATTATGTAAAGTAATTCTGAGAATGCAAACTAGGGAAGGTGCTATACTTTATTATGAATGACCATAATTGGTATAATTATTTTGTTTTGAATAAATGGAATATTAACGCAATATTATTAGTATTTAGATGATATTATTTACTAAAATAAAAATATATTTCAATTAAAACGAGCCACCCCGTATAATTTTGTTATTTGTATACTGATAAAAAAACCTGAAACATGTCCATTTTTGTTTTTCGGGGTACCTACGTATTTTTTGGTTAAAATTTACTTGTCATGCTTCCACCAACACAAATGTCAAAGAGTTCAAATGAGAAAAAAGTTTAGGTAATACCGTTTTTAAAAGAATTTAATTTTACCTTTACTACAGGCTTTACTTTTTAGCCTCTATAAATTTTTAATTTTTAAAATATTAAAATATTTGGTACATAAGTACATCATCTTAATGTGCATTATTTTTATAGAACTAGTTGTTTTTATGTAATTTCTATTTAGCCGAAAATGACCTTAATTTTCTTATTTTATATGGAACACCAGATATATTTTTTTAATTTAAGTAAAAATGTACAAGTACACTATTTGCTACTTTTTGACATCTTTCCTCCAAATATTTTTAATTTTTGATCAAGAAGTTACGGAAAAATTGACGTAAGTATGGTACCTACCCTAGATTCAAATTAAAAATTTAGAATAGATTAGAGTCAAGACGTCAAAACGTAGCAAATAAAGTGTCATGGAAATCGTAATGACATTTTCTATTTATAGAAATAAAACTATACTGGGTATCTCATTCAAATTATTGATGTAAAAGTCGTTTTCAGCTAAACCGGAAGTAACAGAAACCAACTAAATGCATTAAGTATATTAAGGTGATATACTTGCTTACTAAATTTTATTTTGGTATTTAAAAAAGTTGTGGGGGTAGAGATACAGATATTTAGGGAAAATTTTCCCGAAAAGTACTAGTCTAATTTTGAAAAAATAAAGCCGTTTGAGAAGATGTTTTAAAACCACTTAAGTTATATCCTGAATTATTCAATTAAATCTAATTGTAAATTTTTGGTATCACTTAATAATGGATACTTTTTCGTCAATAAAATTATCCATTAGTTTCTTTCAAATACTGGTTGTCACTTATTTATTGACACTTTGCCTTATCTCAGTGACAACATTCATTTTACAGGTGTCTGGTTTTATCTAAACCGAAAATTTGGTAAATTTGCAACGACATTTAATTAAATAATTCAAGACTCGCCTATTAATTTTTTTTGAAACTTGGCACAATGATTTGTCAGATTAGTCTCCTTAAAAGTTATCTTACATTTTATTTGTAAAATGTACAGGGGAGCCAATAATTAACCCCTTAAAATTTACATATGATTTCCTAGGTTCTGCTCGGCGACGCACCACCCGGCATAGGAATCTCTAATGAGATACACAAACCTAGGAGGTTCTATAGCCTGAAATCAGGACAAAAGTGAGTTTTATATGTAAAAAACCTTACAAATATTTTTTACCCTTTAACTAAAACTATTATACCATTGTGATATACATTTCCTTATACTTACTCTATCTAGTTGGTCAGGTGATAGTGCTGCTGGGCCAATCACAGAATAGTATCTTATTTGTCTATAAGTCTGAGGATCTGGTATATTATTGACATTTCCAACGTGATTAAGAAGGTCCCAAATTCCATGTTGAAACTCTGAGTATGCTTGTTGAGCTTGCAACTAAAAGAAAGAAAAATATACAAAATGTTAAAAACATTACACTTTTTTAATCCTATGACAACTGGCGTTTCTGTACCTGTTGACCAACTTTAAAAGCATCCTGAATAACTTTTTTTTAATGGGAGTTATGTAAAAACTTGTTTTTAATGCCTTTTGATTCTTTACTCAAGACCACTTTGTTTTTGAAAATTGGCCTAGCTGTTCCAGAGTTACAAACTCTCCTCCTTAACTTTCGAATAGAACAAGATATTGAAACTGGGTAAAATTTATTTAAAAAGGTATGACTTAGAGTACCTTTCGACAAAAAAATGGTCACTTGACCTGTGTACCATAGGGCCTGTATAATACACACACCTCCGAAAAGTCTTGGCCCCCTGGTATATTTTTAAACCCGTATGTGTGCTATATACACCGAAAACATTATCGAACCTATCATTAAACCCTTGCGCAACGAATTTGGTGAAAATTTTATTTTTTAAGATGACAATGCCACGCCACATCGTACACATCGTACTACAAAATGTTAGCAACAAAGTAATTTATTAAATGTACTACACTTTTACACCCTAATTGCATTACATTTTTAAATACCAGGGAGGGCAAGAATTTTGGAGGTGTGTGTATTTTTTTTTGTTTATTACAAGGGGTGTTATGTAGCACTTCGTTTTAAAGGCCCTTCGATTTCCTACCGAACACCAGTTTGTTATTAAAATTATCTGCCTCTGCACTAGAGGTCCTAGATTATAAGTCAATATCATTAAAACTGCACTGTTTGAAGAGTATTTAAGCTAAATTTTAAACTATTTTCAGTCTAGAACATCTAGGTCGATTTTTAAAAATAGGGCAGTGCTAAGTAGAAAATCTATTGACCTTTATAATAAGGTTCTGTGTGACCACCCGTTCCATTTAAAAAATCTAAAAAATGTATAGTTCTCCTTGGCAGCGGGTCACGTGACCACACAAATTTTTATGCCAAAAAGTTGTTTCAGTGATACCCATTTAACCTTAATCCTTACTTTATATGGATGGAAAAGTTTAAAGTTTATATAGACATGGATCTTTAAATGTATTATTTTCCAGATACAGGGTGTTAAACTAAAAAAAAAAATTTGGTAATACATTTATTATCCCCTATCCGATTTTACTCAAATTTGGCAAAGTTAATTTTAAAAGGCTTGTAAGGAACTTATTTAATTAAATTTACCTAATCCAATAATGTCTCGAGCGGTACCTCAACGAATATTTGTCACAGAAGAATATATGCCAACAGAAGCCCAAAAAGACCTCTTAAAAATGGGTTGTTTGCTAAAGGTGGCGCCTAAGTCGCCTTTTTCACTTACCCCTGGAGCCCTTAATTTTGTTTGTATTTGCTAAGTTTTTAAGAGATAAAATAAAATTTATTTAATTTCATATCCCTGACCAATTCAAAAAACAAGAAGTTTTTTAAAAACACCTAATTTGGGAAAGTTCGTTAGTTTAAATGTTAAGTATTGGTATCTCATTTGGTGCTTGTGATTTTTGGTATGTAATTATTTAAAAAGCAAAGGTAAAAATAATTTCCAAAAGAAATCTTTCCTATGTTTCTTGTGTAGTCCAGAGTAGCTTTCCAGTGACGAAAATTTTTGTGCGTCACGCTCCAGGGCTTGAAGCTCTTGATCTGCTATAAAAAGTTAGTCACTGGAACGCATCCCTAGACAAGGAATAATTTAAAAAATCCATCTCTACCATAAAAAAACACGTTTGGAGCACGAAAACCAAAAAACGGGTTGGTGCATGAAGGGCAAGGGGAAAGAAAAACGGAGTAGTTTAGGTGCATAACACTTTCCGTCACTGGAACGTCATAAAGTAGAACGAATTGCTCCTGAGCTACTCAGGGGCGCTCTATGTGCGTCACTGGAGAGCTACTCAGGTGTATGGAATATAGAGAAAAAAACTGTATTTTTATTTGTTTAATTTAAATAAAGTATAAAATTTGCACAAAAGTCAGTGGCGTACATTTTTTGTCAAAAATATTTATTTAGGTACCGCTTGAGATACCACAGATGTAAATAAATTTAAACCACTTAGAGCTTAAAAACCTCTTAATGCTACAAATGTCACTGCCAAATTTTATTAAAAGTGATATCAATAAAAACCTTTTTGTTAACTTTAACACCCTCTATCTGGGTATAAATGCATATCCAAACCTACGTTTATATAATCTTTTTTCATACTTTAATAGAGGAATCCGTCTTTAAAATTTTTTAACAACATTCTGTCCCTGTACAGCTGGTATAACTTCTGTAACAAGAGCAATATTTCAACGCAGAAAAGGCCTCTTGGCAATGTTTTGCTTACTAATCTGAATTCTTTGTAGTAGCATTGGTAGTCTATGATTCAGCAGAGAAAAAGCCACGCGGGGATCATTTCTGTCTCACTTTCAAATTATTCTTCTTTTTGTTGCTTGCGCACAATTTAAACGACGCAATTGGAAAGAAATAGTTGATGCCGTCTTTACTTCTATGACGCTTCTGGCTTTTTTCTAAGCTGAATTCTACCTTTACTACTCAATAATTACATTCCGGAAATTCATTGATGTTTTAATTTCTAAAACTGCAAGTTACTGCCTATAACATCATTCGTACAATGATCTATTTATTATTAATAAAGTAAGGTGCATGATTAACCCGTAATAATTCTATTAAGGATGAAATTATGCCATAAATGACGCACTTTTATGCACGGCAAGGATAATGATTCTTAAAAAGTACATCTAATAGCTAATAAATTATAAATTATAACTACTCATCATGATAATTATATTAACATGCCATTTAGTTGGTTGACATAGTCAAGGTCTGTCCATGATTTTCTTAATTTATAAGTGGAGTGCAAGCTGCATTTATTTTAAATTACCACCCGGACTTTATCTTCCATATGCTTTTATTGTTTAAAATTAAAACAAGTTGATACGAGGGAGATTTGTTAATTACACTTTCCATATTTTAGAGTAAAATTGACAGATAAAAATTTCATGACGGCTGCTGGACACCATCTTGGTTAAAATTAAATGAATAGGAGGATCTTGTGGCACATTTTAAAAGCACTTTCGACAAGTACTTTATAACCAGTGCCGTATTAAGCACTAGGCTGACTAGGCTACAGCGTAGGGCGCAGTACAACAAAATAGGCGCCAAGGAGGGAATTACTTGTTTTGCCCCTCAATTTTATTCTGGAATTGGAGTAGGGCGCCCTGGAATTAAAATAGGCGGTTCGCAGAAGGACCTTTTTTTGCTCTTTAAAAATTTCTTTGGTGTTTTTAACAATAGGCGCCCCAACAATTCTAGCCTAGGGCACCTCAAACAGTTAATGCGGCCTATTTATAACCTAAGAATATAAAGTTTTTTTGTTTCATCTACCACAAAATAGCGGTACTTTAAAAGATTACAATACTCGATTTAGGTAGCCATATTTCCAAAAAGTAATAAAGTTAGATAAACTTAATAGATATTGTCTTAAAGATATTTTAAATATATTTTTATGGTTGCTTCATTAAAAAATATATTTAATTTTGTCCCTACCCTGCAGATTTTATTAATATCACCATTAAAAGATCTCTTATAGAGCTTTAAGAAATAACACATTAAGTTCATCTAACTTTGTTACTTTTGGAAATATGGCCATCATCGGAGTTTTTGGGTAATTTCTAAAGTACCGCCATTTGGTAGCTAAAAATATTTACTTTTGATAATCTGGGGACATGAAGTAATCATCAAGAGCTTTAAAAATGGGGTCAGTAATCAGACCCTCCTCAATTTAATAACTTTTCCCATGTATGTGTAGCAACTTAATATTAGATATTTCATTATTTTATTTCTTTTAAGCTAACATTATTATTGAAGGCACAGAAACCATAATGTATAAAAGTTTTAATTTTCTTAAATATTAAATAAATTTTAAATTTTATTCTGGAGAAAAACCAAATAATATTTTGTTTATTTTGTCTCCCAGCAAATAGCAAAATGCACATTATATATTTGAAGCATTTTACTTATTCTTTTCGTTAAGGGAACGTTTTTGGCTTTCAGGAGCGTCGCTTTACCAGTTAATTTTTCGAAACAAGCTGTCAAACTCAAAATGTCCATCGAGATTTTATTTCATTTTAATATTTTCTAATATTACAGGTTTTTGGGTAAACTGTTTACCGGGCGCGGTAATATTTACCACATTTTGAACGAAACTGACGGATGGGCTGGCATCTGTTGGAATTTTATTTTGATGCATAAAAATGGAAATGTACACGCTTATTATTTATCCGTAATAATAACACCATAAATAAAAGGATTCATTGCAACTATTCATATATTTAACCACTCCTTGATTTTCATTGTTATTTTTCTGAAAAGGTGCATAATTTACTTAATGAACGTTTATACGAATTATAAGATTATAGTTTATTTTTTCTTAACTTTTGTATTATGTTGTCATTCAATACAGATCAAACATTTTAAATAATGATTCATGACGATTTTTGCATGACGATCGCGAGATCCGCACCCAATTTCTTAGTCTAAAAATGATAAATCTAATTATAAGTGGTCAACACGGGTTTTATTAATTGTTTATAATGATCTGAGAGCACATATTAAGATGAGTCATTTATTTTGATGATTTCATGTGTATACGGAAAACTAAATTCCAAATAGGAATCAAGACTAGCAGCAACTTTAATTTTCAAAGCGATCACCCAGTATTTCTATTTCATATGACATCAACTTGAAAATAACTTATTTTTAAACGCATACAAAAAGTTGATCCCATTAGTGTTTTTTTAACCTTGATTAAAATTTTCACATCGTATGAGTAACAACCATTATTTTGGTGATTTATACATTTCCTTACTATTATATGATATTTTTTTAATTATTATATTTATTTGCATTTTTAAATCATCACTTTAGAAAATTTACTCGGAGAGAATGATTTAAAAGCTTCTTTTTTCTGAGCATACCTTTTTAAATATTTATTTTATAGCAAGTTTTTTTTTAATTTTTGTGACAGCCCATGAAGGTTTATGCCTAAGTACCAGAGGTCCGTGGGTGTCGGGTTATTAGATGTTTAACCTATCTTTTCTTATAAATCATCAATGTTGTCCAAGCGCTGAAAAATGCAGTTTTTTCCATTTTACAGCATCTTTCTATCAAACCAGAGCCTTCTAGATTAAAGATCAAAGACCTTGTTTACTGCGCTACCGAAAAGATATTTCAATTCTTTGGTTCTAATAAAAACTCAACCTTATTTAAAACAAGTTCAATGACATAATTGCTCTTTTTAATCTTAAATAATGTCAAGTTTAAAAACATATTATCTTAAACAAAAAGTTCTCATATGTGAACGTTATGGTCAAGGTTTGTTTAAACACGTCTATTTAGAAGTCTTTACACTTACTCTTAACATTATGTAACAATTTGTCCAAAATTCATCCATTGTACTTTTTCATGTATTTGCTAATTTATTTGGAATCTGTTTTAAATAACTATTATTATGTACATTTTTATGGATAATTCTTTGTTGTGCGTGTTAATATTTGGGAAAAAATAAGTTGACGATCTTAAATATTACCTTAAAAACAAACTTGGATTGTAAATAACATAGATTCCCACAAAAATTGTATATTTTTGTATAAATTTTGTCGCTTATTAGGAGAGCGCCATTGGGTTCATTGTTTCATTTTTCTAAAAGTGATAGTAGGTTTTTATAAACACGTGTAAAGTTTCATGTAGATCTATTCTGTCAAATCGTTCATTTTTTAATACAATTTTTTTACAATTGAAAATTGCATCAAAACAGACTTAAAAGAAATGTTACTGATTTATATTTCTTTTTTTTATTTTTAATTAGAATTGTTGAAAGATAAGGTGCTTAAAATAAAACCTGACAGAACAAGTACCACCGGGGATTCACACGAAAGAGGGTAGATTAATGTGAAAAATCGTAGCAAAGTAAAATAAAATGTAAAGTATTGCCCATGTACTGAAAATAATACATAAATAAGAAAACCTAATCAATAATAATTTGCATTCTCCTCCCTTTTGTTATACTGATGACCTAAAGTCGACGAGACATACAGTCACTTAAATAAAGGATCACATTCCAGTTGATATTCCATTCCTGCAATAGCAATTTTAGCTCTTAAGTAGTACTTGAAGCAGGTGTATGTTTTTGTATACGTGGTCCCAACTTCTTCAAGACTGGTAATAAAGTGTTTTTTTGTGTTTTTTGCGAAAGGCCTTAGACTTTTTTAAGGTTTTTTATCATATCCCCACCATTTTGCTGTGACATTCTGGTAACACAAAAATAAAATGGCCGATTTTCGAATATAGAGCAACTTTGTTTTTGTATATTTTTTACAATCCTAAAATTTAATCTTTTCCTTTTCAAAAAATGTAACATAAGATATAAATATTATATATAAGATTTCTGCCAAGCCACATTTTGATATCTAGCTATTCTCAATGAAAATGGGTTAAAATACAGGATGTCCCACCGGGAACTGCCTCGATCGATTTCTCGAAAAGTACGCTTTGGAAACTTTTGAAAATTTGCTAACATTATAAAGTCAGTAGGGGATATACAATAAAAATATGTTCACAGCTCTACCACTTCTCTGTCAACTTTCTTATTTTAAATGGAACACCCTAAATATAATTTATTTTATAGATTCTGCGTAAAATTCTAAACATAATTTATGTGTAATGTTCTATACCTAAGTCGAACCGTTTTTGACTTATTTTAAATTTTATGTCAAAAAAGACGTTTGCAGGCCATTACATACCTATTAATTTCTTCTAAACAAAAGCCTTTAATATAAGTTGGGGTTGGGTTCCTTGTAAAGAAAGAACTTCTTAAGTAGACTGTATCGATATTTTTATAATTAATAAATACAGAGTGGTCAAAAATAATCGTTAAAAAAATATAACGACAAAAACCTTAAAAGTCATTTTTTCAAATGAAAACCCCTATCTCTTATTACCGTATGCTATTAGGCATTAAAAATAAGGGTAAGTTTGTACAAGGATGCAAATTCCAAAAATTGATAGTTTTCGAAGTATTGCCGATTTAATATTTATCTATTCTAACATTGCATTTAAGTATGGGTTGCTACGGGGTAGTTGGCTGTGACGCCGCATTTTGTTGTCATGGCCAAATAGAAGCAAAACTAATCCGTATTTAGAAGCATTGTTAGAATCGATAAATTAAATTCTAAATATTTTAAAAACCATAGGTTTTTGGAATAGACATCCTTATACAAACTTATCCTTATTTTTAATGCTTAATGGGATAAGGTTTAAAAAAGAAAGGGTTTCCATTTTAAAAAAGCACTTACCGAGAAATAGATCGCGGCAGTTCCCCGATGGCGACACCCTGTATAGTCTGACACCTGTATTTTAAAATAAATTATTTAGCGCCTATTATAATTTTTATTTACAGCGTGACAAATATATCGATACCTACAAACCCACAACATTAAACTGGCTATTTTTTTTTCATATTAGCCATTTTGTTTTTTTTTTAATAAGCAAATTTAAGAAAAAATATATGAATTCCGGAATTTTTCCAAATACCTTGACAAGAATAAGGAAATTATTTTAAGACTTGCACTGTATATATCCTTTTAAAGAATTTTTTGTAAGTCCATGTCTGCCATCTCAAACATTAAACCAATACCAGGTAAGGTTTGATCTATATGCCAAAAAGAAAATGTCGTAATAATCAAATTCACTTTCGTAGTTTTCTGTCTTACATGATGGTGCATTACACAACCTAAATGGGCATAAATGTAGGTTAAAACAATGATAACATTAATCAGAACATATGGTAAATATACAGTTTACCGTTTACTTACTTAGTATTTAATACAGGGGACATGTTATAAGTAGGTAGATATACTAACAATTTGTCTTTATACAGATTGTCTACAAAGGGTTTTAAAATTTAGGGGATTATTATAGCACTAATTTGATATAAAAAGACCTAGAAAAGCACAAAATACAGGGTGTTGAACTTAAAAAAAATTAATATAATTTTACATACCCGTAATCCGATTTTAATAAAAAATTGGGAATGATGTTTTTAGCATTAGGAAGCTAATTTATTTAAATTTAATAAACTTAAATAAATTAATTAGGTCCGATGTGTCAGGGACATCTGAACAAATATTTCTGACAAAAAAACATTATGGATTTTTGTGTAATTTTTATACTTTGTATAAATTTAAATAATTTATATTATCAATCTCTTGTTTTTTTTTGAATCTTGTTTACTTTACGTGCAAAATAAAAGTTCAGTTAATTGTATATCCCTGGGACATCCAAGAAATATAAAACTATTTTAAAAACTCCTAATTTAGTGAAATTTATTAGTCTGCATGTTAAAGTTATTAAATGTTATCAAAAAAGTAGTGTCATTTATGTAAATCTATAGCACCTCGTACATAAAAATGCACTTTTTATATTTAAATAACCTTTTCTTCCTATATTTAATTCTTAAATATGTCACTAAATATTTTTCTATTTGCATGTGCAGAATTAAACTTTTGCGCACGCAATATCACGTAAGAAAATGTAATTGGTTGTTAGAGCAAAAACAAATAAACGCAAAACTGACAATAGTATTTGACGTTATGAAATATTAATATATATATATACATTATTAAATATATATTTCTACTTTTCTAACACATTCATAGAAAAAAATGGTCCTAACACTTGCGCAAAGTGTCTTTCCCGCACTTAAGCTTATCAGCAGTGCCGTTCCTGGGTCTTCTGTCACCCCGTGCAAAAGGGAGTTTGCCGCCCCCTCTGTTGTAAAAATTAATCGGCCGCAAAACCCCCGCCAGGAACGGCCCTGCTTATCCGCACTCAGCTTCGGGTTATTCATGTAACTGCATTTGTGTGCAGGTAAAGTATCACTTTGCTCACGTGTTAAAAAATATTTTTTTGGCATCGGGAAACACTCATACTGTCCATTTTCGTTTAAAAAGCTCCTAGACAAGTGCTGAAAGTACCACTTTCGGCAGAATATTGAGGGTAAATGTATAATTCAGTGCCGTATTAATCATTAGGCTGACTAGGCTACAGCCTAGGGCGCAATGAAAAAATAGGCGCCAGACAGGGAAGTTTTTATAAGGTTTAGGTGACTAATTTCTTTGTGAATATGGTGCTTTGGAATAAAATACGCGCGAAAAGGAGGGAATGACCTTTTTTTTTTTGGTCATCAAATTTTATTTCGGGTGGAGAAGTAAGGCGTCTGGCACTCAAAAATCAAAATAGGCGCTACGGAGGAAATGACCTTTTTTTTGTTTGCTCTTTAAAATTCTTTTTGGTGGAAAATAGGCGCTTCCTGGGGGCCTAGGGCGCCTTAAACAGTTAATACGGCCCTGGTATAATTTGTGGCATTTTGCAGGTTAATAGTGGATTAATTTTTTTTTGCTGTGGAAAGATAGGTATCCGCGGAATGTGTTTCTCACACCTCTTAAGTTGTTTTGGCCAAGAAAATACAAATTTTTAAAGAAAACAATTTTATACTATTACTCCTAGTATACGCTATAATGCAAACATATTGGGGAAAATTAAGATTTGGATGGTCATATTTTTGAAACTAATAAAGATAACAATGACAAATATGGTATTTATTTAAAAGCCTTTAAAAGATCTTTTTACTGGTAATATAATATACAAGGCATTTTTTTAAATTTTACTTTTTGTCGTAACCTATATATCGTAAGAGATAAAAAAATCTGATTATTGATTTAGAAACTACGGAACTAACAGAACAAACCAATATTTTTATTTATTTTTAATTACCAAAAATAAAAATTTAAAGGGACATATAAAACAATAACTTGACACCCGATGCACAAATTTCATTGTCTATCAGTTAAAAGATCTTTTAAAGACCATTAAAACAATACTACATTTGTCAAAGGTAACTTTATTAGGCCGAGTTTATAAATCAGAATTTAATTTTAGTATTAGTATTAGCATTAAACTTACCATAAAGTAACATACCTACGGATAAGAGAAACCATGGCATGCTAAAATTTTCGTACCGCTTTTGCTGCAGGCTTGGCGGCAGGCTTGGCGGCAGGCTTGTTATTTTTCCAGTTTACACTTTAAACGCGTCAGTCGAAGCCTCGCCTCGTGTAACATCAGCGGTGGGGAGACACGTAAGCTTACTGAAATGCCTAACTGGCGGTATTTCAACGAGAAACGAATAAAATTATATTGGGAGTTTTCACATGACCTGTCCTTAAATCGGCTATTCCATGATAACTCTTATAATTTCCTTACTCTATGAACTTACATAAATTTAGCCAGTTTTGGTGGTAATACACTACATTAAAAAAAAATAGAAATGAAACATGAATAAAAAGGAGTTACCCGTGTTAACCTTTTTATGGCACGTAAGTAACTAATGCTTTTTTCCTATTATAGTCTTTAGTTTTGAATTTTAGAAAATTTTAAGGTTATTTCTTAAGACCAGAAAATTAAATCTGATTTATAAACATGTCAATTTAAATGTCTGCTGGCCGGAGATTTTCGAATCACAAATACTAGTGTCACGTTTAACATTGATAGATTCTCGCATAAAAACCAGGCATTTCGTTGATCACGCATTCGACACTGTGAAGTGAGATTCGAGAATAGACCCGGTTTTTGAATCTTGTGAATAATGCTAATACTAATACTAAAATTTAATTTTGATTTATAAACCTGGCTTTAATTTCAAAAATATGACCATTCAAATCTTAATTTTCCCCAATATGTTCGCAATATAGCGTATATTACGGCCATCATAATTAAATTGCATTGTTTTTTTAAGGTTTGTATTTTTTTTAATATAGGTACTGATATAAATAAGAAAAGAAAATATCCTAAAAATCTTACACACTGGTAAAAAATTGATTGAATAAATTATTCCACAGGGTATTCGAAAATTTGGGCAAAATACACACATTTGGCTCTCCCCTGTATGGCACCTAATTCTATTAAACTTTTTGCAAATTTCATTTTAAATAATAATCTTAATAAAAGAAGCTACAACTAAAAAAAAAGGTAATTAAAATCTACAAAAAAACAGAAAGGTATTTAAGATTGAATTTAATCAAACTTTTATTTGTCCGGTATTTTTTTGTCTCGGAGTGTATTAACAATCATAAAGATACCACAGTTATTAATACTTTATAATTTCTAATAAGAAATATAGGACATCTACACCTTGAAATATCAAGAAGATTAATAATTATCGATAATCTGTTTTAATTTTTATAATTTTTACCTATTAAGAAGTAAACATACTCTACAATCAAAGGTAAATACATAAGTACCAAGTAAATCTAAGTAATGGTAAATCTAGAAAAAAATGTTTGTACTTTGACCACGAATCTTCGTCACGATAGGGTGAAAACAATAGGACAACGTTTAGAATTGTGTAATGTTGTGGGAACGACCATGGTCCATTCTCAGACGGACCTTATTTTTAATTAATTTAATTTAATATCTTATAATTATGTGTGGTTGTTTATATTTAAAATTGTTGGTATGGACAGTTTTATTATGGAAATTCCCTGTATAGTGTGGGAATGCATATGTTTGATCTTTAAAATTATTTTAGTAATGTTCTTTTTGATAAGATATATTATTATTTATATAAAATACATATTTTTTCTATGAGTGCGCCTAAAAATTTCTGTTAATCAATGAAATTTTTCAAAAAATCGATATTTTAGTTTTCTTGTTGGAGATATGGATGATATTCTATGCCTTTTTTAGGACTAAAACTCGCCAATCAGAGTTGGGTCGAATACTAAAAATCGGTATTCGAATACGAATACGAATGCCGGAAAAGAAAGTATTCGAATACCGAATATTTAAATACTTGGAAGAAAAAAGTATTCGAATACTCGGTGTTCATGAACACCCGGAATCGGTATTCGAATACTAGAAACGAAAAGATTCGAATATTTTTAAAAAACCTATGATTAAAAATTTTAAAGAGCAAAAAAGTTCTTACCTCATTTTTTTCTTATTTTTTTCCCTTTTGGTATTCGAATACTGCTTACACATTTTGGTATTCGAATACTAGAATGGAACGCGGGTATTCAAATATTGAAAAAAACGTATTTGTCGAATACTACTTCGAAGTGTTCATCGAATACTACTAAAGTATTCGAATACAGAATCCCGCATACTAACCAAAAAAGTATTCTCCCGAATACCGAATACCAAACACACAAATGTATTCGTATACTATTCGAATACCAGAAAAATGTATTCTGAATACTATTCCTAGTACTGAGTATTCAAATAAGACCCAACTCAGCCGCCAATAAAATCCCAAGGAGCCAGCTGACGTCATTTTTAAGTCATTTTTGGTCATAGGACGTCATCAGACTAAAATTATAACGTCATTTTAATGTCGTGTTTTTGACGTCGTTGAAGTGACGTCTTTTCGACGTCATTTTTTTGTCATAATAGCTCATAAAAATTTAATGACGTCATGTTTAGAAAACCCGCCAGAAAATTTTTGTGACAAAATCCAACCAAAATATCATATGCGAGAAAAATAAGCCTAATAGTTTTACAAAATTAAAATAGGAAAAAACTCTAGCGTTAGATGGCGCAATGGACAATAAACTACTACGTGTATTCAACATATTCGCTTTTATAGCCTACAACGCCCCCACATAATAATATTGTCTACGTCAATGAGACCAAAATAATTCGAGACTGGTCTGCGGTTGGTGATCTCAATCAGCTTTGAGAGAAATATCTCCAGGTTGGACAGTGTCCCGAGAGATGCGACCATGCAGTGCAAGGGAAATTGCAAGCAGTTTTTTCTTATTTTAATTTTCAAATTAAATATCGTATCATTTAAGCTTTAAAAAAAAGTATATGCGTCAATTTTTCGTCATCTTAAAGACGTCATTATGACGTCATTAACGGAAAGTCTGTTGTCTGTGACTTAGGAGGTCAATTTAACGTCATTTTGTCGTCATTTTATGACGTCTTTGCTGACCAAATGTGACCAAAAATGACTTAAAAGAGACGTCAATAAGACGTCAGCTTGCTGCTTGGGATATTACTTTTAGTGTTCTGTAAAAGAGATATCTGCGTTACTCTGTGCTTGGTTTCTAAACTTTGGGCACTTTATGTTGAAAAAATGACTGACTTTGTAAACCAATGTAATATATTTTTGTTTAAGTGTTTTTATCAGTTTAAAGTACCCATAGTGATCACTGACATATTTGAACTACATAGAAACAAATAAAAGCCAGGAATACGGTTTGGGCGAAAGACCACAAAAATAAAGTTTGCTTAGGATTTTACTAAATTTGGTCAATAGCCTTGGATATCTTTAAAGCAAAAATCTGAGTGGTAACGAGAAAATCTATAAAAGATCTAATCTATATGGAGTTTCTTAAAACAAAAAAAAACCTGCTGTGAATTTTTAATGAGAGAATTCATTTATGGAAAATGTTGTGGTCTTTGTAGATTTTTTAAGATTTGAAAATAAATATTTAGTTTCATTTTCCTGCAAACAACTAAAATGTTAAATTGCTAAATAATATTTAATATATATATTTCGTGATCATGATAAATTTTCATCTTACACTTCCTCGTAATTTCAAACTAATTTGGTGAATGTTTATATCCTAATTTATTTGGTAAATGGTAACCATCCTATTTTTTAAAATGAATCTTAATTTTTTTGTTAGAATTTTAACTTTTGTCACCTTGTAACTTATAGATTTATGCTTAAAATAATTTAAAAATTTAGAATTTGTACAATTTTTTCTTAAATTTTAAAACTTATTAGAAGATCCATGAAACAAAATAAATGTAGTTACATTCTGCACAAAAATCATTAAATTATTTTTTTCCTTGGAAAAAAGGCTTAGAAAGGATTATGAAAACAGAAAATTCCAAAATTAAATTTCCATAAAGTTAATGACAAACACCCTACATATAAAAATTAGATAGTCAAAAATTGTTTTCTTAATAATTCCAACAATATTACAGAATCAACTTTTTCTGTGGTGTAAGGGGAAAATAGAAGGTGTTTCAATCAGAAGTTTGGATGATTTGGTTTACTATAAATGGAGAAACACACCTGAACAATACATGTATTTCATTTGTAAAAATGTCCCTAGTACCCTAGTAACCACAATAAAAATATATTTTATTGGTTTAAAACTTGGTTAAAAACCGGAGTTACTTACAAAATATTTATAATTAATTTATAGTGGCCAAAGTATAGCTTCACAGTGTAAGTGGAACAAGGAAGCTTTGCTTTTTAAAAAGAATCCAAAAACCATTCAACAGTTAATAAAATAAATTAGACGAATAATTCGTGACATAACTCCCAAAATTTGTCTAAAAGTAATGGAAAATTTTTAAAAAAAATTGTGTGCTGCCGGAGAAGTCGTGGTGGTCATTTGACAGATATTGTGTTCAACGTATAATTGTACACTGTCCAGCTAGTCACAGACCTAAATACAGGGCCCTGACCATCGTTCAACAACTCTTTAGTTGTTGAACGATGGCCCTGACTACCAGGTGGTGCAAGGCAACACCGCGAAATGCCGAGGGGAAAAACATTTTAAAAATAAACGGCTAACATCTTTGAATGAACAGTGTAATTTAAAAGTGGGGACCTTTTTGGCCACCAAAAATTTAAATACCTACCTCAATTTAACAAAAGACATTTACTTATAGGTGTGTATATGGTGTTATAAACATTTTATATTATTCGTTACCAACATCCGGAACTTGTTAATAAAACGTCTTTTACATCATTGCCAAAAGCAGGTCTTACTTAATTTGGCCAAAATCAGGGTTTTTTTGGCAAAAGTCCTAAGAGAAATCATTTAATAATTTAAAAAATATATCCCATAATTTTTATTTATATAATATTTAAATTTGATTATTACATTTTTAAATTTTTTGGTACCTACATTAGATTACATCGTTTGATAATTTTGGTACCCTACTAGAAATATTTTAGTTAACGAATAACCACGAACAATTTTAACAATTGCTTTTTGCATGATTAAATTAATTTATAAAGAAAAGAAAATGAGCATCGGGTATTAGAACAATGGCGGGAAGAAGTGGTCTGCTTTCATAATGTAAATGATACAGAAAAATGTTCTCACACCTATGACGGCAATATAGTTTTAACTTCCTTTATAAGCAGAAAGAAAAGTTTATTTAAATATAGGTTAAAAAGTAGTAAATTATATAGAAGAAAAAAAGAATAAATAAAATGATGGAGTTTCTTTCTTAAGGTTAAAAATAATGGAGAATTGAGGCACGTTGTTCTTATTTCGTGTGTCTTCGCTTTGTATTCTTTTATATCATGCAATGATTAGTTTGTTTTTAATTTACAGGCTGCTACAAAATGTTGTTGAAAAATTTAAATAAAACAGAAAAAGTTTATATCAACATAGGACCGCAAATTTCTTATTCTCAAGATACAGTGGGTTAAACTTGTAAAAGAAATAATTTAATATCTTATATATCCTGGCAATGTTATTTATAGAATCGAGAGGGTAATTTATTACTCACTTAATTACTTTTAATATACTCAGTGCAAAAATCGGGATTTCTCGATAAAATTTGATTTAATCCAGGAAAATATACGGATGGGGGATTCGGTAACCAAAACTTACATTTTTACTGAAGTGGGAGGGATAACCAAAAAATAAAGTTTTTTAAAAGTGTTTCCCCTTAGGGCAATAGTATCAAGTATACATACAGGGTGTTTCCTAACAACGGTACGAAACTTGGGGATGATTTCTTATGTCTTTTATGAAAAAAGTTTCTATGAACATATGTTTGGACTTGCTTTATTTCTGAGATACAGGGCGTTAAAATTTTTAAAAAAGTAGGTATTTTTTAAATATCCTAATAACGATTTAACCGATTTGAATTAAATTTGGTATACCTATTAAATGTAATAAGGCACTTGTAAAGCTCTACCTAGAATAAGATTATAGTGTCTAGTGGCGTCTCAGTGGGCACCACAGTCAATATTATTGAGAAAGAAAGTACGCCTCTAACTTTTTATGAAGCTTTAATATTTTATTTTCAATTGAGCCATTAAAAATAAAAATTTTTAGTCTCCTCTTTTTGCTTCGTATCTCGCTTTGTTTATGCGAAAAAAACTATTTTAAGTGATGCTAAAAAAAAGTATCCATAAACAGCTAAAATAAAAACCAAAACTAAAAAATTAAAAAGAAAATTAAAATTTTTAATAAAATACACGACGGTTCGTTTTATCCTTTATAATTTGTTTATTTACCATGTTGTTGATGGGTACTTTTAGAAGAAATTTAAATTGCTTTAATATTTTTTACAGAAGCTAGATACAAAGAAAATACAGAAAACTAAGAAGTTGCATTTTTAATTGCTTAATCGAAAAAAATATATATAAAAACATAGTAAAAGGTCAATGGCGTATTTTTTTCTTAATAATGTTTGCTGTGGTGCCCACTGAAACGCCACTGGACCCACTAATCTAAATTTAGGTAAAGCCTTACAAGCGTCTGATTACAGTGTATCAAATTCAATCTAACTAAATCGATTAAAGAAATTTTAGGATTCTAAAAAATATTGACTTTCTTTTAAAAACTTTAACGTCCTGTATCTCAGAAATGAAGCAAAAGTCTAGACAAATGTTTAAAAAACTTTTTTCATAAAAAGATCTAAGAAATAACCCTCTTGAGTTTTCTTAAGTTTTGTACCGTAGTTAGAAAACACCCTGTATATTTTATTTGGGTCACAAGTCTCACTTCATAGATTAAAAAAAAACAAAAATTTCGTTACGTCTTTTCTGTACTAAAACACTTCATAAATTCCTAGAGCTTTTTTTGGGAAAAAATAAGGCCTCTACCTTTTAATTCCAAATTAAAAGTAAAAAGCAAAAAAGTCCTCGTCTTTTAAATCGCGCCGTTTTCTTATCATCACTTAACGGCTTCTCTCTATATATGCCTATTGACACCAAACATGATTGTTTTTGGGGAAATACCCTACACAAGAGTTTTGGGTCTACAATCCAAATTTTAAATTTGTTAAAATAATTTAATTTTTCTTTTGATTAATTAAGTTTATTTTTTGCAAAATTTTTGTTTTTTATAGTTATACATATGGTTAGTTTTTAATATTTTCCAGATGCATATACAATTATAAAGTAATTAAATAAAACATTACCAATTTTGAGTAATCAAGCCTTTATAGAGTTCCACCAACTAACGATCAAGTCAATTTATTTTTTAATAAAATTATAATTTTAATACCTAAATCTTTAAAAACATTATAATTTTTTTAGGTTTAAAAGTAATAAATATGTTTAATTTTTTAAAAATATTAACTTTTCCAACAGTATTTTTAAAAATCAGCACAAAATCCGTATAATGTATAATAACGCTTAAAAAATCAATTTAAACATTAGCTCGTGTAATATTTGTATTATACAGTGCCTTTTCAAAGTTAGGACCCCCTCCTAGCTTTTGAATTGTTTGGTATTTTTATGAAAATTTGAGGAGTAGGAAAACATAAACCAAATTTTAGGCAGGAAATGACTTAGAAGTAGGCGCCATTAAAAAAAAAAAAGGAAAGGGGGATCTTGTGGCACATCATTTTCAAACTCCTGACGAGTACTTTATTACCCTGAAACATTAAGTCAATATCTTTATGTACTACACAATATTGGTACTTAAATAATAATAACCTAAATAACCGATTTAGATGGCCGTATTTTCAAAACTAATAAAAAAATATATATTTAATGTGGTATTTTCTTAAAGCTCTTTTTAATGGTGATACAGGGTAGAAAAAGCTCGTAATTTTTAAATATGTACCCTGTATATTATGCCACAATTAAAAAATATTTAAGAGCCCCTTTAAAAAATACCACATGAAGTTCATCTAATTTTATTAGTTTTGGAAATATGGACATTTAACTCAGATACTCAGCTAATTTTTAGAGTATCGTCATTTTATAGTAGGTGAAGGTATTGACTTTATATTCTAGGGTTATAAAGTACTTGTCAGGTGCTTTAAAATAATATGCCACAAGATCCACCTTTTCGTTTGTTTTTTTTTAAAGATATTATCTGTCATTTCCAATCAACAATTTGGTTTATGTTGTCTTAGTGAAGTCCTTAAATTTTCATATGAAAATACCAGACAACTCAAAAGTTAGGTGGGGGTCCTGACTTTTGACACGCACTGTATAAAATGTAGTCTCCGTTTTTAAACAGTTATGAAAAGAGCATCTGCTTTTTCACCAGGATCCCCTTCGCCTGCCTCATGGGAACGTATGAAAATAGCTGTACCAGGTCTATGCTGTGTAATGGTGGGTTTACATCTGACATTTATTGTATGATATTTATGTCAGACAGAAATTTTGGCTAATGTAAACAATAAAAAAATTCTATCGGACATACATTTTTTATTACAACCACTTGACGATGGCTGAATACATTACGTGTGAAAGTCAAAAACCGAAAACAGAATAGAATAGAATTTTTTGAACATTTACATTAGTCAGAATTTCTGTCCAACATAAATTATCATGCAATAAATGTCAGATGTAACCCTACCATAACACAAAAATCACGAGTCTACTTATAGAACCATTATCCTGGTTCTGCAGTAAGATACAGAATGCGTTTTTTAAAACTTACAATGTCTATATTTTCTAACCCACGGCAAATATCAAAATATAAAAAAATACTATTTCTTTAATATCCGGGGGAATATAAATGACGTATTTTTCGAAACCCCTAAGCCGCACCCTCAGTCACTTTAAAATCTTAATGGCAACACCACTTTTGAGACACTTCTCTGGAAAGCCCATGAAAAATGCTTTTCGTTGGTTATAAAAAAGTTGAGGTAAAATAAAATACTACTCTTAAACTTTAGAAAAATTATGTTTTATTAATTATAAAGAGTACCAGAAAATGTTCAATTAAAAAAAAAAAAAATAAAAAACAAAAATTAAAAATCTTTACTAAATTAAAATAATAATCCCTGTAGAGCTAATCTGCCCCCATAAGAAGTTTTGGTTAGTTTTCTTTCTGAATTTTTTCGAGAAAAAAAGTAATAGCAACTGGTCTTTGTTGATGAGCGCTTTTGCAACAGAACTATCCAGAACTTCTTATAGGGGCGGGTTAGCTCTACAGGAACTATTTTAATATTTATTAATAATTTTTAATGACTTTTAAATTAATTTAATTGGACATTTTTTGGTACTCTTTACGAATAATAAAGCATAATTTTTTATCTCAACATTTTTATGACCAACCAAAAGCATTTTTCCTAAGCTTTTCAGAGAGTTGCCTCAAAAGGGGTGTTGCCATTTAAGATTTTAAAGTGACTGGGGGTGCAGCTAAGGAGTTGATAGAAGTGTTTCGAAAATTACGTAATTTATATTTCCCCTGGGGATTATAGAAACGGATTTTTTTATTTTTTGATATTTGCCGTGGTTTAGAAAATATAGCCCTTGTAAGTTTTAAAAACGCACCCTGCATAAATCTCATGATAATGCCTCGGATAATGCCGTACTAAAATTTTTAGTTTTATTCGGCATGTATGATGCAAGAAAAATGCAAAAATTCCTTAATGTGGCAATAATAATATATGAAATGCAATCTTCGTTTGTAAATAGTTAAGAGAAAAACTTCTGATTTTCATATTGTTTACCAGGACCCTTTCCACAGACGCGTTTTTTCTGCCTTACAGGAATTTATCAAAGGGACTGTACCAACTCCATGGTAAATAACTACTTTTTATTATACTCGCATGTATACTTCGATTAAAATTACAAGCTACGTCGCGTCGGCATGATCTACTAATAAAATAAACCCTTAAAGATGTTGCAATAAATTGATTAACGACCGATTTACGGAAGTCCAACAAACACTGTTCTATTGTTACTTTTTAATAGGACCCTGCTTTTCGCACTACCGTTATAAATGGGTCCACCATTTCGCCTCTATCGTACTATAAAACCGGTGGCACATGGCGTGGAACTAGAAACCCATCGGGTGGAATATTTTTGCTCCAATAAATTATTGTTCACAAAAGGGTTTATTTATCTTATTATTTTTGTGTACTTAGCGGCATCGCTTTCAGAATAAATTAAATGTGGACCCATCTTTAATTGTTTTATTGCAAGCAATGGTCTTTTTATGGAGTTACTTTTATTGGTAGATTATGCCAACAAAGCTTATTTTCCCGAAAATACAATACTTTGGTAAATAATGTAAGGGAACCAAAATTTAAAGAAAATTTTTGATTTAATAATAGTGAAAAAAATCCCGTTCCAAAAATGTTTGGTTTACTGTATCTTAAAAGTGAAACCGTTTTTAGCTATGCTGTGACAACATAATATTTTTGGTCATGAAATCTTTCTCAAGGCGTTGTCCGATGTTTTTTTTTAAATTCGCAGTATATGTGACCTGTTATAAAAAAAATAACACTTTACGAAAATTTAATAACAAATTGAAAAAAATTACTTACAGCTTCAAGTTGTGTGGCTTGATTTACATTAGTTTCAAAATTCCACTGTGCGGCAACATTGTTAGTACATTGCTGAGATGCCTGGACATCCAACGCCTGTAACAACCCTCTAACATCCCCCTAAAGTTTTTATTAATATTTGGGTTGTCATTATATCTAGGCTCTCCAACAGGTATATTTTGAGGGGTACATTTTGAGTAGGAAAATTTTGACCACTAGGACCTCTTGGATACGTCCCTCCAACATTTTGAGTACCGGTTCCTTGAGGGGTGTAGGGATTTAATGGTGAATAGTTTGGGTTTGGAGAGAAACTAGGATTTTGAGGGTAGCTCCCGGCATTCGGTTGATATTGGGGTAAGTCTAACTGAGCGTCAAGTCTTTTCACTAAAACCACCAAAATTAACACGACGATTTTTCGCGAGGTACCAATGTCACACATTTTTTTTTTTAATTTTAAAAAGTCTTTAAATCCGAAAAGAATGTGTAATAAATATTGCTAGTAAAAACTTAATTCATAATTTTTCTTAAAACAATGTTGTAATGTATGGGATCGTATGTAAACTAAAACAATTGTTTACGATGCTCCCATATACCCACGTGAGAACCTATGGTACCCTATGGTATGGTACCTTATTTGTGGTGGGGAAGAATAAATTTACCTTTGCGACGGTGCCGAGTAAAGTTGCAGGCTTGCACCTTTATGATTAATTAAGTTGTTTTTATCTTGTATAACGAAGAGTAACACAATTCTAAAATATTTAAAAAGAAAATTATTTGTTTCCCAGATATAGGGTGTTAAAAAAATGTTTTTTTTTTAATACAATATTTTAAATATGATCCTACTAGACTCATTAAATTTATTTCTAAGATAAGAGGTTGCTTGTCAATGTGACTGTTATTATCTCCTACTGGCGAACCAGAAACCCCTGTTTAAAAACTTATTTGGGATTCTAAACTAATATTTAAAGGCCCTAACTAACAGGTATTTTATTGTAGCGTTAGATAGACATATACAGCATATCGGAAAATGCGGGTACCTATGAGAGACAGCTTAGTAAATATAAATTTCTGGTTGATATTTTAAAACTATTTTCCCTTCTTTTTGAACACGTGCTAATGAACACATTGTTTTGAGCCTTGTTAAACAGGGTGTTTTTTAATTATATGTAAAAAATTTAAGCATATAGTCGTAAGCTAATTTTATAAAGAATACTTCATATAAACATTTACCGAAAGAAGCTTTGTGCCTCTTCAAATAGAGCATCCCCCTTGCCCTTCAGTGGCTGTTAGTTATAATAGGAATAAAAAAGCGTTGTCAAAAAATATTAAATATTTTGGAAGGCAGAATTACAAAGGTTCTTTTAAATTACTTTTGCATCACAATTTTTTTATTCCAGTTCTTGCCCACAACTTTATTACCATCGACTTTCTTCGTTCCCTTGAGTTATCTGCCTTGTGCCATTTCTATAAACTTTTATCACTTTTGTATTTACGCAATTTATGTAATTCTTATGTAGATACTGCGATAATGGACAGACTATTATTTCTTTCATTTGAACAACTATGAATAAATCGGTTGTAAAGAGTAAATCCATATAACCACGAACGCACAATAAAACTTAAAAAGGCCATTGTTTTGAAGGCACCTTGAATAAACAGGGTGTTAAATGGAATTTTGTTGCAAAATTAGGTGTTTTTGTTGTGCATCTAAGGCATGTATAGAGTTGAATCCTTAAACTTGAAATAAATTCAACAAAATAAAAAGGTTTCCTTTTTAAACACCGCTATCTGTTAATTATATTTTTAGTTGTGTTCTTTTCTAGGAAAAAAGTATTACCTTATGCAGTATTTTGTATATTTGACACTAGCGGACTCGTGCCTACTTCGTTAGGCGTTAATATCTGAAGGTTTTGCTAAATCATAGTAAAAAATTGCCTATAACACTCCTGAATATTGTAGCTATCTGCTTGTGAAAGAATGTTTATGATAGGTTTAGTACTTCCAAAAATTTTGTGGCTACAAACAAACCCACAAACAAAGTAACAAATTTTATCCCTTTTTATATTAGTATAGATTAGACTGGGCCAAAAAAAACAACAATTTTTTTGTAACGGCACTGTAGAAATATTGTTCACGATAACGAAAAAAACTTAAATTTTCAGCACCTAATATTAACATTAAGAGGTGCGACATTAAAATTATTGATTTTTTAACAATTGTTGCATTTTTATACCAAATCTCAAAATCAGTTAATTTTAAACCTTTGAACAATTCATGTTCTTAAAGAAAATTAAATTCTCTACAAAAAAGTTCTATTAGTAAATTTCCGTAGAATGAGCCGTTCTCTTGTAATCGCGCCTTAAAACATTAATTTTTTAAATTTTGTCACTTGGATTCTGAATTATTTAAACCACCATAATTATAAATATCTTAATAAAAAAATATAATTGTTATTAAATTGATAAATAAAAATGAAATCTTATTATTTACAAAAAAGTCTCTTAACATTTTTCGATAAATTCATTCCTTTCAAAGTTATTCAATAATTAAATAAATTTTTATTTTAATTTGAACATTGAATAACTTTAAAAAGAATGAATTTATTCAAAAAGTTAAAAATACTTTTTGTAGAGCATAAAATTAACCTTAGTTATAATTATTTCTTTTATAAAGATATTCATACTTTGGTAGTTTAAAAAATCCAGAATCTAAGTGACAAAATTTAAAAATTTGATGAAAAGAGAGATATTCTGTATAAAAAATGCAACAATTGTTGAAAAATTAATAATTATAATGATGCACCTCTTAATGTTAATTTTAAGGGGCTGAAAATGTCAGGATATTTTTCTTTCGTCGCGTCGTCATGAACAATATTTCCGTAGTACCATTAGAAAAAAATGTTTTTTTTTGGGCCCTGTCTTGTATAAATAGGTCGTTATTGTTTTTTTTTTTTAATGGAACCCAAGTCTTATTAAGTGTTTTATAGCGCAAATTATATAAGTTTTGTTTTCTTTAGTTATTTGAAGTTGTAAGTTTTTACAGGGTAATCAAAATGAAATGTTGATTCTTAAGGCTGTAAATCCTTAGGGGATTTCAAGAAGAAAAATTAAAATCAACCTATATCATTAATTTATTGAGTTCAACTGCAGAATGAAATTGATATATTCTATACTTTTGACCAAGATTAGTATCGTATGTTTTTTGGGGCTGTCTGTTCTCCAATCGCACTGTCAGTGTCGAATGCGTAATATTTTTACTATAAAATAAAACATATTTATTTAAACTTAACCATATAACTTGATTTCCAATATTTATCATAATCCTAGCGACATTGAGATTCTTTTAAATAATAAAATTATGAGCATAATAAGACTAAAAAGTAAAACCAAAAAGATACTTAGTTATTTTATGGTAAAATAAACATAGAAAAAAATAAAACATTTTAATTATATTTTTTATAAAAGTTTATGGATACATTACTTTGTGTTATCTTTAACAAAATCTTAAATATCTATACAGCTAAATGGCAAATACTGGGTTTGGCGCCACCTTGAACAAAGCAATTTTCTCTGTGTGGTCTTACCCGATAATGCATTTTTCTTTTTAAAATTGCAAATTTCTTCAAAAACTCTATAAAACATAATATTTTAATAATGCATATTAAAATAGAATCAGTCGCCTACATTTTGATATACATATTAATGATGCAAGTTAATAATCATGTATCGTAGCAAGGTTTGCATTTTCACAGGACAAAAAATACATCAACGTGCATCCAGAACGTTTTTTGATGACTGAAGAATTAAAAGCGATTTCCGGTGAAGCTCTTAAAAAATATATAATTTCTGGGGAAAAAATGGAAAATAAAAAAATCACGCCCTTTTTTTTCTTAGTATCGCCCTCTTTTCTTATACATTTAAGACAAAGCACATATTTCAATGCCTCCGGCGCCCCTTTTATTTATCGCTCTAGGCGGTCGCCCATCAGCGCCTTACCCTAACGCCGCTATTGCCTCGTGGCAATAGAAGGCTGTAAGATGTACACCAGTGGAAAAACTAAAGGATACAAAAAACGTCGATTTTTTTAGGTTTTTCCAGTGGCTGTATTTTACTTAAAAATGGTCGTACCGAAATAGTTTTAAGGTCTTCCAATGAATTGTTTTTAAGTCACGTGTACCGCGCAATTTTGATGAATATCGGATTTTTATTTACAACTTAATCCCTACATTGGTTGGATAACTGGTTCATTCAACTTTAATTTGCTTTATTTAAAAGCTCCATACAACCACTTCTTGCTGAGATATTGAACATGTATTGAACTTTAAATAAAAAGGATCTTTTGTCTTTAACCATCAATATCTCAGCAACTGGTGTTCGCACAAGAAAATTAAGGAGGGTTTTAAAATCTCCAATAAATTCCTCACAACAATCGGCTACGGTTTTTTAAATTTTTGTGTTTTTATTATTTACATTATTAATTTCAAAAATCAAGAAACAGGGGTTTCTGGTGGCTTTTGGGATAATCATGCGCTATGTTAAAAAATTGAGAAAATCAGTAATGGTAAGTGTGCCTTTTATAGTATAATATGCCCACAAAACCTTATAAATTTTCGATTTAATCCATTGATCAGCTTTTTTGTTTTATTCGATCCAATTAAAAAAAGGACCCTGACCAGTTCCGTATTAACCATTAGGCTGACTAGGCTACAGCCTAGGGCGCCATGAAAAAATAGGCGCCAAACAGGGGAGTTTTTAAAAAAGTTTAGGTCGGGTGGGGATGTTTGGTGACTAATTTCTCTATGAATAAGGTTCTTTGGAATGAAATAGGCGCGAAAAGGAGGGAATGTTTTTTTTTGGTCATCAAATTTTCTTTCGGATGGTGAAGTAAGGCACCTAGCAGTTAAAATAGGCGCTACGGATGAAAGGACCTTTTTTGCGCTTCGAGAATTCTAGCCTAGGGCGCCTTAAATAGTTAATACGGCTCTGATCATAACTTAACTTTAAATAATCATGATCTTTAACAAAACTAAAAAAAAAAAGTTTTGAAGTTTTCTTATGCATTTTTATTCATAAAAGTGTTTGGAAAAAAAAGCTTTTTTGAAAAATTTTGATTTTTTTAAATGACTACAATTTTTTTTTTTTTGAAATTTTGGTTTTTCATAAATTTAAATACTTTAATCAATAATAATAAAAATTTAAAAACATGTTACTTTGAAGTTATTAAAAAAAATTAAAAGCCGTAGCCGATTTTTGTGGAGAATTTTTTCGAGATATCCAAACCCATCTTAATTTTCTAGTGCAATCAACGGTTGTTGAGACAAAAAGATTCTTTTTTATTCAAAGTTCGATACCTTACCGAGAACTGGTCGTATGGAACTTTTAAATGCTGCAAATAAAAGTTAAATGAACAAGTTATCCGATCCATATAGTGGTTCAGTTAAGCAAAAAAATATCAGGACTATAAAAAAGAACCGAAAATATTTCGAAAAAAATCTTTTCGGTTATCATTAGGATTGCGCGATACAAGTTGGTTTAAAAAAATTAATCGTAAGATCTCAAAACTATTAACTATAAACTTCAAGCTTTAAATCGTTTTTTTTTTTAATTTCAGTACGACTAATGTTCATCAAAATACAGCCACTTTTAAAATCTCAAAAAATTTGGATGGTTTTTTGTAACCTATAATTTTTTTTCAATATTTTTATTTATTAAAGGTCTATTTTTTTGCTCTTCAACAAATGTAATCTTTTAGGAAATTTCGGAAAGGGTCCTCGCAAGTACATGGTGACCTACGGCAGTATTTCATATGTATTAAGAAAAAAAAAAAAGTTTGTATTTAAATGTGTGGACTTTTTTTGGTCCTTTTTTTTGCTATTTTTATCGATAAAAGGGGCCTCGCGGATACGACTTCGCATACGCCTGTTTTTGGCTACGCTACGCAACTGCCTATATCTTAAAAACGAAACGTTTTCTAATAAGAACCCTTTAAGATTAGTATACCAAAATTGGTTAAAATTGGCGTTGCTGCAACTTTCGAGACAATTACATTATTTTTTTAAATCGTTTAGATTTTCTTTTATAACATATTTCATAAATTCAAACAATCAAATTGTTTTTAATTAACTTAATTTATACTTTCTTTTTCGTTTACCCTTTGAACACATATGCTATAAAGGAGTTGGTAAATTTTATGTAATTTGATGTTAAATCAAAAATTGAAGTATTATATCAACCTAAACTAATAATAAAATATTTTTAGAAAAATAAAAATATCCCTTCACCGGAATGACCAGAATCTAAGCCAATACTTATTTAAATAATAATAATGCCTATGATTTGGTGGTTGCCTAAGGCACCGTAACTTATATGCCAAATTGTCAGAATCAACGAAAAAAATGGGGAATTATATTAGGATTGCACTTTATTAAAACTGATTGAAACAATATCATAGGTATACATATTATAAGGTATTAATTTTAATACTCATAATAAAATTTCATTAAAAAAGAAAGTTATTATAAATAAATTAACAAAAAAAATATATTGATTTTTTTATTTTTAGTATACCTAAGACATCACTGCAATGTCGATAGGTTAACGTAAATAAGGCAACACTGGATAAAGCTTGTTTCTAACCTAAAATTTCAAATATCAACAAACCAGAAAAACATTTCGGAAAATCCGGCGTTTCCTTGAAAAGTTTTTCTGAAAAAGTGAGTTTAATTTGGGTTTTCGGTTCGTGCGGTCGCGAGTGAAAAATGAGTCGAAGAAAGAAGGTGAAGGTGAGTGACGTCATGTAGTTTTTATCACATTTTCATTGATTTCATCAAAGCCCCAGACTGATTTCTGCTAGAAAATAATAAACAACGATCTATAGCATTAATTAATACCCGAAATAAAATCTGTTTTTGGAATATTGCCTTTATTCCCTCAATTACTAACCACAAAGCACTGCGAAGGGCAACCACATCTCAAACATTTTTCATCGAAACTGTTAAAATAAAGGTTAGGAATTCATACATGCCGTTAAATTATTTTATTTAACATCAAAATGTAAATTAATATTTGGAAATTTATCATTTGAACATGTGTTATTGTTTAAACCTTCTCTTAGAGTTACTTCCAACTTAAACTAAGGAACAGCTAAGGACAATTGACAGTTTCAAAAATGACCATTTGTATTAACAAATTGTCTGTAATTTGACGAAGCTCTAATATTATGTTGAGTATATTTTTATGATATGTAGATAGGGTTGCCAACCATACTTTATAATAACGTATCTTACTTTATTTTTGGTAATTATACTTTATATTTTTGCATACAAATAAAGATTGTAAAAATACTTTATTTTCAACCTTTAATGTGGATGCGTTAAATTATGGATAAGTTAGGTACCTACTTATTATTTATTGGTATTTTAAAGTTAAAACAGATTATGAAAACGACTTATAATTACTGAACGAAATGTAAGATGTCATGTTAGATGTTAATGTGACAGTGACAGATGACATGTCATAGATGTCACTATCGACGTAATTGAAAATTGTCCGGTATTTTTGTTTATAATTAAAAAATTCAGTATTAGAATCCGTAGTAAAGCCTACTACAAATGGCAATATACTATACTTAATCTGATAGCTTACCAAATATAAAAAAAGAATTTTTACGTATACTCTCCGTTTTCGTCACTTTAGCTTTTTCAATAATTAGTCTGAAGTGACGAGAAGAGGAAAATAGTGCGTCAATAAATTTAATTAAAAACAAACTGTTAATTAATTTAAATTTAAATGATGATTGTCAAACCAGCTTTAAAATATTTAAAAATAGCAAAATATTGTTAGCAAGTGCTAAAAGCACACAAAAATACGCTTTTAATACTATAAAAATATAATACTTGAAAAATACTTTATTTTCTTTTAAATACTTTATTTTTTCATTTTCAAACGATTGTATACGTTTTTTTGTCAAAAAAGTTGGCAACCCTATATGTAGATCTAGTACAAGCCGAGCAAATCAGAAATGTTAAAACACTGATTTTATGTCAGCGGATAAGTATTGTTTCTATCTATTTATATAAAAAAATGAATACTAAAGCTGCAAGGCATAGTATTACCTTTTTATTACATATTTTGTTAAATATTTTATTTAAATTTTAATTGTTTAACACACCCTCTAAAAGCCTTGGGCAAGAAGATTAGCTTTAAATATTTTGTTTAAAAAAGATGTTACTGTAACTCAGCCTCTGTCGATTCTAACCTGATTAAAGTAGAATAAAGTAGAGATATATTTTTTTAAATGGTAGACAATTCAAGGAGATATTCACCCTAGTCTGGCTCTTAGGTCCCCAAATGAAATCACAGGAAAAACATGATAAACATATAGTTATTTTGTATGTAATGAAATGATGTAAACTCTTACCTTTATTCTTGACAAAATGGTGAATGTGATCATATTGAGTTCGAGAATCCCTTATATTTTCGTTGTTTTCAACAAAAAGACAACAATTTTTTAGCAGAAAATATGATTATTTAACCTAACTTATCTTTATACAAAATTGCTTGGTTTGTTAATAGTTTTAAAAACTTTGTAATTATAGTTTTGAATGAATGTAGGACAGAAAACTGCAGCTTTTTATCAAAGAAACTCTAATCTTTAAAATTACTGTGTGTTATATTTAGAAAAAAAATATTTTGAGTATGAACTAACTGATTTTAATTTATACAGGGTGATTAAACTTAAGTTGGCAGTATTGCTAACTTTTTATTATTGCAAAAATATACATTTCTAAATTGAACACCCTGTATATTATATCACCATACTAAAGATCTATCTAAGAAATTTAAAAAGTCCACATGTTATATATTTAATTTTTAATAGTTTTGAAAATATGGCTATTCTCGGGAATTTGATAGTAAACTGTCATTTTTAAAATAAAACACCCTGTATATTGCATCACCATTAAATAGAGGTTGAAGAGCTTAAAGAAAACACCACATTTGATATGTCAATGCCTTATAGTTTTACAAATATGACAATCCAAATCTAAAAATTATTTAAATTTTCCTAATATCTGCAGCTCTAAGCTATAAGTACTAAGTTAAGTGTCGAAGAAAAACATAGACATAGTAATACCTACTGTTTTTAGATCCGAATGTCCATATTTCCAAAACTCTAAGAGGTAGACATAATAAAGTTGATATTTTCTTAAAGCTCTTTAAAATACCTGTTTAAGGGTTATGCAATATACAGGGTGTTTTATTAAAAAAAAACCAGCTTACTATTTAATTTCTGAGGACGGCCATATTTCTAAAACTATTAAGAATTAAATATGTCACATGTGGACTTTTTTAAAGCTCCTTGATAGGTATTTTGAATGGTATTATAATAAGCAGGGTGTTTCATTTAAAATAATATACATTTTTTCAATAAATTAAAAATCCGATGGTAAATTGTTTTCTGTTGGCAGCACGTTAATCAGCGTAAAAAATACTACAACTTTACTAATTTAACCCAATTCGTATCTCCAATAAAAAGAAGTTAGCAATAGTTCCGACTAAAGTTTAATCACCTTGTATAAGAAATTTGCAGTTTAAATTAGAATACAAAAAGGCTAGGGAAAGAGTAAGATTAAATGCTAAAAAATGAAAAGGTAATACCTATTTTGTCAAAGTTTACCTCTGGAGTTAACCTACATATGTATTAGGGTGGAACAAAAAAATTAAAGTTAAAAATGTTATTTCTAATAGTGCGCAAAAGTTTTAATTTTAAAATCTGAAAAGTTTTTCTGTCGCCCGCTACCTTTTTTTTTGATTATTTCATTTTTATCAAAATTTCATTTTAATTATTTTTTAGTTAAAAATAAAATTAGGGCGATGTAATACAAAAAAAAATAACCTTAAATGTTACTTATTATAAGTAAAAATATTTTTAAATTTCAAATACCCATTCTGTCTAACCAACGCAGCTGTGTTTCGCCGAAAAACTCTGTATTTTACTTAAAAAGAGTTTACTATAAAGTAAACTGGGTGTTTTCTCATTGGGATAAAAAAAAATAAGGGTTTATTTATAAGCCAATTTAAAAAAAAGTTTATATAAACATGGGTCTGCAAATTTTTCGTTCTCAAGATACAGGGTGTTAGGGGAATATGAAAATTTAGATTTATTTTTTTACTTAAAAACTGAGCAAACTACGTAAAAATATAACGTAACAAAAAGCTGTATTTTTATTTACTTAATTTAAATAAAATATAAAAATTGCAAAAAAAAATCAGTGGCTTACATTATTTTTGTCAGAAATACTGGTTTTTATGAAACTTAAGACACCACTGGACTAGCTAAAGATTTTAAATTATTTAATTGGCAGGAATATCATTCAGGTATATTATTTTTACTTGCAACGTATTATGTTTTTGAAGTTAAATTTGTTTTGGTTTTTTTTAATTGAAGTAAATTAAAGACAAACCTATTCAAAAAGTTATGTTAAATATAAGGCCGCTATAAAAGGACGGCAGGAAGGCGAAATTAAAATATTATTTTTTATATTAATTACATTAGTCTGTGCAGCACTCCTTTAATCTTAGGTAGTTATGAGCGTCAACGAATTTTTTTATTGTGACCTTAAACATTTTAACTATTTCATTGAGCTTGTGGCGGCAGAAGATATTTACCGATTCCAACAAACTTTTGTCAAAATACTAAGTACTACTTTTTCACTCCACCCTACTATGTATTCCAACAAAAAAGAAAAAAGAACCATAAAAATGTATTACAGTTACAAAAATGCAAAAATATATTGGCAAATACCATAAAAGGTTTTTAGTAAAATATATTTTAGACACTTTTCTAAATAAAGCGTAAGTGGCGCACATCCAAAATATTCCGTTTAAAAAAAATATCACGAAACAAACTTACGGGACCGGGGAGTGAAAAGGGGTGCTGGGTGGGGTAAAATTAGTAAAACGACTTGTAAAATTGAGTAAAAAATATTTTTTTTCACATATTTTTGAGAATAGAGATAAAAAATATGATAAATATAAAAACTGTTAATTAATAACCTAAAAGTAAGAAAAAAAAGTGAATAAAAGGAAAGAATTCACAAATTGGATTTATAACCAACCATATAGTAAGTGTTCGTCATGTTCTTAAGCAAATTTTGCTGCTGTCATTTACTATTTGCTTTAAGCCAGCTACAGACGACGTGTTAAGGCTTGGCAAATGTCCGTTCGCTCAAACGTTCCCGCATTCCAATGTTGGCTTTGCTTAGCCATATGTTGCCTTGGCATGTCGTCTGTAGCCGGCTTTAAGAGAAAAGTATACCGGGTAGAGCATTACCAGACTGTCGATAGGAAATCTTGGCTTTCTCATTGCTTATACAACAAAATTGTATTAGAATATTTTGAAAACATTGATCAGATAGGCTTATACACTAAATTTCGTTATTTTTTAATTATCCAAATAGAAGTAATTTAGGAAAAACTATTTATAAAATCGTTGAATACCTGATACATAGCATAATAAATCTAAAAATTTAAAACCGATATTCACAGAAACTAGGTGTACACATGTGATTATTTGTGTCTTTTTTGTATAATTAATGCAACTGTGCGTCACTATAATTTTCTTTTTACTTAAAGGTTGAATTTAAAGAAGAAAAAGATGAAAAACCCACTATTAACGACGAAGAGATCCCTGATACTCCTGAAAAACCAAAAACATCACCAAACGACAAAAAGTCTGGTGCGGGTAATAGTCGGACGACTGCCACAAAAAAGAAAAGAAAGAGGATGTGAAAAAGAAAAGGATGAGGACAAAAAGAAAGAACAAGACAACGATTCTGAACTGGACGATCCTATTATAAAGGATTTATTTTCAGGACTTGAAGGATCTGCCTTTCAGAGTAGGATGCCATTTGATAAGTTGACGTCGACTGAAGCTGCCTGTTTTCCTGGTAAGTAAAAATACTCATGATTTTGGGTGACCAATATCTTGAAAATTTGTAGATGAATTGTCTTGATTATAAAACAAGCAAGTTTAATTTCTGTTCTTGCAGCTCTCAGTTGGGAAACACCTAGTGCCACACTTATGCATCCCTATCAGTTCAACTATGGAGACATCAAACTTCCCATTTTGTTTGTTTTTTTTTTTATCTCTAGAGTGTCTAGTCTGTAAAATCTTATAAATTTAAGTCTCATGTCAATAACCTTCCCCTTACCCCACTTAAGACACCTATGGTATGTTAGTATTTAGGCTTTTAACCTTTGTGCACTATCCAGAGATAAAAAATAACATGTGGCAACAATGGTGTACTTTCTTAACTTCAATTTGGTTTTTTCAAGATCTTGGTTTGTCAGTATGCTGTTGCCAATGTCAAAAAAGTGTTGGCAAATGTTAATTATTGACTATTAAGTTAAAGTGTCTGTATTAGTGATGTAACGGATGTTAGAATTATCACATTCGCGAAAGTTAACTTGCAAATATAGTGCTTGAACAAATATCATAGACATTTAAGGCATATACTTATTTTTTGTGAAATAAATGATAACCTTTATTTCAAAAAGTAGTTATAATCTGCTACTTATACTGGTTAAGCAAATAGGTATTGGGATATCGGACCCTAAAGCAACAAAAAAGGATGTATGTGACTTATCCAATCAGAAATTGTTACATGCGGGTCTTCACGTTAGACTGTCTCTTTTCCTCACATTGCCTATGTGTTAGGTTGTTTAGATGATCCGGTATACAAATCTTGCACAATAAATTTTAACTAGACTTAATAGACCTAGATATTCTTATAGCCTAACGCAATTAACTTCTCAACTTCTTTTTTACAAAATATACTATTATTTAGAATAAGATTTATTTTAAAAAGGATGGAAATCATATTTTTGCCTATGTGTGATGCTGCCTATATTTTAATTAGATTAACAAGCACAAGAGATACAGTATATCTAATGTACTTGACTGTTCCATATTAATTTGTTGTTCAAAATTGATAAGTAAATGAAAATTATAAATCCTACTATTTGTATTATCATTCCATATTCATTAAATCCATATATAATTTTCTTTTAGTTTGTCAAAAACATTCGCCACACATTCGCATCGTTTCTTGCGAATGCGAATATCAAAAAATATGCGAATATTCGGGAATGTGAATGCTAATATCCATTGTCACTAGTCTGTATTATTTTACGCATTTGAAAAGAACTGGGCCTTTTAGAATACAGAGTAAACAAAATGGGCTGTTTAGTGTTTTTAATGTTTTGTAAAATATCAGTATTAGGTTTGCTTTACCAATATATTTTTTTCAATAATACCTACTACTTTCTTGGATTTCCATTGTCTTTATTTTTAACTGATACACGACGTTTTAGATGGTCTCTATCTTCAACCGTTTTCAAAAGATAACAGTTATCGTTATTGGAAATAGATACCATCCGAAACGTCGTGTATCAATTAAAAATAAAGACACTGAAAGTCCAAGAAAGTAGTATTATTGATAACATAACATTGTCTACCATCTTTAAAAAAATATTTTCTATTTTAGATATCGCCAGTGCTGCACTACAAACGGTTAAAGTTTATCTGAACATAAGAAATCGCATTTTAAAAATGTGGCTTGATAATCCCAAACAACAACTAATTTTGGAACATGCCATCGAAAATATGGAGCCACCCTATAACAGTGACGTGCCGCTGCTAAAGAGGAGTCCACGCTTTTTAGAGAGAAATGGATTTATCAATTTTGGTATATTTAAGAGGTAAATATTATATGTAAAGTTATAGATAAATAATCTGAATAAATAGATCATAGATAATAATTTAGTATATTTATCAAATGTATTTTAGGTTGCAACCCATTCCAAGTAAAAAATACGGTAAAGTCATTGTGATTGGAGCTGGAATAGCTGGGTTAGCTGCTGCCCAACAACTTCAACAATTTGGTTTGGAAGTTATCGTTCTTGAATCCAGAGATCGAGTAGGAGGCAGAATAGCCACATTCAGAAAAGGTTAGACATATTAATATTATAATTATTCCGGTTAGAAGAAGAAATATTTATCTATTTTAGTGTTTTAGATACTTTAGGTATACAATCATGCACCAACTTTTATTAAAAAAAATATTTTTATTTTTTGACAAATTGGAAATAAAAAGTTTCCTCTTTCTGCACACTTGATGCATCACACTGTGTAGTTTCTTTATTTAAATTCTAAAATCTCTATTTATTTTTAGGAAACTACATAGCTGACTTAGGCGCAATGGTAGTAACTGGCTTGGGTGGCAACCCTGTTACAACCCTTAGTAAACAAATTGATATGGAGCTCCATAGAATAAGGCAAAAATGTCCTCTTTATCAGTCTTGTGGTGTTACTGTCGACAAGGATAAAGATGAAATGGTTGAAAGAGAATTTAATAGGTAATATATTCAACATTATTATATAAAATTTTAAAGTGTTTTAAACTTGTTTTTTTTTTATAAATGTAGTAGTAGATGTTAGATGTAACATAATGTTTTAATTTATTTTTTCTTTTTAGACTTCTTGAAGCTACTTCTTACTTATCCCACCAGTTGGATTTCAACTATGCAGGAAATAAACCAGTCAGTTTGGGTCAAGCTTTGGAATGGGTTATAAAACTGCAGGAAAAGCATGTTAAAGAGAAGCAGATCCTTCATTTAAAATCCGTCATTGCTTTACAAGTAATTTTTTTATATTTTTAAGGGGCCCCTGTGGTCTAGAATTTAAAAATGTAAGGTATTTACAGATTTTTTTACAATAAAAAAACTAAGAAATTATATTTAAGGATTTTAGGCCTATTATTTAACATGTTTTATATACAAAATAAATAAAGGAATAAATAAATTTTAATAATTTTTAAAATAGCTCTGAAATTGATCCTTCAGAAAAATTGGAACTGGACTATGTTATTCATTTTGGCTCTTTTGTTTATCTGGAAAATTAAAATTAAAAAATTATTAATTTATATGACTATAGCTATTACCCATACTAGAATCTGAAATCATATTTTTATTGCAATTATTTTGTATTTTTTCATTAAAAACCTAAAATTTTATTTCGAGACATAGCTACCGTCATACTTGTTAATATTTTTTTGGTTTTTAGTTTTTAGATGAATAGAAGGGCCAAAATGGACATCATTCAAAAGGTCTAATTTTTCGAGAGGGTTGACTTTAGCACCTATTTTAAAATTAATAAAATTATTTTGTTTTGTATATAAAGCATGTTAAATAATAAGGTCAAAAAGTTAAGATATCGTTTTTTTTTAACGATAAAAAATCCTGAAAATACCTTAATTTTTCGAGTTCTAGACTATCTGAACCCCTTAAGTTTTAAAGAAAAAAATTTATAATTTGTTTTTGGTAGTTCGTTTTTACTAGACTACTTACTTGAATAAACGTAGTAGCAGTTAATTGTTAGCGCATTCACCATATTGTGAAGAAAATTGTATTGACGAAAAAAACATTTTGATCAAGCCTTGTTATGTCTCAAACAGTGGCAACGCTAGGGGGAACAGGGTGGCCCGGGCCACCCTGTAAAATGGCTGGGTATCCCTGAAAAATTGGTGGGGCAAAGAGGAAGGTAAGAAGTAAAAAAGAAATAGGTAGTCGGGATACAAAGGAAAAAAAGTAGAAGTGAGGATCTTATGTTTTTTTGCTCCTCAAAATTATTGGGGGACAATAAAATTATTGTCTATTTTTTTTGTTTTTTGCTCCAGCAAATTATTGGGGGACAATAAAATTATTGTGAATTATAAAAATAAATATTTTTTAAGGTAAGAAGGTTTTTTTGCTCCTCATTTTCAAACTTGTTTTTTTGGTCCACCCTAAAAATCTTCTGCCCCCCTTGGCCACCCCTAAAGCAAAAGCTGGCGCCGCCACTGGTCTCAAATATGTTACCCTAAGCAATTGCATTAATTATTATTATTGTATTAATTTATTGTTAAAATAATTAAGAATATGTTTTTTTAGGATAAACTAAAAACAAATCAGTATGAACTTATCAGAGTAAAAGAGACCATGCAGGAAATAAACATAAAAGTAAAAGAACTAGCTAGTATCGAAAAAAGAGATCTAAATCAGGAGTTTGCTTACAGGAGTGGCATAAGGTAACATATACTATTAAATAAGAATTTTATGCAGTTAAATAATATGTAAAAATGCATTTTAGGGATTTAAATGTGTTAGCAAGAGAGTGGGATCAACTTAAAGAACAGGAAAAAGAAATCGAAGATAAACTAAAGGAGTTGGAAAGTTCTCCTCCAAGGTGGGTTTAGGTTATGTTATAAGTTATAAGAATTTATTATTTTATTTTTATTCACGAAATACAGGGTGTAACTAAATAAGTGTAAAACATTTAAGGAGGTGATTCCTCATTGAAAAATATGAAAAAAGTTCCTATAAACATAGGTCCGAAAATGCATAGTTTCTAAGATACAGGGTGTCCAACATTTAGGTTTAACATTCACCTTCTTTAATCTTCAGTTGACCTTCACTTTTTAATGTCATTAGATAGTCCTTAAAAAGTTAAGATAGGAAAGTAAAATTAATTTTGCTCTATATTTAACTGTTTTTGCTCAGTAAATCGTCAAAATTCAAAAATTCCGTCCCAAGAAACATGCAATAAAGTGGTTTTTATTTTTTTTCTCGAAAACGAAGCAAGATACAAAAAAATTTCAGGAGATAAAAAAGTTGTATTTTCAGTTGCTTATTCTAAAAATAAAATAAAAAAGTTACAAAAAAGTCAGTGGCGTACATTTTTTACAATTATTTTCGATAAGATATCCCGTGAGACGCCACTGGACTTAATAATTTTAATTTAATTATGCCTAACTTTGGCCCTTATTACTAGAAATAACACTGAAAAATTTCAAGAAAATCGGTTACAGGGTATTCAAGATAATTACAAAAAACCTATTTTATTTAAAAAGTTTAACACCCTGTATCTTGGAAAGTATGCATTTTCGGACCCATGTTTATAGGAACTTTTTTCATATTTTTTAATGAGGAATCACCTCCTTAAATGTTTTACACTTATTTAGTTACACGCTGTATAGATGTTTAGGGCGCATTCGCCTGTATGTCAGGAATAATTTTAATGTTGACTACGAAGTTGCATTTTTAGACAAAAAAAGCAATACGTCAATGGTAGTGGTATTGGCGCCTCGTAAAGAAGTGTCCTGGGGAGAGAGATTTATGTTTTTGATTAATTTTTATGTTTACTGATGAATACATATTTTTATATTTAATTTAACAATATTAGTCTATAGGAAAAAAACAAATATGTGAAAAAGAATATAATGTATGAAATCTCTATTTTCTTATCAAATAATTGTCGTGTTTGAGCATTGAATTACATATTTCCCTTTTAATCTTTGACAACATGTCAAAACGGCGGCTTGGTTAGGACTATACTATATTTGCCTATCACAACCTGTCCAAAAACAAGAAAATCAAATATAATGTTTGTTTCAGCGATGTGTATTTATCTTCAAAGGATCGCCAAATTCTAGATTGGCATTTCGCTAATCTGGAATTTGCTAATGCGACGCCACTGTCCACGTTATCTTTGAAACACTGGGACCAGGACGACGATTTTGAGTTCACTGGGAATCATTTAACAGGTAAGTTTAAGAATTCTAATGTTAATTGTTTAAATATTTTAAATCTTGTGGTATTTATCCAAGTTAATAACATAAAAATAATAAAACCATGTGGGTTTGTTGTTTATTATTAAAGAAAAATATAAAATATATACTTTTAAATATAATGGTAAATGTAGTGGGGACGTACTTCACCTTACTTGTCACATTTTGTTAATTTTTTAAATACAAACACCAATGTACATAATATAAACTGCTCAACAAAAAGATCGTACCATTCAATTTTTAGACCCATTTTCAAACTGCTGTAACTTTTTATTATCTAAAACGGAGTTTAAAACCGCGTTTCTTCTACCTTAAGCTGTATTGCATTTAGTTTTAGTAAGGTGAATATTATCATGATGTACAGGGTGATCAATAGAGTGCTGCAAAAAACAAAAAAATCGAGTGTGTCCCATCTCAGTGGTAATTTTTTTTTGTCGTTATAATATGGGTTGTTAGCAAGGTCATATCAATATCTCTAGGCGTTTATGCCTGTTTTTGAATTGAGGACCTCTGGCTTGCGATACACCTCTAAACGTCAAATTTTGGTAATCCATTCATTAAAAAGCCATAACTGGAAAATGGATTGACGGATTTCAACGAGTGTTTCATATTCGGAAAGCTCATTTTATGTAGATTTTTAGATAGGTTATAATTTTATGAGTATACGGGGCCAACAAATACAAAAACATAGCTAATTTAGACAGCCTAAATATAGGATAAATTATTGAACGCGAAAGGGACCATATGTGTGTGTTCTGTTTTAAAAATGGCCAAGTTGAAGTTTGTGTTAGACAACCATGATATACAGAGTGATCAACAAAGTGCTCCCAAAAAATTTAAATGTTTAATTTTGTGCCATTTTGGATAGCAAAATGTTTTACTTATTAGAATAATATTGTTTTTTCGATATTCCTAGACGTTGTTGCAAGTCATTTTTATTAAAATCCTAGATAAATGTAAATTTAGGATTTCCCAGTAATCCATTTTACACATGTTTTATACTAAACGTTAAAAATAAAACATTCTCATTGGATAAAATGTTTTTTTAATCTCACATGCGTAAAATAACATTCAATAAACAACAACAGATAAAATTAATTATGGTACAAACAAACAAAAAACATTGAAATTAATAATGGGTGGGTCCTCCGTGAACCCTCCTAACTTCCTCTACCTTTCTTGGCATGCTATTTACTAAGCTTGCAAGAAAGTCCTGGGGAATATGGTTCCATTCCACTCTTATCGCATTTGCCATGTCATCCAAGTTGTCAAAATTATGCTCTCCGTCATTCAATTTTCTTTTAATCCAACTCCATACGTGTTCTATCACATTCATATCCGGCGATCTTGCAGGCCAAATCATTCTTTGGATATTGTTATCCCTTAAGACTTCTTGGACAATTCTGGCTCTATGTGGACGAGCGTTGTCATCCACCAAGACAAAATCGTTTCCAAAATTTTGTGCAAAAGGAATAACAATATCCCTAATTCACATGTCTCGATACCTTTCAGCATTCATCGATTCTCCCACCAAAATAACCAAATCTGTTCTCCCATTCAACATCACACCACCCCACACAAGCAGTCCTCCACCTTCAAACGGTACTCTTGCATCCATGTTTTCTTCCAGATATCGTTCATTTCTTGCTCTCCAGACCAACATTCTTCCATCACTTTTATACAAATTGAACCTACATTCATCCGTAAACATGCATCTACTCCATTCTGCTATCCCCCAGTTAGCATGATCTGCCGCCCAATGCCTCCTCGCAGCTCTATGAGTAGCCTGCAAAGCAGGGCAGGCAGCACGCCTGCGCGCCTTCACTCCTCGCTCATGAAGCCGTCTCCTGATAGTTTGTGTGGAGACCCTTACGCCACTTGCTGCTTGGAAACTTCGACAATTTTTGGTTGCATTAAGAGTCCTACAGAGATGCACGTTTCGTATTATTAGACGATCTTGCCTAGCTGTCGTTTTTCTGGCTCGTCCACAGCGACCCTGTTGGCGGTAATTTGGACTACCATAGGCTCGTGCTCTAGCTAGTGTCCGTTTAACAACAGACATTGTGGTGCCCACAGATTCCGCAATGTTCGGTATAGTACGGCCTTGTTGACGTAATCTGCTTAAGATAAAAATTATTAGGCATGTAACTCTTTTTAATACATTTCGGTGTCTAAAAACTTACCGCACTATATTTCGTAGTTCATTATCGCTTAGATTTGCCATTTTTAGCGAGTAAAATTACCTCTAGAGAAGACAAAAGTTTTGTTTGACTTACAAACTGTTTTATGACAATGACATTAATTCATTGTTTCTATAGAAACGCATCGCTGCTATAAATAAATTCAATGCATCAAGTAAACATTTTTTGGTTTTTGTAGAGGCAATTTGGCTCTTCGAAAATGGCAAAACTTAGCTAAAATCAACTAAAAAATATAGTGCGGTAAGTTTTTAGACACCGAAATGTACTAAAAGAGTTTCAAGCCTAACAATTTAATCTAAAACATGTTGCGCAAACAAGGCCCTTCTGTACCTAACGTTGCGGTAATTATGGATACAATAATAAATTTGAAAGCACTTTGTTTATTACTCCGTATATCATGGTGTACAATACCAAATACTCTAATTTATGTTTAAAAATGTTAAAACTTTAAGACGTTGTTGGAATTCCTACCATGCAGACCTAATGCCATAATAACGACGCATTTTTGCTCAATAAGTTTACAGGCACTTAAACAGCATAAATCGAATAACGATAGAAATCGTTCCGAGATATTGACACAAACTTCAACTTGGCCATTTTTAAAACAGAACACACACATATGGTCCCTTTCGCGTTCAATAATTTATCCTATATTTGGGCTGTCTAAATTAGCTATATTTTGTATTTGTTGGCCCCGTATACTCATAAAATTATAACCTATCGAAAAGTGCTTAGGACACAAAAATTTACATAAAATGAGCTTTCCGAATATGAAACACTCGTTGAAATCCGTCAATCCATTTTCCAGTTATGGCTTTTTAATGAATTGATTACCAAAATTTGACGTTTAGAGGTGTATCTCAAGCCAGAGGTCCTCAATTCAAAAACGGGCATAAACGGCTAGAGATATTGATATGACCTTGCTAACAACCCAAATAATTTTTTTGTTTTTTTGCAGCACTCTATTGATCACCCTGTACATCATGATAATATTCACCTTACTGAAACTAAATGCAATACAGCTTAAGGTAGAAGAAACGCCGTTTTAAACTCCGTTTTAGATATTCAAATAAGTTAATTTTTAAAAAAGTTACAGCAGTTTGAAAATGGGTCTAAAAATTATATAGTACGATCTTTTTGTTGAGCAGTTTATTACGATCTTGTGGGTATACCGGGTGTGATTTATTAGACAAGCCATAACTCCTATAGTATTAGACATAATCAAATGAGACTTGGTATATGTAAATGGTGTGAGCAGATGAGAGTTTACGCATATTTTACACTTTTCAGTCATTTCCGGTTAGGCCAAAAATTACTTTAATTTTGAATTTTTAGATGGAACACCCTGTATATTCTGAAATTTTTGGATTCCTGAGACAATTCAAAGTCAGAATGTGACATTTTAAAAGTTTTTAAGCCTACTTAATTTTTTCAACGTCATTTTTAATAACGCATCTAGGTGGCCATGATTGGGTGCAAATTAATCTAATTACCCTAGGTGATGTTAGAAAAATACAATTGCAAAGTTTTAGTTACTAATAAGAAAGAGATTAATAAAAATATTTTGAAAATTTACATTTTCGTGCCTAACTTTTCTTTTTTAAATGACAAACCTTTTAGGTGAACATTTTTCAAATAAAGAATTTTTTGACGAATCTAACGATACCAATTAATTTGCGATCGGCTTAAAAATTAAGTCGTAAATAAAGGATTCTATTCACCTACATGCAATACTACAAACGACTCTCGAGAAATCAAAAATCAAAAATTTAAAATTGATGTAATTTCCGGTTAAACCGGAAGTAACCAAAATGTAAAAAATATGCGAAAACTCTCCTCTTTCTATACCATTTACTAAAACCAAGTCTCATTTTGATATGTCAAATACTCAAATACTCTAGGAGTTATGGCTTGTCTGATAGATTCGTTGACACCCGGTATAAATTGATTTTTATGTGAGATTGAAAATTAGTTTATATTTCTTATTTGGTGTGAATTTTACATAAATCAATAAAAAATGATAAATTTGAAAAAATATGAAATAAAAAGTATACTTACTGCACAGACCTATCCCGGGAGGATTTGCGGGGTTGCGTCCCCCACCAATGGTTGCACATATGCTCTTTAACTAATATTTGACATAAAAGAAATTATTATTAACAAAACTTACTCACCTAGTAAGTTAATTTTGTAATAATAATATTGTTAAGTAGTAGCAACGATCTATTTCACAACAGATTTATGGTAGTAGTAAAAGGCGACAAAAATATTGAAATGGTTTTTTTTAAATAATAGGGTTTTATATGAGTAGTTTCTTCCCGAACCTAAAACGTGCTACGCCAATGAGTTTCTGCATAAAATATTGAGTTGATATAAAAAAATAAAATAAAAAAGTCCTCTCCGGCCGGGAATCGAACCCGGGTCTCCCGCGTGACAGGCGGGGATACTGACCACTATACTACCGAAGACTTGTGAAAATAAGCCAAGAACAAGTATTTACGACAGTTATGTGGTATATCTATGCAAATAACACAATCTTGATAACGCCTTTAAGTGGAAAAAACATCGCCAACTTTGCTTTATTGCTATTTTTTTTCTTATTTATTTTGTAATATATAATTTTCTGCTTTAGTAGCCTAAATTACTAATGTCGTACTTCTAAAAGCACAGGAAAAAAACAGACCCTCTTTACAAATAATATATCCAAAATGTTTAAGAGGATGCCGTAGCACGTTAAATTAGCTAAAACGCGATTCGCTGCCGTTTTTTAAATATTTGTTTGAGAAAAAGTTGTACATAGAAAAGTTTTTAAAATGATCCAAAGATTATCGGAAAGTTAATTGATTTTTGGTAATGGTAATAATTAACACATTAAATTTTCCAAAATTACAAAACCGTAAAAATAACCAACTTTCCGATAATCTTTGGATCATTTTAAGAAACTTTTCAATATACAACTTTTTTCTCAAACAAATATTTAAAAACGGCAGCGAATCGCGTTTTAGCTCTTTTAACGTGCTACGGTATCCGCTTAATAAATACATAAATATACACAACTTTGCCAAAATTTAACTATGTAGTTCTCCCCATTTTATTCATATATTTGATACCTTTAACAGACATGGAACGTTTAAAATAAAACAATTTGTCGAATAACTGGATGATGCTAATTGAAAAGGAACCAAGCGCCAAATTGGACCTTTCAGTTATCAACAATTGTATTAAAAAATAAATCCTGCACAAAAGTTAACAACTTTTTAATTATGTTATTTAAACATGATACGTCGTTCAAAAGGAAATGTTAGCCCCAATTGAATGCCTTTTTTATAACTTTAAAACCGTAGACACTTAGATTTTTCGGTCCAGATCCAAAGTATCATGGCTCTGTTTAAACAAAGGGAAAAAATAAATCGTGTTTTTATTAAAAAATATGTTTTATTTATTTAGTCCAAAAATATCTAAAAAAAATGATAACTGATACAAATACAAACAATTTTTTAATATAATATGTCGTTAACCTGTCATTAAGCATCTTCTTCACCAAAATCAAAGTCAGCAATTGGGCCAAAACCCTTAATATCGTCTTCAAAATTTTCTATGTTTTTTGCTTTAAAATGACCCGGATAATTTTATATAGTATAAAGAGAATCCCTACTTGGATACTACTCCTTTTATATACAAGAAATCTGCATTTTACTATATAGATGGCGCAAACTTTAAACCAGGCCTGTGAAACTTTTTACACATATAAAATGACTAGAAGGAAGTCGTTTGGTGTCAGAAACTTATTTTTCGCGATTTGGCGCATGGTTCTTTTTCAATTTTCATCATCCAATTAATGTTAGTAAAATATTACTGTAATTATTTTTGGAAAGTTTTTTAATTTTTATACTGTTGTAAAAAAGCATAGTATGCAACACGGTCATAGGGTGTGCCAAACCTGCCTGAACTTGGTACATACATTAGGTACTATTTTTTAACCGATCGTTTATTAACAAGTATTACGAGTACAAAAGCATTTAGTTATTGCCAACTAATGTATCTTATTAGTATAATGTGCATTCCCAGAAACATCTCAAAATTGTACGTAAAGTTCGGTACGTTCTTTTCTCAATTACGCTATGACTCACCTGTCTCACCTAAGTATACCCACAATTCACCCCTCAAAAAAAAAAAAATTCGGAACCAGAGATGTGATGTATGCTTTTATTCGGCCCCCATTGAAATCGGAGAAGGTCGGCATTTTCGAACGACAAAAGCGCACTTAGGGTTGGGCCACATCTGAAAAACCGATCATATACAGGGTGGGGCGGTTTAAAAGGGTCATATATAAAATTACCATGCGAAAGGAAGCGTTTATTTTATTACATTCACGGTGTAAATGGCGATAATCCTTTTCATTCAGAGGATTTGTCGGTGGTAAAGTGATATCAAAGTGGTTCCGAATGAAGGCGTTCCGCAGGATATGTTATACGTTTTACTTAGCTAGTTGAATTTCAGACAAGTTGCCGACGATAATTTGTATGAATGGGTCCTAGTTTTCGGTATCATTTGGTAAAAGGCGCATCGTTCATAGTCCTTTAAGATATTTTTTCAATATAAATTGCCAGAAGGGATTATAAAAGATTGAAAATTAGACTAAATTCGGTTCAAGGCATTGGAGGACAAACTATTATTTAAAAATATGACATATTGATAAGAATTAAAAAAGTATGTTTTATTTTATTATGAGATTATTTATAATTTCTGTTTCATACAGGGGTTTTAAAATTTAGTACCAATATTTTAAAAATGTAAAATTTTTTCATAAACATTAACGGGTAAAAAATCAACACTTATTGTTAAAGGTGACATAATAAAAATATCCTTAAGGTTTGAGCCCTTAATAGTAATATTAAGAGGCCTGTCTTCGCGGCTAACTGATTTTTGACAACAAGCTTTTTTATGCAGAACTCGCAAATTGGTGATCTGAAAACAAACAAACATTCTTAAATAATACTAAATTCCCTACAAAAAAGTTGTCTAATTAAATTTTCGTCAAATAACCCCTTCTCATTTAATGGGGTTTTGAACATTAAACTGTTTTTTAATATTGTTTCATGTAGTTTTTTAAGCAAAATACGATGGTTGTAGCTTGTAGGAAGAGGATTCTAGAAAACATTTTTATATTAAAAACAACAGTCTTCTTTTGACCTCAAAAATACCCCCATAAAATATTTGCAATGATTTTTAAAATACCCCGTATTTTATAATAATAGAATATACCCTGTTTCGTTGCAAGAGAGAGTAATAAATCATTTAATTTTATGGCAATTCGCTTTCTGTGTTAGTCCGAGTATAAATATTTTTCTTCAATTCTACCTGTAATGTACTGATAAGGCATTATAATTTTAGGCCGGCAGACTAATATTCGTCAACCTCTTGGGTTAAATACAAAGGAATAACAGATGTTTACCTGTATTCACGTGGGAATAATGTGATAAAAACCTTGACAGTGGCGGTGCGCTTGAGTTTATTTTTGGGAACTTACCTTTTTAAACAGTTTAGGTAAAATGAAAATATTGTTTCTTTTATATGTGTAAAAAATTATTTTAAAATTTATAGTATATTGTTCCAAAACACCTCGTATAAAAACACGTGCCTTCGTTTTTATACCTTTATTAACAATGTAACGTAACTATGGTTACAATAACGGCAAAATCTTAAATTGTCACTGTCTCGAAGTTTACAGCACAAAAGTCGAATATGTACTAACTGATCCGAGGTTTCCCGTCGCCCTTTTATAGTATGGTGGAAGAGTAAAGAATGATCTAGAATATTCGAGAAATATCGTGAAAATTCCATAGTACATGATGGCATAAAAGTTATTAAGGGATAATTCGGGCGTTTTCGGAAAGCTTCGAAAGTGATGAAAGAACTTGGAAAAATTAAGGTAAATTATTTAAATAAATTAACAAACTAAATTAAATGATCCTAACTCTCTAAAATTCTATAACCTAAACACATTTTTTGAAAGTCTGTAACAATATCAATATTGTACAGTTGGTATAATTATAGTTAATAATAACCATTTTAATAATACACATTAAAAATGCATAGTCAAAAAATAATTTTTTAAAATATAATCTATGCCTAATTAAATATGCTACATAATCTACATCTAGTTATTCACATTCTTCCATATCTGACATACTATCACTACTTGAGTCATATATGAGTCTACTTGTATAATAATTAGAGGTTCAACAGTTGTATCTACTATTATATCCAAAGACCACATTTTATTTTCTACTTCTAATACATGTTCGACACATTTTTTCCAGTTTTCTGGGAAGCATTAGATATGGCAATTTGAAATTGTTGTTTTTATATCTACTAGTTTAAACGTAGTATTATTTCTGGTTACTTCACCTTTCACTTGTGCCCATCGCTTTTTTGGTGGAATTATACCACCCTCTTTTTCTTGTTTAAAAATTCTGTAAATTGTCGCTTTTTCCACCCCAGTCATCAACGCACATTTTTGAACAGAATCGTCCACACTTAAATTAGAGTTTTGATCATTTCTAATACAGGGTGCGGCAGAATGGACTCCCACATTTCATCAGGCTAGAACATCGGTAATGGGAGTTGGACATTGGTGGGGATGGTCACATTCGCTTGGGCGATTGATAAGGTTTGTTACTAGGCGCTATGTCTTGGTCTGGTGACCAACGTGGATTTGTTATTGAGCTATTATTCAAAAATGACGAATGTGTCACCACGTCGAAAAGAGTATTTTGTACGCGCTTCCTGCCTCCGAATGCCTCTGTTCCAGACCGGAAAACAATTTTTAAATGGGTTGCTAACTTAAGGGCAACTGGTTCTTGACTTTCCTAAATCAAGACAGCGATCCGAGATGAAACTGCTGCTATTCCTCAAGACATGGTGATAAAAGTGATGCGGAACTTCTAGGAACGCCTTCGCATGTGTGTCGCTGCTAACGGCCGTCACTTACACGATATAATTTTGAAAACATAGTTAAAAAAACCTTAAAGTGTGCTCTTTTTGCAAATAATAAAAGTTTAGCTTCATATTTTATAGTAGACTTTTTATTTGCTACCCAAATGTGGGAGTCCATTCTGCCGCACCCTGTATAATCGAATACGTTTTTAACAATCTGCTTTTCAGTTAAATGGCCGAGACATGCGCGTTTCTGCGGAGAAGCCATTTTTACAATACTGTAATACTTTGAACAATACTCTAACAATTTATAACGACTCAGTTGCACATACGGAAAGATACTAAAATATATATAAAATTTATAATCCTTATTTAACGCAATTCGGTATATTTCTACCTGTTCTTTGCACAGAGACTGGTGCGCCTATGGTTTACAACCTTCTAACCGTCCCGAGATATTTTTATTACTATCTGTTGCAAAAAAATAGACTATAGTACAGAATGTTTTCTTGCAAAACTCGCCAGGAGTTTTTTTACTTATAGGTGCAGTATGACGTAATTAACCTAAAAACACAAAATACTTAAAAAAATGGCGAACGGAAGTGCCGCCATTTTGCGAAAAACCGTTTGAGTCTGTATCCCTGCAACCGTGCACGGTAGGCAATACGAAAAAATGTAAAACCAAAAAGATAGTAAATTTAATTATCTATAATAAAGGTCCATATAATTATGGGCCTCAAGTGCACGGTTACGGAGATACAGGCCCAAACGGTTTTTCGCAAAATGGCAGCACTTCCGTTCGCCATATTTGTACGTATTTCGTGTTTTTAGGTTCATTACGTCATACTGCACCTATTTGTGCATTATGGACAAGACTAACACGCTCTCCATGGCCTGTACTATAAAATTTAGTTTTTTTTGTATGATCAAAATATTTATTTAAATTATTTTTTATGCCTATATATCGATCGGAACGGAAATGTAAAATGCAGCACTTTAAAGAAAAAATGGTAAAAATACAAATACAGAATATTATTATAGGCTGAACTAAATGTAAAAATCTATATTTTTTTTGAGTTTTGAAAAACTCCCAAGTAGTGTTGAGTTATAATACACTACTCAAAACAATTATCGCATATGCTCGATTAATTTTGAATCGCCCTGTATGATTGCTGTTGAAAGGGAGTAGTCAAATTTGTGATTATAAAATATCAGAAATGGGTAAGGGTATAAATTATTAACAAATGAGATTTCTCCCTTTTAACAGCACATTATATAGGGCGATTAAAAATTATTCATTTTTTCAATTTTTTTATCACCCCGTAGGATTTATTGCTTACAGTAAAAAACAACGGTTAATATAAAGTTATAGCTTCACGTTTTCTTAACATTTTATTTTTTTAATTGTCTTAATAACTTAATTATTAAAATAGATTTGGCCATTTAAATCAAAGCATTTTTGTATTAAAGCTTATGAGAGAAATCGAGTATATGCGATAATTGTTTTGAGTAGTGTATTAAATATTCATAAATAGTTTTAATTATTAACCTTTGATACATTTTTAATGTAAAACAATACTGGCAATGCTGCTATAGCCTACACGGTAAACGTCAGAATTTGTATTCTTAAATGGGTGCATTTTGACGTCAGTCGACTTTTAATACCCATACTTATGTTATTTTGGCGCAGGCATATTTATCGGAATTTGAAGCAATTACTTACACTTAAATAAAAATATTATGCAAAATCGTTAGAAAGGGTTATTTTATTCTTTATTTTTTGACTCGATAATGTAAGTTCCAACAATTGCACAGTAGTTTTTCTTTCGTAACATGACAAAAAGTGCCACTTGGTTATACTAAAATGCCGTTTTTAAAATGGCACGTGGCTCTCTTAAAATCAAACACCAGATAAAAATGAAATGCCGGACACTAAAAACGCAAAATAAAATCTGTCGGTTGCCATATGGACGTCAAGCCACTTTCGTCGGGAGATTTCGAAAAAGATTTGCCAGCTGGGCAGATCATTAGGCGCATATTTGTTTTACGGGTGGACAGTTGGTAAACAGAAAATATTAACTATGCCCTTAGGTAGAACACGAGATACAAAAACAAAACATTTTAGTGATTTCTTAAAAGAATTACTGATCAAACTGATTTTAAGTGGGACAGTTCTAGTAAATTTATATCTTAAAAATCCTTAATTTTGAGTTACATGGCGGAAAATTAAAAAAAACTCTACCGAGTGTTAACGAATTTATTAGACAAGCCATAACTCCTAGAGTGTTAGACGTGGCAAAATAAGACTCGATTTAGGTAAATCGTATGGAAAGAGGAACATTTTGGCATATTTTTCACTTTCCACTCACTTTTAGTTTAATAGGTTTGGCTTCAATTTAAAATTTTTAAAGAGAACACCCTGTATATTTTAAAATTTTTGGATTTCTGAGACAATTCTAATTCAAAATATGCCATTTTGAAATTTTTTAAAGTTTAATTGATTTTTTGGAGCCATTTTTGAGATTGCATCTAGATGGCCATGATTGGCGAATTAATTTAAGGGGCTTCGGAAGAAATACAATCGCAATGTGACTATAGAAATATCAAAAGGTGGTATATTAATATTTTCGTCTAACAAATATTGTTCAAATTGCAACCCTTTTTAGACAAGCAGTTTTTGGATCCTTTGACAAATCTAAGGATACCAATTTATTTGCGACCGGATTAAATACGGACATCAAATACATAATAAAAATGTTAATTTATTATCGCTTTGAACTTGACATTCATCGGTTTAGTGGTTTTAAATTATAGCAAATTACTTTAATTCCAATTTTAACATATTTTATAAATTATTTTCATTGATTATTTTTTAACAAAATTGTTATTACCTTCTAAATTTGTCAAACGTCCGAATAACCTACACTGTGGAACGAACCATATTTTGCTAAAGTCAAACGAGGGTAAGTTTGGATGGTAAAGTGCATTTAGAATTAAAATTTTAATACATACCGGTGGGTGCCCACGAGATCACTTTCCGGCTGCAATTTTTTGTTTCAGTATCGATACTCACGAAATTTGGTAGGATTATTAGACTAACGAAATTTCATTTTTAGGTATGTACGATAGGCTTTTATGACTTCCGGTTTCACCGGAAATAACTGAAACTTTCGATTTTTAAATGAGACACACTGTATTTTTTAAAAATTCTATAGATCATATTTAGTCGAAATACATAATACAAATTTTGGTCACATTTTATTTTTAAATTACATTTTTATTTTTTATCTAGAGTGCCATGATCATTCTAAAATCACTTCTTATATGCTGCGTCCAGACTTGCAATAATTTGCCGCGCCGAATAGCGCGTCACATAGCCCCACATAGCGCGGACGTGGACGTGGACGGAATTCACGTCGTTTCAAGGGCTTGGGGAATCATTCCGCGGCGATTCAGAGCTTGTCGTTTTTGCATTAAAGCAGCGTGCAAATAGGTTGGTTTCTTTGGACGGATGTTTGGCGAATTGTTGCAAGTCTGGACGCAGCCAACCTTACTTACTTTCACAAAAATACGAAATCGATTTTATCTTTTTAAACTTTTTTACTAAAAAAAAACTTTACTTTTTTAGTTTTTTTACCCTAGCTCAAAAACCAAAATAGGACTAAAAAACCTTCATAATATTTCTAAATGCAGCATTTTAAAGTGAAATCAACGATCTAAAACCTTAAGACACTTCCTCATTTTCTTTTAGAAAACAATATTTGTAATGCAGGTAAATAATCTTTATGATACTGCATAGCGTACGTTGCAATTTATCGTAGTTGCCATGAAAACAGAAAAGAAAACAATTGCTTGTGTTGCTTAAAAAGTTTAAAAAATAAAAACACTAGTTTGTGTTTATGTATTTCCTACGTTGAAATAATTTCAAATTAAATTTGGTATTAACATTAAAAAATATGTTATCCACAAAATACAAAATTATGTTTCTATTTTTTAAACTTCTAAGGGAACACAAGCAATGGTTTTTACAAAAAATTCTTGCGACATACGCATTTAGTATTAAAAGATCATTTACATACATATAAATAATTGTTGTTTTTTAAAAGAATTTAAAGTAGTGTCGTAGTGTTTTACGTCGTGGGATTCTCTTTAAAATACTGCATTAAAAATATTATGAAAGTGATACGATCCTCTTTTGGTTTTTGAGGTAGGGTGAAAAAACTAAAAAAAAGTTTAGAACCCCTAGTAAAAAATAAAAAAAATTAAAAGATAAACTCGATTTCATATTTTTTCTGGAAGTAAGTAAAATATTAGGAGTGATTTTAGAAAGATCATTTAACTCTAGATGTAAAATAAAAATTTAATTTAAAAATAATATGTGACCATAATTGTTTTATTTCAACTAAAAATGATCTGGAGAATCCGAAAAACAAAAAAATACAGGGTGCCTCATTTAAAAATCAACAGTTTCAGTCATTTCCGGTGAAACCGAAAGTCATAAAAGCCTATTGTATACACCTAAAAATGATTTTTCGTTAGTCCAATAACCCTACCAAATTTCGTCAGTTTTGATAATGAAATAAAAAAATGGCAGCCGGAAAGTGATCTCGTGGGCACCCGGTATAGGGTGTTTAAGCGGCTATTGGCAAATTGGTTCCCGATTAGAAGAGTGGTCATAAAGCTATTAACATTCATATTATTTAAGTGGGTCCGGAGCCCCAGAAAGGTCGTAGGTATATTGGTTCCTGGTAATAAATAGGTAGACGGCTCAGACAGACGCCAATACCTGAAAGGGTTTTTTTATCTTGAAGTCGGTTTGATTTACTTGATTTGATTGATTACCAATTTTACATTTTTGCTATGTGTTGCGTATTTAAATAAGCAGTTGTGTTGTATTTTCGCCATGAATCCCGAAATAGCCCAAATAATTGTAAGTAGATTAGGAAAACAGTTCCGGTTAGTTAAATAAACAAATTTATAAACACTCTTGCTTAGCAGTGTCTTTTACCTACAGCGATAATGCATTTTAAAGGTAAGAACAACGTATACTACATGTATGTAGAATTCCGTCAGATTGAAGGAAAATGTTTTTAGTTTTCGTTATAAAGCCGCGTCCAGACTTGCAACAATTCGCCAAACTCACCCACCTGTTTGCACGCTCGTTTGACGCCAAAAAACCGACAAGCTCTGAATCACCGGCGAATCCTTTGCCAAGCTCTTGAAACGACGTGAATTCATTCCACGTTTGCGCTATGTGGCGGGGTATAGGGCGTGGAGCGGCACGTCGAATTGTTGCAAGTCTGGACGCGGCTTTAGGTGATTGTATAGTATGAATACATTTTTCTATTACTATACAATGCTACTGCCTAAATTAGCATTGGGAAACACTACTCATAAAAATCACATTATTTCATGTAATAACATATTCCAGAACTGTAGTAACTTATCCAATTACTTCTGCTAATAAACAAAATCAGACCATTATAGTACAAATCAATGTGTATTTTGTATCACTAAATTAATAGCTAAATATGTAAAATTATTTTTTTTTACTATACAAGAGGGAAGTGAATATTTCTAATAAGCAATTGTTGTATTAAAGTATTCTACCCTACCAAAAAAATTATCGTACCCATAGATGTTAAGTGAGATTTTTAACGTATTTTTGTCTCTTTAAAACGAATTGATGGTCAGAGTTTGGCCATTAGGTAACTTTTTTTTCCCCAAAATCAGAAAACAGAAATTTGACGGTTTTTGCAATTTACCGAAGATCGGTATATGCTGGAGCAAAACTGAACAAGAGATTCGTGTTTAAGAAGTAAAAATACACCGCAAAAATAATTTGCTTGGGTACCCATTTTTTCTTTTAAGAAAATTGATAGAAGAATTGAACATAGTAGGGAAATACCAGTGTGAAAACAGATTCATATTGCGAAATATGGTTTTCGTTGTATATTTGTTGTCTAAACACAAAATTTGTATAGTATGCAAAAAAATATTTTATGGAATTTTGCTTGGCTCTCTTAGTATTTACCTGACGCGAAAAATATGGCACATAAATGCATTTAATAATAATTGTTTTCCTGTTCTTTTATTTGAAAAGATATTTATGAACAAAATACACTGGCTTTGCTGATGACAATTTTGATACGATATTTAATTATTTGTCACTTATATAAAAGTGTTATACAATTTATTTGATACTTTTTTGCAATTTGAGTGGGTTTAGAGTGATGTTTTTAAAGGAAGAAAAACGTACTGCAGTTTTTTGGTGGAATTTTTATTATATTTTGTAGGTAAGTGGAGAATATATTTTTGCCTTAAGAATCTATTTAAGAAAATGTTTTTATCTACGACCCTTAAAAATGCTAATTTTTTTATCGTTATCGTTATCGACCACTCTCAATCCTTATAAAAACTCTATTTTAACGAACCCTGTATCTCTTACCATTTTCTAAATCGGAAGGGTGCACTTTGAATTTGTACACTGTGTATAAATGGACACTAATTATTTACAGATTTTAGGTCCGTAACTTTTAACAGGGGTAATAAAAGAGACCTCTTAAAAACATAGTTGATAATAATAAAAATCAGCCGAGAGCAAAAAGAAATTTCGGAAACACCTTGATAATTTACCCTGTATAATTTAAAATTATAATAAGCATTTTTTGTTTCTTTTATAAGCAAATGTTCTTTTATTTGAGTCATATTAGATTTAACTAGTTAATACAACTTATCTCTTTTTTGCTTAAATATATAATATTAACTTAGACAACATAGTAAAAGTGCAATATAAGATCAACTTGTTTTTTTCAACCTTGTAAATTTTGACGGCACCAAAATGTCTATATTTTTTAACTAAGTCTACGCACTATTATCACAAATTATCAGAATATCCAGATGCCAAAGTGCGGCGAAATACGCTTACTTGTTTCTATGACCTTGAGAAAGAATAAATGGAAAAGCTGCACCAATGCATGGATCGTAATATTTTTAATTTGTAAAAGGTTAAACCGCATCAAGCCGCTAAGGAGAGATAGACTTCTATAGTAATTAATTATGCCGCTAGTTTTATGTGGGGAAAACGGGACAAAAGAATAATACACTATTTGAAAATTAATTTTTTCTTTATTAAAAAATATTACAAAAATTTACTTAGGCTTTGAAGGCCAAAATATTGTTAGTAGATGTCACGTTTAGATCAATTTGTAATAAAATGTCTATACATGGTTGCACAAAACATTTTAAAAAACGATTAAACTAATGGGGGTCTAAAATATTTAACAAAACGCCATATTAAAAAAAAAAAAAACGTTGTCTAAAAACTGCTTATTAAATTAATTAAAGGTATTCCGTTTTACTAGCTTAATTGTTTAATAAAAAGTTTTGTGTAACTGGGGATTAAAACAGAATAATTGAAAGCAGAGTAACAAAAGTTTCCCTGACGGAAACTCTGACGCAAACTTTTAAAGCAATGCAGATGTTGCCATAGTAATAGGAGTATGTTTTTTTAAATACTGAGAAAACACCTAATTTTTCTTTATTTGAAACACAACCTTTTAAATGGTAGTGCAGCTATAAATAAAAAAAAATAGTTTCCTTCCTTTAGGCACATGTCTAAGTATTTTGTAAAAACTTTGTATTAATTTTAAATAGTTTAAAAAAATAATACTTTTTTAAGATTCATTTGATATTTACCTGATAAAAAGTAATTTTTTGGAAGGTTCTCAAAATTGTCTGTATTTCTTGATGATAATGGCATGAAAAATATTGTTGGCACGGTTGTGTTAAATAGACGTTGCATTGCGGATGACGAGATAGAAATAAATGTATTTTTAAAATGATCTCCGCACAATTTATAATTCATCAGATTTTTTCCAAAAAATCCTCTCTTTCGGCACACTTAAGTCAGACCTTTGCGCTAAAAATATGTTTTTATCATAGAAAAACCATCCACATAATTATCCACATATTTTTATGTAAATAGAACATACTACATGAAGAAAATACTTTTAATGCATTTTTATATTAAAAAGTATTATGGTTACGTGAACATTGATGTGCCCGATATTATCTATAGCCTGCACATCAACATGTACGGGCTGAATAAAAATGACTTTATTATATTACAAAATATCAAATTTATATTTACCTCAAGTGGTCCTTTGGGAATCTAAAAAGTGATTTTCCGCTCTCAGTACAGTATAAATATACACATTTATATCCCACATTAAACGGTGAAAAAAATTAAGAAGACACTATACTCACACTTTAATAATAATAAAAATAAAAGTTCACAAACAACTTAACACAATTAACTAACTTATGCTCACGTTCTATACCAACAAAAATATGGGACTAACTGACACCTAGATGAGCATTGGGTCACGTACTAAATCGTGGGGTGTATATCCACCACGCAGTGGGAGGGACCATAGTGGTGAGAGATTTCAACGAACACGCTTAGTTTCGCATCTGGGTATTCTGATAATTTGTGCTATTATTTTAAAAAATTAATAAAACAGTTTGTTCTTCTTTTATATTTAAAAATTATATGCATTTTGGGCAACTTTAAATAATTTTATATGTTATATGTTCTAACGCCACTTCTATAAGAAGCATCCTATATAAAACTTTTTACATTATGTATTATTATGGTATAGCTGTGCATTAAAAGATGTTCTGTGAAAGCTTAAGCTAGATAGAAAATTAATTAAAATCATAGAAGGTATTAAAAATCTCAACTTAGCAAATATCCAACTTTAAAACTCTACAGGGTGTTCCGATATTCATGCATCAAATTTTGATGGTATTTTCTACGTCAAAATAAGCCCTAGTTTTCTACTTGAACATATGTCCGGAAACGCCTTCTTTTAGAGATAGAGGATATTAAAATTCAAAGAAAAAAAACATTTTTTTATCATAATTTTTTAACCGTTTTAAATATTTAATTGGTATCTGGTACATTGCTTAACAGCAGCAAAAGACATTTTTTTATATGAAATTAAAAAAAATACCTCTGACGTCTGTACCATAATAGTATAAAATGTTTCAAAAAAAAAAAAAAATGGTGGGCGAATGCTTTTCCTAAAACAAAAATTATTTTAAAAATCACCCTTGCATTCGAAACGAATTTGATTTCCTGATTTTTCCCGAGAGATGCATAGTTTTCCAAGAAAACATAAAAACCACTTTGAGGCATGACGAATTTGTTAATAAAAGCTGCAATTTTGCAAATTCGTCATGCATTAAACTGGTTTTTATTTTTTGTTTAAAAACTATCGTTCGGAAAAATGTTAAGAGTTCCAAGTTCAGTCGGGATTTTAAAATAATTTGTATTTTAGGAAAAAGTAGTGGCGCATCATTTTTTCTTGAAAAATAGTCCATACAAATATGTTACAGACGTCACTGGTAATTTTTAAAAATATTTTACACCAAAAGAAATGCCTCCTGCTGCCGTTAAGCAATGTACCAAATACCAATAAAATATCTAAAGCGGTTAAAGTTATGATAAAAAAATGGCTTTTTTTCTTATAGTTTTAACACCCTGTATCTCTAAAAGGATGCGTTTTTGGATGTATGTTTATAGAGAAAACTAAGGCTTATTTTCGACGTAGAATATAAGTCATTATTGAAATTTATTGCATAAATTTCGGAACACCCTGTATAATTCTAAAACTAGAGGCGATTGGGCATTGTACCAATAAGAAAATTTAATCAGAAAGTCGTAATCTACAACATATCAAACTAAAAAAAAATTTAACCATAAGGATGGAGTGGGGTCATTAGTGTTTTGTTTTATTGCCTACTAGAAGTTATTTTAATATGAATTTAATGCAACGTAACAGTAAACCCAATATTAACTAAACTATAGATAAAGCTATCGTAAATTCCGCCATCACTTCTTTTTTTTTTCATGGGGCACTAAATTTAATACTTATTAGTTTACGGGTAAACTTAATAAAAATTATCCAACATTGGTGATAATAATCAATTCGGATGACTCAGAAATTGAAATTATAATATTTATGCTGTCGTAGAAAAATATAGTATGCAACACATGCATAAAGGGTCTTTTTACTAAAAATTATTACTGTATGCACTTGCAGCAGAAGTTACTATTGTGTTTATTTAAAACTATAAGCATATTTAAGTTGGTTAAGAAAAATTAAAGATATTAATATATCCTATCAATTTTTTTTTAGATTTTAGCAATGCTCAAGCTGGAAGGACTTTTAGTTGTGTATTAGCAGGGTTGTGTAGAGATATTTTAATAGATCCTAGAGCTGGTGAAGTTTCTGTGAGTTATCCAAGTAATCTTATGTTATATTCTGGTCTAGAGGCATGAATTTCAGGACATTTTTTGATGTGCCGTATAATTTTTTTATAAGTTATTTGTGAATATTTTAAGAATACAACGAAAAAAAGGCACTATTAATCTAGAGTAATAATAACCTAAACTTCGGAAAAGATAAATATGTATAAAAAAGACTATTTAAAAAAAATCAAAAAGTCAAACCAAATGATACTTTTTTTCAGACAGTCGCTATTTTGTGAAAAAAATGTTTTTTAAATCTTTTCCGTAATTTAGACTATATCGAAATTGCTCTAAATTAAAAATCTTTTTAATTTGTTTTTTTATTACTAGGAGGGATAGAATCGTGTGCATGGTCACGTGCCATTTTCTTGAGACGCCCCCATATACTAATTTTTTGAAATTTTAACTTTTTGCCTTTTTATTTTTTTTCTGTATTCTTAAAATGTTAACAAATAACTTATAAAATAATGGATAGTAAAAATATTGATTATTGATTGCCTTTTTTAAAGCACATCAAAAAGTACCTGAAATTCATGCCTCTGGAGCAAAATTTGTGTTATAATTACTAGCCTGTTCGTTTTTATTGAAATTTTCTTTGTTTGTAAATAATACTTTTTTATTTTTTTGTGCCTAAGCAGTGCCCTACTATGGCTGTTTAAAGGACTATAAAAATAGCTCATGAACATACAGAATAAGGGAAAACATTGATCCCCAATAGGTGGTTTTACATTGTGTGATGTAACAGTCCACAATGTGAAAAATTTAAAACTTTTTCAGAAGTTCTGTGAAGGGAGTTAATAATATTCTAGTAAGTTGATTGCAAAAGAAGGTAACTTTTGTGTAGGAGTTGCAAACGGCTCCTCTGTGGATTGGATAAAAGATTGTAAAACTTGAGGGAGACGTTATCTCGAGACATAAAAGCAGTACTCAAAGCAGGCTTCAATTCTTATATATTACAAATTATTTAGAGTAAAAGAGAAGCAATATCTCTGGATTAAAAAACAAAAGAAGAAAATTCGCTTAGCTACACTGCCCTCAAGTAGGAAGTATTTCTAAAGGCCTTAATTGTCCTCACAAATCCGACAACAATTAGTCTTCTCCTACTAACCATGTTTAACCATCCCATTTTGGCTATTTAAGCTGTATAGCCTGCGTAGCATAAAATTTCGGTAAACTTAGAATTCATTTTAATTGGGTATAATTTTGAATAACTTCTAGCCAAATATATTGTCTCCTCAGACAGATTGTCCTTCTCCTTACATTAGATGTACGAACGTAGTATGCGGTACTCCATCGGTACCGATAAGCCCTCAGAATGGTTTTGCGACTCAGAACTCGTTTCCGTGGCAGGCTTATTTGCAAAACGACAGTCCTTTATTGTACGCCGGCGGAGGAGTCCTTATTGATCAATATCACGTTTTGACAGCCGCACACAAGATCTCCAATATGTAAGTATAATTATGCTTTTTTCTGCTCTAGTAATCAAATCAATTCTTGCATATTCAACTATATTACATTTTTGCATATACATACAGAGTGAGTTTTTTCGATGTTTAGTGAAGGGATCTCAGAAACCGCTGCAGCTACAGAGATGGTTAAATGGGGAAAGAATTGCAGTTTTTAGAGCTTGGTTCAAATCACTTTTTGTTTTTTCTAAAAAAAATGGTTACTAGATCTTTGAAAAAACTGTTTTTCCAAAAATCTTTTTTCCTCCGTACCTCAGTTAATATGTGTAAATAGAAAACTTGTAGATTTTTATCTTTTTAATAAAAAGGTAAAATCTGATATTTATTATAGTAGTCAGCAAACTTGCATATTTTTCTATGGAAACTATAGTTGGCTATGACATTTTTTAAGAGGCCTTCTTTATAAGTTTTATAACGATGTCTACGAAAATATACTTGAAATTAAAAATAATCTAGTTTTGGACATAATTCATTTTAAATTACTTTTTGATGTTATTTTGACCTAAACAATGAAATTTGTTTTATTGACAATGACTTTTTTTATTTCATCAGAACTATAATATGTTTTAAATCTAATAATTTGAAAAAGAGCATTTTCATAACTTTTTAATAAATAATTTAGACACTAGCATTTAAAAAATATATTAAAGTTTGTATTTTATTAAGTTTTTAAAACGTCTATCGATACATTAATTATATACTATAAATTCGTTAAAATTTAAAAAAACAAACTAAATTAATTAAAATAAATAACAAAAACTAATAATTAACAGTAGAAATTAATTTAACCTCTTAATTTATCACTTTAATAATTAAACTAGAGCTTTAAATTAAACTAAGTAAAAAAGGAACATTACTCTTCAAAAATTATCGAAAATTCCACTATTATTGCCTATACCCATGCTATACTTTTTAAAACCAAATTTGTGGCCTTATGGACTCAACTCTTATACGTAATAATAAATAATAATTAATGTTACCTGAATTGCTGTCGAAAAAAGGAAAGGAATTTTCAACAGTTCTAGTTCACTTTTTTGCGACCAACTAGAAAAATACACAAAATTTAAAAATTAGTATGTCAAAAACTAAGTCATTTTTATTTAAAGTATGTCTTGCTATACATTGTTAAAGAGCTTATTAAAGGGCTTTTAAAAATGTCATAGCAAACTATGGTTTCCATTTAAAAAAATGCAATTTTATGTCGTAGCTCAAAAACAGATCACTACATTTAATATCGGATTATACCTTTCTATAAGGAAGATAGTTATCTGCAAGGTTTCTATTTACACTTTTATTCTTTTCCGAATATTAATTGAATTACAGAGAAAAAACAATTTTGGAAAAAAAACGTTTGTTTTTATATCTAGTAGGCCATGATTTTTTGGAAAAAAGTGAAAGTGATTTCCACTAAGCTCTAAAACTGCAATTCTTGCGGTTTCCGAAATTCCTTTACTAAACATCGAGAAACAACTCATCCTGTATGTATGTTTACAATACGGGGTGTGTAATTTAATTGATGGCTAAAAGTACAGAATATGATTCCTGAGCCCATTTTAGGAAGAAAAATAATAACATTTGTCCTATATTTTAACTTTTGAGCTACAGGGTGTTAAAGTTTAAGAAAAAAAATCGTATTCTTATTCTAATTTTAAAACTGTTCGAGATACTTTTTATTGTGAAGGATTTTTAATTATTTCTACCAGTAGCATTCGTACGGGATGTATGCTGAAAATTAAAAAAAAATTAGGGTACGCAATTGCTTTTTCCAAAATAAAAAAATATTTTTAAATTTTTTATTTATTTTGCAACGAATTTGATCTTTTTTGTCCGATGCACCGTTTTCGCGTAAAACCGTTTGTGATGCATATCGCGATAGCAAAATTATTTTAAATTTGAAGGCTTGTCCCCTATATTTAGATTTTTATGCAACAACTGCGCATCGGAAGAAAAAAAGGGCAAGAATCAATTGTAAAATGAATAAGGATTAAAAAATTATTTTTACTTTTGGAAAAAGCAGTGGCGTACCATATATTTTTTTGAAAAATCTTCAGTATTCATCCCCTACAGACGCCACTGGTAGAAATATTTAAAAATCTTGGTAAAAGCGTGTCTAATTTCATGTCAGTTTAAAAGTTATGATAATAATACGATTTTTTTCTTAAAACTTTATCAACAGTAGCTTAAAAGTTAAGAGGTTTAGGACATATGTTAATATGAACTTTTCTTCCCAAAATTGGCTAAGGAATCATATTTATCTTGTATTTTTAACCATCAGTTAAATTGCATTCTATATATTAATAACACGCGGCCAAAATTTGCAGCAACTTCGTTAGAGTGTTCTACTGCACCGATTAACATGATCTTTTTTTTTTAAAATTCTTTGGTTCTAAAACTTTTTAACGCTACTTTTTTATTGTTTTCTTGCTTTTTTTTCTTAAAAAACAAATATATGATATGCAACGTCTGTTTCCTATTGTGCAGAGAATACCACGTGAAGTCCAGTAGATACTGCATCAATTGAACCTTCAACACTATATTTTTATTTACTCACATTGCCACCTCGTAAGTAAAATTCGTAAAAAGATTAAACTGTAATATAATAATTATTCTCAAAAAAACTACAACTCTATTACTATGCGAAACCTCCATTAATACAGAATTGAGCTAAATCACTCAGTAGGATTTTAAATTGACCTTTGGGTTTAGAACGAAATTATTTCGTGTAATGCCGTCACAAATGTCACTTATTGAAAGTATTTCAAAACCTTCGCAGAGGAACATTTCGAAAATCATTGACAGTTTATATGTTAAATGTGTTCTTATTGTGGTTTTTGTTATAACAATATTATAGAAACATTCATGAAGCTGATGTCACAGTGTAGCATTTATAATGAAATTATTACTTAATTTTTAAACTAAAACATGTTAATTCCAGTTGTAAACGAATTTAAATGATAAGTGACATAAAATTATTGAAAGCATTCATTTTCACAACTTCATAAACGGTGACATAAATGACGAAATCATGTTTTGAAATTATTTTGAAATCTTTGACGGCACTTTGGGTCCATTGTTGTCCCAATGGGCACCACAGTCAATAATTAAAAAAAGTACGACATTTTATGGAGCTTTTTCATTTTTTTTTATTAAGCAATCAAAAATCCAACTTCAAAGTCTTCTGTATTTTCTTTGTTTTTAGCTTCGTTTTCGAAAACAAATAATTACGTCACTTTATTTTTTAAAAAAAGTTACCCGTAGACAACTTTATGAGAAGCAAAAATAAAAATAAAGCAATTATTTGCCTTAAAATAAATAAGCAGTCGTGCATTTTATCGAAAATTGTCATTTGCTATATTTACCAGCGTCAAAACTGTTTAGTTTCTTATTTTATGCTGTTAATGGCTACTTTTTCGAATGACCTTAAGTGGATTAATTTTCTTTTCTTGAAAAGCGCAAGAATTAAATTTTTGCAAAATAAATTAGGATTAAAAATTTATTTTTATTTTTGGAAAAAGCAGTGGCGTACCATATTTTTTTAATCTTCAGAATTCATCTCCTACGGACGCCACTGGTAGAAATAATTAAAAATCTTTTACATTGGAAAAATCCTATTGGTGCTTGGTAGATGGGTGTCAAATTTCATAAAAATATCTTGAGCATATTTAAAGTTTGTATAATGAAAACACACGGCCAAAATTTTCAGCAACTTCTTTTGAGTGTTCGACTGCACCAGTTAACATGATCTTTTTTAAAGATTCTTCGGTTCTAAAACTTCTTAACGTTACTTTTTTATTATTGTTTTTTTTTTCCTAAAAAACAAATATATAATATGCAACGTCTGTTTCCTATTGTGCAGAGAATACCACGTGAAATGCAGTGGAAACTGCATCAGTTTACATGATCCTTCAACAGTATATATTTTTTTTAAACTCACATTGCCACCTCGTAAATGAAAGCAAAAAGATTAAACTGTAATATAATAATTATTCCTAAAAAACCTACAACTCTATTACTATGCGAAACCTCCATTAATATAGAATCGAGCTAAATCACTCGGTAGGATTTTAAATTGACCTTATGGGTTTAGATGGCAATGCAAGATGGATAAAAACTAAAGAAGGTTTTTAAAAACCTTTCTAAAAGACACATACGTGTCTTTTAGAAAAGTAAAAACAGAACCGAATGGTATAAAAACTTGGGAGAGCCAATCAATTATATTGTTTTTCCGTCGGTTAGCGGAGGGCATTTATAAAAATTTGCTAATACCGTTCCGTTAAATATTAATTTGGGTAACAAGTAGATAAGACACAAAAGAACTTATAATTGATTTATTGACAAATATACGCATACTCAATATATTTGCATAACCCTTTTTTATTTTTGATTTTTTTTGTGTTTTTGTCGTTGTCTTTTTCTCTCTTTCTCTGAAATATTTGATGAAAAAGTACCACAATAAAGTGACACTTTAATTTGATCAAGGCGGTTTCTATACAGTGATTGTCTTAATTCAGGACCCCCACCTAACTTTTAAATTGTTTAGTACTTTTTCATGCAAATTCGAGGACTTTATTAAGCCAACATAAACCAAATTTTAGGCAAGAAATGACAGATATAAATGCCAAACTGAGAGTGGGGCGTCATTTTGAAAACAAAAATCCAATGGAAAGGGGGTCGTGTGGCAAATCATTTTAAAGACCTTTACGAGTACTTTAAAATTACCTGAATACCTGATTTAGATGACCATATTTCCGAAACTAATTAAGTTAGAAATTCATAATGTGGTATTTTTTTAAGTCTTTTAAATATCTTTTAATGGTAATATAATATACAGGGTGCGTCATTAAAAAAATATACTTTTTGTTATCTTTAAAAAGCTTTAAGAAAATACCACATTAGGTATGCCTAACTTTATTAGTGTCAGAAATATGGCCATCCTTATCAAGTACTCAGGTAATTTTCAAAGTACCGCCATTTTCTAGTAGGTAAAGGTATTGACTTTATATTTGGGGTTATAAACTACTCGTCAGAAGCTTTAAAATAATGTGTCTCAAGAGCCTCCTTTCGTTTTCAAAATGGCGTCCAACAAATTTCTGTCGTAAAACAGTGTCGTCACTGTCAATTTAAAATGGCCAGGATATACCTTGTTAAATAACAGGCCATTCAGAGGGTAATTAAAGAATACTAGCTTTTTAGACAGGAATATTATGCTTAAAATGGTGGGAATCCCCTGGAATAAACCTGTAGTTTCGTTATTTTTAGATCAACCAGTATGAGCGTATTAATGGGTGTTTATAACATACAAAATAGAAATGGTGTACAAACATCCAAAGTTACCAAAGCTTTTACACATAGTGCGTACAATCGAGACTTACTTTTAAACGATGTTGCAATTTTAAGATTGGCAACTCCTATGAATTTGGGTGGGGGTGTTATGCCTATATGTCTACCAAATGGTTCAAGGAATTATATTACAACACCGTAAGTAAATCATAAAACAGCAATCTACACTAGACTGGACAAAAAAAAACGATATTTTTTCAAACGCTACTGTGAAAATATCATTCAAGAATATAAAAATAATATTGTGAAAGTTAGAGCCCTTTATATTATTTAAAGTCCATGTTCGCGACTAACAGTTTCTTGATAAAAAAAATTTTTAATGCAAAACAAACAAATTGTTTATCTAAAAATTTTACCAACAAACATAAAGAAAATATAAAGTGTCCACAAAGTAGCTTTCCTCGTAAATTTTTGTCAAATAAACGCTTTCCATGGGCTTTAAACATTAAACAATTTTTTTAATTTTGTTTCGTTATTTTAGATATTTGCAACTTCTTTAAATAACAATATACAGGGTGTTTTCTAACTACGGTACGAAACTTAGGGGGTGATTAATATTATGTCTTTTTATAAACATATGTCCGTACTTGCTTCATTCCTGAGATACAGGGCGTTAAAATATTTCAAAAAAGACGGTATTTTTTAAATATCTTAAGAACCCTTTCACTCTTTAAGCCGCAGTGGTACACATTTTGAACCATCTATTTGCATGCTGTTCCACGGCGGTGGTACAAAATATGAATGAAAGTTTCAAATTTTTATTTTAGGAGAACTGCTGTATATTTTGTAAAAAAACCTGGACAAAGTGACTTATGCTTACAGGCTTTTAGGATATTCTGAGCAAAAATTGGTTAATAAAACCAGCATGGTTGAACGATATCGGTTAGGTTCTTTACAATTGTTCCGCGTCTTTTAATGTTCAAAATATAAGTAAAGAAAGTTAAAATTAGATTAGATTAGATTAGATTAGGAGGTGGATTGCATATCCTCTAACACTGCAACCTGCTCAGGTTTATTGTGTGTCCTCCGTCCATAGGTTAGAGCACGCTATCCAAGCCGGTCTGTTTAATCAGACTCCAGAAGCTTGAAACTAGCCCCTTGGTATATCTTGCCGCTTTAGGTTTTTCTTCACAAGTTAAAATTATTGTTTATTTTGTTTTATTTAAGAAAAATACTTCACTTGAGTAGGTTCTAATATAATGATAATAAAAAATGTAATTATATATTATATTTAAATTGACTTTGTTAGGTGGTACCTTTTTTGTACCACAGCTACTTATGAGATTTCTTTTATTTCAAGAAAATCTTGTTATTACCAGACAATAAATTATTTTTTTTCGTTTGGTTTACATAAATAGGAGTTTTACAGGAGATAAAACATTGGTAATAAATGGAAGAACCATTACATTTCTATATTGATTCTATAGTAAACATCTAAAACATTAAGAAATAATTACAACCTGAATCAATGTCTGTATTATAAAATACTAAAATAATTTTGTTCAGACAGCGCCAGCGATAAGATGTTTTCGGAAGTACAAAAAAATGTGGTACAGAATTGCACGATTTCAAAATAACAGTAAAATACTAAAAGTCTTCAGTATGATCCAATATTTTTAAACCTACTCCTCCACCTATATTTATAGAAAACTTTGGCTTGCCAGATTTTATAAGGGATATTGTAAATCCCACCTTTTTGGTTTTTTAATTATTTATCAATATATAATCTATTTGCATGGTTTTTTATTTATAAGTTAGAAATATTTTCTTTTTGGCTTGTGGCTTGGTGGTATAAAAAAATGTACCACCCCATAAAAGGCAATTTAATAAAAAAAAGAAGAAAATGTACATAAAACTTAACATAATTCTTTTTATATCTATTTAAAGTGTTATTATTATATCACCATATTTTTCGTGAAATTATTTTAAATAATTTCAAATCATTTTATTTTCACGTCGAAATTATTTCGTGTCATGCCATCACAAATGTCACTTATTGAAAGTATTTTAAAACCTTCACAGAGGCATATTCGAAAAGGATTGATAGTTTATATGTCAAATGTGTTCTTATGGTGGTTTTTGTTATTACAATATAATAGAAACATGGATGAAGCTGATGTCACAGTGTAGCATTTATAACGAAATTATTACTTAATTTTTAAACTAAAATATGTTAATTCCAGTTGTAAACGAGTTTAAATGATAAGTGACATAAAATTATTGAAAGCATTCATTTTCGCAACTTCATAAACGGTGACATAAATGACGAAATCATTTTTTGAAATTATTTTGAGATCTTTTACGGCACTTTGGGTCCAGTGTTGTCCCAGTGGGCAACAAAGCCAATATTATTGAAAAAAAGTACGACATTTTATGGAGCTTTTTAATTTTTTTTTAATAAGCAATAAAAATCCAACTTCAAAGTCTTTTGTATTTTCTACGTTTTTAGCTTCGTTTTCGAAAATAAATAATTAAGTCACTTTATTTTTTTAAACAGTACCCATAGACAACTTAATATGAGAAGCAAAAATAAAAATAAAGCAATTATTTGCCTTAAAATAAATATGCAGTCGTGTATTTGATCAAAAATCGTCATTTGCTATATTTACCAACGTCAAAACTGTTTATTTTTTAATTTTGGTTTCTTATTTTATGCTGTTAATGGTTACTTTTTCGAATGACCTTAAGTGGCTTAATTTTTTTTCTTGAAATGGAAGCGAAATACTAGGAAAATACAAAAGTCCAAAAAGTTGCGTCTTTTCTTGCTTAATCTGCAAAAGGTATAATAACGTCATAAACTGTCAGTGACATACTTTTTTTTTAATATTGGCCGTGATGCCCACTGGGTCCAATATTTATTTTTAAAAGAAAATTTGATGCGCTACAAAAAATCATTCAACATTTTTTAATAAATACACTTCTTTAAAAGGTATTCGACGTAGAAGTTAAATCTTAATATAATTTTAAATAATTAAAAATAATTAGGTTTAAAGGAATATCTGACCATATGGATGTCCATTTACATATTTAAAATTTTTAGTCCTACAAGATGCGTGGTATCTGGCTTCGGCCAAACAGCTTTTACCACGAATGACGCACCTACTCAAACATTAAAGCAAGTTTACGTCCCTATTGTATCAGGCGCAACCTGTACTGCATCCTTTGCTAGTATATTAGGTGCTGCTGCTACAGCTCAGTACTTGGATACTTCCAGGGAGATTTGCGCTGGCGGAGAGGCGCTATTAGATGCGTGTACTGTAAGTATGAAAACCGTGTTTTAATGAACGTAACACACATACATTTTGACATATATTGAGCACAGCAATAAAACATTCTAGCACTAGTACGCTTTTAAAGTGACACAACAAAATGGTTAAGTATCAGACCATTATAGCGCAAACTGCACTGTATACTAGGTATGTATGTCGCAGGCAAATGGTTATTTTAGACCAATGGTTTCTGCCAAGGTAAATGCCTACTACTTGAGCAAATGACTTCATATAAACAATTTCTATTTTAAAGCCATATGCCTAGGTTAATGCATATGTCGTGGTTCTTACTAGGCAAAGGACTGCGATTTATTACATGTGTTTTGCAGACTACAGTAAAAAGCAAAAGCACGTGTAATTTGATTGGCCCAAAGCGCTGTTGATCGGTCATGCAAAACTGTTAGATTGGGGCGGTCATGGATGGTAAAATATTTTTTTTTAATTTGCTTTATTAGGAAATTTAAAAAAAACTAACCATTGCCTCCCAATGTGACAGTTTTGTATGACCGTCTAGTTATGCAAATATTTCTATTTCCATTTGCCTAAAAATTGCTTAGGCAAATAGAATCAAATGCCAATTGACTAGGCAAATAACATTTAAAAATGAAAATACATCATTTGCCCGGGCAGAAAGCATTTGCCTAGGCAGAAGTAATTTGCCCAAAAATAACCATTTGCCTGCGATATTTATATTACAAGATTTATATTTTCAGCAAGACGGTGGCTCTGGACTAGTATGTAACGATAGCCCAACTACTTACAGCGTAGCCGGTTTGGTACTATGGGGCAAAAATTGTGGACTACCCAACAGATTTGGAGTATATTTAAATGTTCCATTCTACTCTCAGTGGATTAACACCATAGTACAGTGCTCAAACGCCAATGCTGCGACTTGTTCTAATAGTAATATTAGGACATTTTAAAGGAGCTTGGTTCGAGCGACGAAATATATTTATTTATTAAGTCGAATTATTATTGTTTTCATTTGTGCCCATTTATTTTTTAATTTCTGAATCGATCTACCAAAGCCTAAAACCTTTCTTTCAATAAATCATCGTTTGGAATTACAACGATATATTGATTATTTTCAAATATCGATATTCTTTATCGATATTTGGGTTCTCCATATATCAATATATCAATACCGAATATTTTCGATATTTGTGGTAAATAAGACAAAATTAAAAAGCGTTTTTTTGTACTTATTTTTTTAAACTGTGACAAATGTTGTACAGGGTGTCCAGTTTTCGTGTGTTTTCATATACCAGCTCCCTTACTATAAAAGATAGAAAGATGGGGTTTGCGGCTTACTGTCCTATTTTTTTATGAAACTTTCATTGCCGCAAACGAAATTTTCATAGCCCCCTTTGTTTCTGACATACAGGGCGATTTTGAAAATTTGTCATTTTTGACGGTCCCCTGTATCTCGATTATTTGGTAACTTTTCAATAAAGTGAAAATGGATTGTTATAGAGTTTTTACGTAGAATTCAGTGGCGTAGGTAGTTTTTTTCTAAAAAGTTTTGTTTTTGAGTTACGGCCCAAACTTATGTTTTTTAAATGGGACACCCTATATATTATTTTTTATCTTATTCCCCCTTTTACAGGCTTTTCAAAAATATATAATAGTCCATATTTATTTTTTTTAAATGGAAAATTTTAACATTTTTGTAAAATTTATCATTTTCCGATGGTCAATCACGGATAGCCATGACAAAAACAAAATTCTGTAAATGCGCCATTATGGATTGTTATTGTTGTCAAATAGTACTGTTATTTGTTTGATTTGGATTTTTGTTATGTGGAAGTTTACTTTATTATTTTTGTGAAAAATTGTTTAACATGGCAGAAAATAATAGATATGAGAATTATGAAAAACACGATATGTATGTTTGTTTTATCCAAGCTAATGAAGACGCCAACGCAGCCTCGGAGCTTTATTTTAATCGGTAAGGTTTAACAGTATATTATATGCCTATAGGTTAAGAAGTAGCCTTCTCAACAATGATATATTATAGGATGTTTTTATTATAATGTGAGCATATCGGATGATTTGAATAGATTTTGACATTGGTAATATTCAGCATTAACAAAAAAATTGATATGTAACATTAATATTCATAACAAATATAAAAATCTTAATCATTATCTATCTATCTAGCTTGTTGTTACATATCTAATTATTTCGTAGGTATCCAGAAAGACATCAACCCGATAAAAGAATATTTCATAATATCAAAGCCAATCTCATTGAACACGGATCTTTTAAAAAACCCAGGCCTAATTTTTACAACAAGGAAAACAGGGAAGAAAATGAAATAAATGTTTTGGCTTCTGTCGCGGTACAACCATCCATATCATGCAGAAAAATATATGACGAAGTTGGGGTTAAAAAATCAAAAACTCAGTTAGTACTAAAGAAACATAAGTTTAGACCATACAAATACCATCTTGTCCAGCATTTGCATCCCGGTGATGCAGAACGTAGGGTAGTTTTTGCAATTGGTACCTACAAATGTTGCAGGAAAATGCAAATTTTGAAAGAAAGGTGGTGTGGTCAGACGAGGCTTATTTTACTAGTTCTGGTATTCTAAACCGAAACAATTCAAGGTACTGGTCCCAAACGAACCAATATGTAACATTTCCTCGAGAACGTCAAGGTCGGTTTGGATTTAGCGTGTCATGCTTTATTTTGGTCCTAAAATTAAGTATTTTATCTATGAAGGAACGCTAACCGGAAATAGACATCTAGAAATAATGCAAGATACACTAATGGAAATATTAGAGGATGTTCCTTTGGCCGATCTAAATAATATTTATTACCAGCAAGATGGCGCTCCAAGTCACAATGCTCAAATAGTGAGAGAATATTTAGACACAACATTTCCAGATAAATGGATTGGTACGAATGGACCAGTCAGGTGGCCCCCAAGATCCCCAGATCTTTCTGTTTTGGATTTTTTTATGGGGATATATGAAAAATCAAATATATATGAGGCAATACCACAATATTGATCAACTTCGAGAAGCTACACATCAAGCGTTTAGGCTTTTGCAGGGTAGGCCTATTACTTTATTAAATGGATTGCGAAAAATTGAAAAAGTATGTCAAAAATGTTTGGAACACAACGGAGCCCAATTCGAGCAATTTTTGTAATTAAACTAAATAAAAATAAATTAATATGTTATTTTCTTTTAATGTTGCTTAGTTATTATGTATTAATATAGAGTTGTTATAATAAAAATGATGTTGTTAATTTTGTTTTGATTTGCGGGCATAGCCTTCTATACGAAAAATGATAAATTTTACAAAAATGTAAAAATTTTCCTTTTTTTAAAAAAATAAATATGGACTATTATATATTTTTGAAAAGCGTGTAAAAGAGCGAAAAAGATAAAAAAATAATATATAGGGTGTCCCATTTAAAAAAACATAAGTTTGGGTCGTAACTCAAAAACAAAACTTTTTAGAAAAAAACTACCTACGCCAATGAATTCTACGTAAAAAACTCTATAACAATCCATTTTCACTTTATTGAAAAGTTACCAAATAATCGAGATACAGGGGACCGTCAAAAATGACAAATTTTCAAAATCGCCCTGTATGTCAGAAACAAAGGGGGCTATGAAAATTTCGTTTGCGGCAATGTAAGTTTCATAAAAAAATAGGACAGTAAGCCGCAAACCCCATCTTTCTATCTTTTATAGTAAGGGAGCTGGTATATGAAAACACACGAAAACTGGACACCCTGTACAGTGAAATTAAAAAAACGAAAGTATCAACAGACTGTAGTTTTTTTGGACTAAAAATATCTCGTTGTTAGTAAAAATATGTTTAGAATTTTACGCAGAATCAAAAAATAAATAATATGTAGAGTGTTTCAAAAAAAAAAGTTGACATTAACTTCCGGTATAACCAAAACTGGTAGAACTGTCAAATATTTTAGTCGTCTGTCCCCCACTGACTTTATATTGTTACCAGAATTTCCAAATATTTTCTAAGGCCTACTTTTCGAAATATCGATCGCAGCAGTTCCTCGTGGGATACCCTGTATATCTCAGAGAAACTAAGGCCGTGTTTCCACCGTGTTTTTGAAGTTGATATGGGCCACAAAAAGTGGTTGGTGTGTGGTCTACTGTCGCCAGCTTGTAGTTTCGTTTCCAACAATGCTAAAATTCGATTCCTTTTACACGGGCGTTTTGACAACCACAATTAAACTTCTGTCACCGTCAGTCGACGATACCGTCCACTGACTGCAAAATAAATGCAGCAGCTGGACAAACTACTTTTTGTGGTCGGATCGGCTACTATCGAACCACTTTTTATGGCACATATTAACTTCAGAAAGTGGCCGGTGGAAACAGAGCCTTAGGTTTAATTAGTGCGGTTTTAATTGCTGATGGAAACTATTCTTTAATAATATTACCTCCCACGGAAAAAAACAGGAAACTTTAACAAATTTGTTTTATACTAAAAGGGTGATGCCGCTACGCTCTTGTTGTTGACATAAACAAATTGGCATGAAATTAATATAAGTCAGTCCTTCTCATTAAAATAAAACAAAGTAAAAGGGCATTTAGTACAATGAACAATTCTTTTATTCTTTTAAAATACCCGAAATTAAGTCATTTGGATCTAAATGATATGGACACAAAATTAGACCATAATTACACATTTTTTACTTTTAATGAGGTTTTATCTTTGCTCTTGATCTAGTGGGGTAATGCAGGCGCCATTGTTTTTTTGAAAGATACATTATTCATTGATAATGGGGCATTTGCGGTATTTGCCTATGAGACTAGCACTAAATTAACATTAAACAAAAACAAACTGACTTTAAAAAATTAACGAATCTCAATTAAAAGTTAAAAATAATAAAAACATGGTGTTAAAGTATAAAAAGCTTTGGTTTATTTAGTTATTAACATTGAATAGTTTAGCACATATGTTATTACCCGACTTTTTTATTATTTTAACCCATTTAGTGAGTTTTATTAATTTCTTTAAAGTCTGTTTATTTTTGCTTTTTAGTTTATTATTACTATTAAATCAGTAAAAATATACTAAAAACACTACTAGTACCTCTTTAAGTTCGGTAAAAAGGTAAATTTTACCCTAAGGTTGTAGATTGTACATGCGCCCCCGATCTCTTCTTTATTATCTGAGCATATTCCCTACCTAGAGGCCGCTTTGCCACACGAACAACATACGCAGAGAGAAAACAATAAGTCTAGTAAATTTACCGCTTGCGATCCTGTCTTGTTTTTTTCATGGGACCACTGCGGAAGTGCACTCTTTTAAATAAAAAAGATATTTTTAAAATTAGTCCACAAACTCCGGAGTAATGGCGTAACATACACACAAAAAAACATACAGGCGAATTGAGAACCTCCTCCTTTTGACTGGTGATAAACACGACCATATTTCTAGCTTTTCTTATATTTTAAAATACAGGCTATCCAGTTACTGTATCGTGAAACTTTGAGGGATGATCAAAACATTATATGAACACATGTTCTAAACGTACCACTTTTGAAAAATAAAAAAAGCTAATGTTTTTTTGTTATAATATTTTTACTTAAATACGTACAGTGTGTCCCAGGATAAATGTTACAAGAGGACAAATGGACCAAGAATTTCTAAATTTTAAAACGAATTTTTGGGAAAAGTTGTGGCATGGGTATTATACAGGACAAGTTATAACTAATAATATGAAAAATGTCCAGGATTTCACTGCTTTTATTTTTTAAAATAAAACAAAATTGTACAAGTAAATGTTGTAGAGAATTAAATTTTATGTCAAAATTTGAAGTTAAAGCATGAAAATGTAATTGTCAATTTTTTACATTGTGCGTTACAACGTAAATAATGCGCAAGAGGGAACAAAATTTAAAAAAATATATATTATTTTAAATATATTTTTTTAAATTCGCTGCCTTAAGCCAAGTATTTAAAAACTGTTAATGCATAATGTAAAAAATTGTCAAAAATATATTTTTTTTTACTTTTTAAAACTTTAAATTTTGACATAAAATTTAATTCTCTGTATTTACTTATACAAGGTTGTCCTATTTTTTAAAATAAAGGTACTTTACTCTTGGTCATTTTTCATATTTTTAGTTATAACTCGCCCTGTATATTATCAATCGAAGTAAAATTTTGTATTTATTAGTTTTAGATCATGCGACCAGTTTTACCTAAAGGACTATCCTGGGACACTCTGTATATATTTATAAAGAAAATGTAATATTCATGCAAACTATTGGATTTTTTGTTTTTTTTTTTTGATATTAGATAAAAATTGTAATGTGAAGGTGAGATTTAAATTCGTGTTTAGGAGACAAAAAAATTAAAAACTGTACAGTGTATCTCAGAATAGGTGTTACAAGAGGACAAATGGATAAAAAAATATGTTATTATTATTTAAAATATCCAAAACTAAAAAATTAAAATTTTACTTTAATTGGCTTATAAAGGGCAAGCTATAACTAAAAATATAAAAATGTAAAGTACCTACTTTTATTTTTAAAAATAAAACAAAATTGTAACAGTAAATATTGTAGAGAATTGAATTTTGTCAATATTTTTACATTACCCATTAAAACCAAAATCCTGGTCAGGAGTGAGAGGAAAACTAATAAGAAAATTAAAAAGAAAATTAAACCATATTTGTTTTAAATTTGTTCCCTCGTGTCGAGTAATTACGTGTTCATGCGTTTAAAACGTAAAAAAGACAACAATATTTTTCTTTTTGAATTTTTTATAACATTTCCTCATACAATTTTGTTTTATTTGTAAAAATACTAGTTTTTTATTTTTGGTCATTTTTTACATTTTCTGTTATAACTCTGTAACTGTAAATTACCAATCGAAGTAAAATTTTGTTTTTATTAGTTTCAGACCATCCGACCAGTTTTTTAAAAATGTCGTTCAAAAATTTAAAAATTATGGGTCCATTTGTCCTTTTGTGACACCTATTCTGGAATATAACTATCACAGTTTTGGGTTTATACTTTTGCTTTGTTTTGTAGAGAGGTGTGGGAATACATGGATATTTGTAGTACAGTAATAACGGTGATTTAATTTTAAAACATGGTATTTTACAGTTTTTAAATTAAGTTTATGCTGTGCTTACATTCAATTATTAATTATTATTAATATTACTTTCTGTCTCTTGGGCTTCTTCAATTAGCTGGATATTTTTCTATCCCTAAATACATGTGTCTTTTAGTAAAAAAAATCTATATTGCTCTTGCTGTTATAAACTGTCATTGCTTTCCATATTTAGCCTCTAAGCTTTCTATTGTTGTATCCACCCAATTGCTGTAATAAGGTACGTTAACGTAGACCCCATAGACTCCTGGTTGACCGCAGTTTTTGCCCCATATTACTAGACCTGCCACGACGAGTTTTCCTGTTGCATCCGGGCAGACTAAAGGTGAACCACCATCTTGCTAAAAAAAAAAGAAAATATGTTTTAAAGACAAGAATGCAATATTTTTTAATATACAACAATACAGGGTGTTCCGAAATTTATGGATAAAATTTTAATGGTATATTCTACGTCGAAAATAAGTCCTGGTTTTCCATATAAACATATGTCCGAAAACTCTTCCTTTTAGAGATAAAGGTGTTAAAATTCTAAGAAAATAACATTTTTAAATCATAATATTTAAAGCGCCCGTATGTAATTGATATTTGGTACATTCAACGGCAAAAGACATCTTTTATACAAAAAAAAAAAAAATACCAGTGTCGTCCGTACCATATTTGTATGGACTATTTTTCAAGAAAAACTGGTGTGCAACTGCTTTTTCCTAAAATAAAAATTAATTTTAAAATCCCCATTGCATTTGGAACAAATTTGATTTCTTGCCCTTTTTCCAAACAATTCATGCTTTTTAAAGAAAAAAATAAAAATCACTTTGATGCATGAAAAATTTGTTAACTAAAACTAAAATAATTGGACATTTTAAGTTTTAAATTGTTTAACATTTTTGTCATCATTTTCGAGAATTCGTTAAGTATCAAAGTGGTTTTTATTTTTTCTTTGAAAAGTATGCATCGTTCGGGAAAAGGTCAAGAAATCAGATTTGTTCTAAATTTAATGGGGACTTAAAAAAATGTTTTAGGAAAAGCAGTGGCGCAATATTTTTTTCCTAAAAATAGTCCATACAAAAATATGGTACAGACCTCACTGGTATTTTTAATTTTAGAATGAAAAAAATGTCTTTTGCTGCTGTTAAGCAATGTACCAAATACTATACTAATTAAATATCCAGAGCGGTTTAAAAATTAGGATAAAAAAATGTTTATTTTTTCTTAGAATTTAAACACCGTGTATCTCTAAAAACCGTTTCCGGACATATGTATGTGGAATTTTGGAACACCCTGTATATTATTTAAAAGGCATGGAATGAGTACTGGTATTTACAGTGATAGAGTTTATAAATGATTGTTTTAAAAACTGCCCCAAAAATTAGCGGCAAGCATTGTCTTATCTTCCAGAAAACAGTTTCTTAGATTTGATAACTTATTTACTTACTGTGCACGCATCTTTCATAGCGTCTCCCCCAGCACATAATTCCCCAACTTGATCTAAATATACATCTACATAACTGCCCAACAGACTAGGTCTTGCAAAAGACTCTCTACATTCTTTCGGGTTGATGACTGTCACAGAAACTTGCTTTTGAGGCTTTGTTGGAGCATCGAAAATAGTAAAGGAAGTTTGGCCCCAGCCAGCAATCATACATCTACAAAAAAGTGTGTTATAAATGCATAATTGGTGTGTAAAACCTGAGTTAAGCATACAAGCAATAATAAGAATAAATGACAAAAGGAATAAATAATGCATCTTTACTGGAGCTTCCATCTTGGTTTATCGTTTTTTTTCTCTAACGCCATCAAGGAGGTCGCGGCCTTTTAAGCTTTAGGAGTATGATTAAATGACCATCTGGTTTTGAATCTGGCTTGTCAAGTTATTACAGGTATATTGCCGCAACTAGTAAACGAACGCGAAAAAGCTAACATTGAAGTATTTCTAATCAAAGTAAACTGAGCGTACATTAAAGAAATCCGGATTGAAATAAATCCAAACGATGCCGATGACCCGTTTCCTAGAAAATTGGAGTCTAAGGCTGTAACAGATGCAGTTAAAAAAGCAGTAAAATAATATTTTTAGAAGATCACAATACTAGGCTGCAATACAGAGCTTTTCAAACAAATATGAATCTATGTCAGAAGCTTAGGTTTTAATTTTTGTGTTCAGCTAAGTTCAAGAGACCTAGGGTTCTATACTAGTTGCTGATACAGCATGTCGACCTTGTAGGCAGCAACCTAAAACAAATGTGCACTTATTGTCAGTTTGTTCAGTGCATGCTGTCAGTAATACCATTCATTAATTAAATGTGTGTTTTGGACATTACCACAGCATTGATCAAATAGTATATCTGGTGTTTGCTACCGGTGAATTTGAAGCACTACTGGAAAGTGACAACTTTCGCATATATTGGAATTGATTGCTTTTAAATATGCACCAAATTTGAGAAAATATACCCAGTGTCGATCCTTTTAAACACAGTTGAAACTAATATGATATGCAAGAACGTGAGAAACGAACTAAATATTAAGATCTTCCAGGCGAACATTTCAAGGCAGTCTTTGAGTACGTGTACATCGTTTTACTGAATCCGATTTAACCGATCGGATAAAACTCAATCCAACAAAAAAATGTGATATACACATTTCGGATTGAGTAAAGAATTGGATTAATAGGTCAATCCTTTTTTCAAGTGATTTGATTTAAGTTCAATGCGATCGTGGCTCTATTTGCACAATATTTACGGTTTTGGAAAAAAATTAAAAAATGGCAGTCAAGTAAAACAGCTGATAAGTAAAGAAAAAAATATGGTAAAATAAAACAACCCTAAATATTGCTAAAATATTTTAAAAGTGTTTTTTAGTGGTTTGTGTTATCATTTTGTGTATTTTTTTTAAATAAAATGAAATGAATTGGGAAATGCCACAAAAGTAAGGTTAAAAGTTTTTTTATTTGTTTGCTCTTTTTGTCATTGTATATGCACTTCTTTGTTAAATTTAAAAGGACTTAAAACCGGATTATTTGCATCCGATGAAATTTAAGTCAAAGAGCACAGTATTAGGTTCAGTGCGATTCGTTCAATTGGATTCGATTGTTACGATGTACATTTACTAATTTTTGTTAAATCTATGTACAATTGCAGAAGACTCAAAGCATAAATACTAACGTACCGTGGGTGTCTATAGAGTAGGAAAAGCGAGTTTAACGGGACTTAAAAATTTGAAGATTTGGAGGAGAATGGAACACTTCTGCGGTTAGCAGATTCCACATTCTAGAGACTGTAGGGATTAAAAAAAACAACACAGTGGAAAATTCGGGCCTACGCGTGAAACTGCAAGTTTTTCGATTCAAAGGTGCAAGAGAAAATATCTGCTATCTAATTCCTCTAAGAAAAAAAAGCAAAGCAAAATATCAAACATCAAGTCGAATCTTTTTGTAAAATAATTTATATATCACGAAATAACTTACGTGGTTCCATTAAAAAGAGTTCCATACTCTGGCATACAAATCGTATTTATGTTGTCCTGAAAACCAAGAATGATTGGATATTTTAAACGGAGTATAGCTATGTCATTAAGTAATGTTTCTTTGTTAAAAGAAGGATGCAGCAAAATTTCTTTAACTGGTGACATTTGGGTGTCGTTTAGGTTGGTAGGATCCCATACACCCATGTAGACTAATAGCTCTTCAGGTTTGTTGCTGAAAATACAAATTACTTAAACTTTTATTTTGTGGATTCGGTAATTAGTGCCTGGGCCAGTAATAAAATGGACTTTCTGATAATAACCCTTTTAGAGGGATTTCTCTTGACGAGTCAACCACGAACATTTATGCCATCATATGTAAAAGCGGCGCTTTAACCCAGCCTGTCAATTTTGACATGTTTTGGGTGTCGGACTGGGCGGGTTTGGTGGCTGTAAAGCCTCCTTTTCATGCCCCGGTCTTCCGTCGTTACGCTATCTTAGAAGTATAAAATTTCGACTTCAAGGACTTTCCTATTTGCCTGGAACCGTTTTGACTTATTCGACAGTCCATAAAGGCGAAACAATACTAAAACTGGCATTTATACGAAAAGAAGGTTATAATCGTAAAAACTTGTCCGTTTTGACAAAAAAGTTTAAACTATTTTAATTTTATTCGTCGACTAATAAGGTATACGAAGTGGCGGATCAAAAATTAATCTAAAATATTCTGACCAATCAGAAAACTTTCGGATCAACGTACCGACGGACGACGAATGCATGAAAAGAAGACTTAACCCTTTATCATTTTTGGTACAATAATTTAAATTGCATTTAAAACATTTGACACCCGAAACATGTTAAAATTGATAGGCTGGGTTAAAGCGCCGCTTCCATATATGGCAGTATAAATATTCGTGGTAGACTCGTCAAAAGAAACCCTCCTTAAAAGGTTTTAAAAGGGTTATTATCATAAAAGTTCATTTCATTGATGTCGCAGACACTAAATGTTTTTGTTAAATAATAAATATTTACACATTTCCATCAACTTTATGTGCAGCGGTCAAAACATGAAACGGGTCCAGAAGAGCACCGCTTCCCGAAAAAATATGAGTTGCGTTTCTGAGGTAAGCGTGCCAGGGATGGGCGCCAAAATCAGTTTTCCCATCTTTTAAATTGACCACATCAACCAAGCGTTCTCCACATGGTGTGTCTATACCATAGCATGGAAAATATCCCGGTTCGCAAAGATCATTCTACAAGTAAAGTTTTCGCTGATTTATATTTTTTGTTCTTAATTATTATAGCTTGATAGTTTCTATGTAGTACATGGTGATTCAGACATGATTCGCAAATATTTAACAACATTTAATAAGGATTGATTAGTGCATATTTTGTTTTTTCTCCGTATTTTCTTCTCAAATTTTAACAAAAATTTAAATATATACAGGATGATTTAAAAATCGATCACGAAACTTAAGGGGTGATTCTACTTGACAAAAAAGGGTTCGTGCTTTATATAATTTTTTTTCAAAATGTCATTCGTTTTCGAGTTACAAGCCGTCAAAGTTCAATTTTTATTTTGGTTTTTTCGCCATATTGCATTTATTTTTAACCAAACCAGTTGATATTTGGCACACAAATCAAGCTTTGCAGATTCTAAAACTTTAAGATCAAAGTACTTTTTTAAATATCGCCAAAGGGCACTTTACCTAAAACTATAAATTTATTTACATCATCAAACCTCACCATTAAGGCACCAATAGACATCAAAGTTTTCATCAATTTCAATCAAATTACCTACATACATACAGGGTGTTCAGTAACTCAACCGACAAACTTTACAGGGCGATTCTACAACAGAAAATAAGAAATAAACATCTTATAAACATATGTCCTAAACGTCTTAGTTTTTGAACTGTGTGTTAAATATTTAAAAAACTACTATTTTTAACACCCCGTAGTTCAAAAACTAAGACGTTTCGAACATATGTTTATATGAAGTTTTTTCTTATTTTTTGTTGTAGAATCGTTTGGTTAAGTTTGTCGGTTGAGTTACTGGACACCCTGTATGTATGTAGGTAATTTAATTGAATTTGATAAAACTTTGATATCTATTGGTGCCTAAACGGTGAGGTTTATCGACTTTAATAAAGAGTACCTTATTTTTTAAGTTTTTGTCTATAAAATGGCGCCCCCAGCTTTGCGATATCTCTCAAAATAAAAAAGTTATGATGTAAATAAATTTTAAGTTTTAGGTAAAGTGCCCTCTGGCGGTATTTAAAAAAGTACTTTTGTCTTAAAATTTTAAAATCTGCAAAGCTCGATTTGTGTGCCAAATATCAACTGAATTGGTTAAAAAATAAATGCAATATGGCGAAAAACCAAAATAAAATTTACCTTTGACGGCTTGTAACTCGAAAACGAATGACATTTTGAAAAAAATTATATGAAGCTCCACCCTTATTTTGTCAAGTAGAATCACCCCTTAAGTTTCGTGATCGATTTTGAATCACCCTGTATATAATAAAATAAAAAAAAGACAAAACTTAAAAATTAAAATTTACTTAATTTAAAAAGGTGAAGAAAATACAATAGCCCAGTAGGTTTTGCGATAGTTTAAACAAAACCGCAGAATATAATTGTTTTTTTAAATTGTTGTTGTAATGGTGCTGTTAGGTTCGTGGATAATTGTTTATAGCATATAGGATATTTCTAAACCAATGCGAAACATTTTAAGGGGCAATTCCTTGTACAAAAGAGAGGGTAGTTTGCTTTATAAACATGGGGTCAAAAGTCAACCATTGAGGAGATATTAAAAAAAAAAAAATATTGTATTTGAACTACCAATTAATGTCAAATAAAGAAATATTAAAAATGCCTTAATAGGTGACGGCAGATAAATATTTGTGTTTATGAAATAAGTTTTTCGGCCCCGACAAGTTATAATTTACATTTTTGTTTTATTTGAAATTGGCAAGTTAAATAAAAATAATACAAAAGATAAGAAAGTTTCTAAATGACTATTTAAGTTCATAATTTTTAAGGTTATTGGGTAAGTTTTTTTTTTTAATTTGGTTAGCAAGAATGAGAGTGGTAGTCTATTACCACCAGTTAGACTTGCGTAGTATTCGCAAAACTATATTTTTATTATAACAATATTTTTGTAGAATTTTATTATTTTAGCGTTTTTAAGATTAAAAAAAAACATAATTTTTGCCATTCTGTACCGCGATGTCTCCATAATGGATGACTTTTGACCCCACGTTATAAAGAAAACTCACCTCCTAAACTTTTTTGGTATTTGTTTAGAAACCCTGTATAAGGACTTATTTGTAAAGTGCTATTAGGATTTGTTGCTTATAAATTAAAATTAATTTAAAACACAGTTTAAATTAAAGCAGTGAGGCTTTAATTTAAAGGAGTTTTAAAAATGAGATTTTTAAATAATTTTTAAATCACCTTGTAGGTTATGTTTAAATTTCTTTAGACGTACAATTAATTTTCGAAGACTTACTGGGGTAACAATTCTTGGGTTAATTGAGTTTTGGCCGCCATAACCTACTGTTGGACAGGGTGTTCCGTTTAGAAGACAAATGTAGATATCACCCGTAGATGTTATTCCAGTTTTTCCAAAGACCTGTCCTAAAAGTTTTAAATAAAAATATGTTAAAAAGAGTTAGTATTACATCCTAAAAGAATATGTATAAATAACCTTTTTTATTTTAGTGGTTTTTGCAGTGGCGACCGGAACTTAAGGGCACAAGGAAATTTCCCCAGCCTTCAAATAAACAAAAATCAACGATTTTGTTAAATATAATTTAATTACAGATATTTACTATAGTCGCATTAAAATACTTATTTTTTTTATCTTTGGACAACCTACGAAGGTTAAAAGTCTAAATACTAACGTACCGTGGGTGTCTTAAACGAGGTAAGAGGGAGTTTCTTGACACAGGACTTAAATACTTAAGGATTTGGGGGAAGGAAAGACCTCCGCGGGCAGCAGGTTTCACATTCTAGAAACTCTAGGGAAAAAAGACCGAACAAAGCGGGAAGTTCGGGGCCTGTCCAATTGGACCGTATAGGGATGCATACGCGTGGCACCACGAGTTTCTTTGTTGAGAAACTGTGAGTGGAGGAATTATACTGGACAATTTTTCAGAGCAGAAGCCATGGAAGTACCTATAAAAAAGCGATAAATCCCCCACAGCCCGACGATGAGCAAGAGAGGAAAGCCTTTCTGTTAGTAAAGGATTAATAATGAGACGCATAGCTTTTCTTTAAAAGGAATCAAGAATGCTAAGGGTTGTGGGAGACGCCATGCCCCAGATATGAGAACAATATTCCAAAGGGGGTCGGATTTGGGACACATATACAGTGTATAAATTAGAAGGGGAAACATAATTTTTGGCTCGAAAAAGAAATCCAAGCTTGTTTGAAGCTGCCGAGACTATAGATACAATGTGTTTATGCCAGTTAAGGTTACTTTCAAATGTAACACCCACAAGATTGAAGGTGTCTTTGCTCTGTAAAACTTGGCCGCTCATAAGTAGAGGATGAGTATTTGATGACCCTTTTCGCGACTAGGAACATGATTGTGTTTTGGATGCATTAAAATGGATGAGATTTTTGGCGCCCCAATCCAATATTAAATTAAGATCCTGCGAAAGAGATATTTTCATCGTTCTGCGTTTGTTTTCCAAATCAGGTTTAGTGATGGGTTTAGGAACCTGAAAACTGGAGTGAAGGGTACTATCGTCGGCGAAACTATGAATGGAATTAGTTGTGGGCGAGAGAAGGTCGTTGATGTAAAGAAGAAACAATGTTCGTGCCACAAACTGAGCCCTGAGGCACTTCAGCATTTACTTGGTGAAAGCTTGAAGAATGGCCGTCCACAATAACTGATGCACGTCGATCAGATAGATAACTAGAGAGCCACGTACAAAGTTTAGTTGAAAGACCATAGGAGGGAAGTTTATTAAAAAGTGCGGCATGCCAGACTTGGTCAAAAGCTTTGGATATATCAAGAGCAACGATCTGGGGCGCACCTAGAAACTCAAGAGACTTGTTCCAGTAGAGTGATACGAAGAAAAGAAGATCTGCTGCAGATCTTTTGTGGCAAAATCCATACTGCCTGTCATGCAAAATTTTGTGTTTTTTAAATATTGAAGGATTTCTGAATTAATAAATTCTTCCATTACTTTACAAAGAACTGAGCGAATTGAAATTGGTCTATAGCTAGATGGAAAAGATTTAGATCATTTCTTTGGAATAGGTGGAACACGTGCAGCTTTCCAGTTCTCCGGAAAGATACCTGTGTCGTAAGAAATTCGAAGAAGCCGAGTTATGATGGGTGCAAGTTCTGAAGCACATTTTTTTAAAACGACTGCTGATATGCCATCCAGCCCAGACGATTTCTTGGTGTTAAGAGAAGAAAGGATACTCTTAATGTGTTTCACTTTAAAAATAATATCGGGCATTTTATGAGGAACTGGGGTAATAGCTGGAATTGAATGATTTACGGGAGGGTCAAGGGTTGAATTGGCAGCAAATTGTTTAGCAAATAGTTCTGCCTTCTAAAGTTAGTGGTGAAAAAGAACTGGTACAAAAATTCCTACTTATACTTTTCGCAAAGGACCAGAAAGAAAGGCTGCCATTTGAGCAAGAAAGAACTTTGTTTTAAATACGATTGTCGAAGTCTTTGGCTTCCAAAATTGTTTGATTGTAGTAGTTTCTTGCTAGGATCCTGTAGAAACTTCTTGTGAGCCTGAGCTTTTAAAATTATAGCTTTATCACAAGATTTGGAAAACCAGGGTTTGTTATTTGGCTTGTTTTGGGGTTCTTGATGGTGGGTGGAATATAGGTTTCAATGCCTAACTGAATTGATTCAGTTAGTTGACAGCAAATTTCAGAAGGATAACGAGAAAAAAAAGCAGATGGAATTCCAGGGGTAAGTGACGAAGAAGTCCCTCAGGCCATCCCAGTGGGCTGAGTTGTAGTGCCATACGGTGCGTGGCATGGATTCGTTTACCCCGGGATGTGCAGTGTTCTAAACACTCTGCTCAAAACCTACTTCTTAATTACCCTTGCTGCCAAACGATGCAACGCGGCAATACCTAAATGTCCAAAGTTTCTTTCCAAGCTGGGAAACGTGAAAACTCTGCCCGCTTTGTTCTATATATTTTGCTTACGTAACATACGTCTTCTTTCAATAATTAACGCGAAAATAGTAGAGGGAATGGGCACAGAATTAAATATCTCCAGGCAGAAGTCGAAGGTCATACAGTAGTGTCCGGTAGAGTTTTAGTAGCAATATTTATTTTTGATTATGATTTTACTTTTACTTTTAACGAGTATAGTTAATTAGTTCGCATATTGAGAGTTATGTGATGTTGTATGTGATAATTAAGAAATGGATCCACAACTGAAAATACCGATACATGCGGTGCAGCTCCTAGTACAGAATACCAGTTTGCCTTTAGAACAGAAACATTTAATTAAACAAAAAGGAGGACTTAGTCCCGATTCCGACAAATGTATTATGCATCTACTAGTAAAACTAAGATATACAACAAAGTTGTTTTATAAGAACATTTATGGATAATTTGATTGGATGTGCGGGTGTTCGGTTACAACTAAACTGTTTTGTTTTGTATGCTTATTGTTTTAAAAAAACTAACAACATGGACTAAACATGTGGTAAACGATGTAAAACATGTAGAGGATTCTATTGAAAAATATTATATACAGTGCATATCTGATTTTAATAACAAAGTGATCAAAGTATTCTGCAGCAAGAAAAATAGACGAATGAACATTTTTTAAATAGAGGGTAAGCTTGTATACCTTTTGAATATTATTTTTGGCTTGTGCCCTACCACTAAAAATGTTTCGAGCCGCCACTGAGTTTTTGAATTAAAAACCGTTTTTGAATCAAACTACAAAACGTATTTGAACTAATTTTTTATGCCATCATTTTAGCAAATGACCAATATGTTTAATTGGTCAAAAAAATGCTTTATTTTTTGTTACTTACCTACAAAATACGGTAATATAAGTAATGAGAATATTATAAAACATAAATACATTTTAAAACCGTGGTGTGGAAAAAGAGAGGTCTATCGAATAACTGTTGAAAAATTATTAACGCTGCCAATATTCCAAGAACAAATCTATAGAAATTGGCTTTTCCTATCGTGACAATTTTCTGCATGCAATTTTTATTTTATTCGACATTGATGTATCATCAGTGTTTTTTTTTATATAAAACTTGCATTACGGAAAAGGTTTATGGTTTAAAAGGAAGCTATGCAATTTGTTACAAAAAGGTCGATTGTAAGTAGGTCAGTGTTAGGTTATACATACAAAACGTTTATTTTTTTGTTTATATTACAATGAATGATAAATGTAATATGTAATGTATAATAGTATTTAGTATGTAGTAACATTTAATAAATGCACATGTACTTTTAAAAGACAAAAATTTAACGCCATTTAACCCAAGGTTTTTTATTCAAAATTCAGGAAATTCTGTCTAAATTCCTTTTAAAACCCGATTATTCCCTAAATACAGGGTGTCCCAATGGGAACTGCTATGATCGATTTTTCCATAAGGCCTGGGAAATTTGTGAAAATTTGGAAACATTTTAAAGTCATTCAGATACACCCTATACCGATATGGAAACCAAACCGTCGACCATAGAATATGAACGCTTTGAATCCCTTTCACAAATTTACTATGTACTCCTCTACAGTTTACCAACGAGAGCGAGCCATAGAAATAAAAGGTGGGGAAAAGCCAAAGCCGTTTTGTTAACATGGCACAAAATAGCATTCGCGCATGGTAACATGGCGCAAGAGCAACATGTATTTTTTTATTATCGATTTTAATGTAAAGGTTCGCCATCTAGCATATTCGACAAAACAAGTTAATAATACTCCTGCAATGTAGGTAACTTTCTTAAAAAAGAGACCATTTGCCGCCCGCATTCGCCAAAACTGGGTAATTATACGAAATATTATTAATAAATGTAGCGCCATCTAGCGCTTTTGGCAATACAATTTAATAACGTAGGTAACTTTTTTAAAACAAGAGGTCTTTTGCGGAGCGCATTCATCAAAACATGCTAAATTTCCGAATGTACGATAAACGTGACCATCACGGAGCCTTATTTGCGCATAACTCAAATCGCCGTTCAGGTCCATTGCTCATACTTTTTTGAACGAATTTTTCGGCCATTTGCAACCGCGCATCTCATATGTAATATTCCTCTCCCCTTAAAACCTCTTTGGAGCGAGCAGAACAAGATCAGGGGCTTCCCCGGCCTACCCCTTCCGCCTTTCACATATCCCACCTCGAATATTTACTATGCTTTTAATTCCCAATGGTCGACAAGTTGGTTTCCACACCTGTATATTATCATAATATTATTTATTTTTTAGATTCTCCGTAAAATTCTGAACATATTTTACGTATACTGTTCTATATTTAAGTTAAACCGGCTTTGATTTTTTATATGTTTAAAATGACGTTTACAAACCATTACATAATATATGTTCGTAGAGAAAGAACTACTTTAGTGACTATATTGATATTTTAACAATCAGTAACCAAAGAGTAGTCAAAAATAATCGTTAAAAATTATATCAATAAAAAACCTAAAAGTCATTTTTTTAAAATGGAAACCTATATTTTTCATTACCCTATCCTGTTAGGGATGTTCGTTAAAAAAACACTTTTTTAGGATTTTTTAAAACTTTGTATACACATACTTATAAGTGTCCTTTATACATAGAATTTTTTTAAAATAGGCCTTGTGGTACTAAATTTTGAGATATACACTTTGAAATTTGCATATTTACCATAAAAGTCCTATCCTGACGAACGTTTTAGGGAACGTTTAATTTATTATCATTGTTAATTTTCTTATAATTTTTACCAAAAACTGAAAATCAATAACTAAGGATACAACAAACGTTTTTCTTAAAAAAAAACACATATGAGCGGTACTCGTATACAAGGTATCTCAAAAATGTGAATTTTGCTTAAGAGAATAGTACTGTAATTCTTTACAATATCCATATTGCATTTTACAATGCAACTTTGCATATTTAAAAAATATTTTTAATTCCAAACCTTTTTATACTAATTTGTAATATTGTCAAAATTAACGGTACATTACTCTTGAACAAAGCTAAAATTTTTGAGATACCTCGTATACCATTGAAAAGAAAAAGAATCCGATGATTGCATTTTAGGTTTTAGACTATGCAGGACTTTTTATATGGAACAACTATTTTTCGTAAAATTAATATTAAAAGTTTTTATATGATGCAAACCTAATTAGACACGCTGTATAATATTAAAAACCAAGAGTTGCTGTGAATAAAAGCTAATATTTACGACACAAGGAAATAAATTGGTGTCGTTAATATGATGTGTCGACGCTTCTAAAGAGCAAAAGCTAATACTATAGTACTTGCTTTTTTGTTACAGGCAATTTTGTATGTTTTAGCTTTTATTAATTTAAGTAAAAGCATTTGCTAAGCTTTATTCACTTGACCCATTGACTTTATATTGTAGGGTTATAAAATATTCGTCAGGAGCTTTAGAATAATGTTTCACACTTTCCATTTCATTTTTTTCTAGGATGGCGCCCACCCGCCATCTGGATTGTTGCAACTATTCTTTTTACGTCAAAAAGTAGTTTATATTCTCCCATTGGTCAAACCCAAATTTTATAAAAAAATGTTTGGTAGAAAAGTTAGCATTGGAGAAGGGACTATTTACGTCCACATTGTATATAAAAGATGTGTTTTTTAAATAAAAAATGATTTAAGATAAGCTCTAAAAATCGCAATTCTTTCCAGTTAAACCATCTCTGTAGCTGCAGGTGTTTCTGAGATCCCGTTACTAAACATTAAAAAAATGCTTACCCTGTATTTATTTATTCAAAATATCATTGGTTTCTGAATAAAAATCCGCAAAGTTACAATTTTTAATTTTAATTTTAAAGTAACATTTTTAAAATCTTTTTCCAAGACAATTTATTTCTTAGCAAGGTGTGAAATATAAACCGTAATTTTTATAATTTAATGTTACCTAATAATCATTATTTTACAATTATTAAATGATAGTGGCACCAAAGTGCTGTTCGAAGAAACAGTAAATTCTCCAAAATCAATTAAAGTTATGATTTCGGTAATCTTAAAAAAAATAAAAAAATTCTTTCTACCAGTCATTTCCGATATTCCACGGTCGTGAGGCTTTCGGACCGCGGCCACAAAAGTCTGTTAAAGCGTTAGAACCATTTTTATTTTTCAAATACAAAACTAACTCGATCATTCATCAATTCAACACTACAGTATAAAAAAACTAATCCGACTCCTATTGTGTTTAAATTTGATTAGCGATGAGAGAGACGAGATACCAGTGCAGTTCGTAAGAGTGGATATAACTATTTGTACGTTGCGGTAAACCCATGGGAGAAAAAATGGACCTATCGAATCATAGCCAGTATGCCCTTTTTAACAGTGAATACCTACTATAAGCTGATCATCTATTATTATTTTTTTTTAGAAAAAATGTGGAAAGTTTCTGTTCTGTAAAAAGAATTTGGAATATTTTAGTTGGTCCTCGAATATATGTACATACTACTTAATTTCTTTTATATTTCTACTGGTATCATTATTATTTTTCTCGTGACGAGTGGATATTTTTTAAAAACTTTATTATTTATGTAATATGAGTGGCTTAGTTTCAGAATGTACAGGGTGGCGCCTTTTCGTTGACCAGGGTATAGCGAAAACTAAAAGAGATAGAACAAATCTGATTGCGCATTCTCGCTTTCAATTTTTAAAACAAAATTTAGGTAAATCGTGGCTTAGGTACTTAATTCGTTTTGGAGATACAGAGTGTTTTTCAAATTTTGTAAGTTTGGTCAAGCACTTGTAACTCGCTTGATATTACAGATACAAAAAAATATAGATAGGAAAGTTTTAAGGATTTTTACGTAGAATTCAGTGGCGTTTCTATTTGTTTTTAATTAACTTTTATTTTAAAGGTATAACACAAAGTTTTTTTTTAATGAAACACCCTGTATATTTTATCACTAATAGAAGGGTCTCCTTAAAAGCCGTGAAAAGAACCTCTATTTACTATATTTAATTTGTCATAGTTTCGGAAATAAAGCCATCGTCAAGAATTCGATAATAAAATTGCATTTTTAAAATAAAACACCCTGTATATTTTATCAGCATTAAAAAAATATTTAAAAGACCTTTAAGAATTTACCACATTTAAAATAAATTTCTCTAACAGTTTCGGAAATATGAGCGTTCAAATCATAATGCGTAAATCTACTATTTTTAAATATTTATGGTCATATTTCCAAAACTATAAGAGATAAATATATCAAATGTGGTATTTTATTAAACCTCTTTAAAATATCTTTTTAACGGTAGTTTATTATATACAGGGTATTTCGTTAAAAATAATCTTGATGATTACCATATTTCCGAAACTGTTAAAAAATAAATATAATAAATGTGGTATAATAATATATATATAATTTTTAGGACATAACTACTTAGCCCTTTCATATATTTTTAGCATATCTTATTTTTTTGGCAGAGTAAATATAGAAGATTATCCGATTAAAAATAAATTATTACTTTTCTGTCATTGGTTTATATGTTTTCTATAGATCTTTCTAGATATTTGCTGAAGACATGAAATGGGTGGGTGGTCATGGTTAGTTATTTTTTTAATTCCTTAACTAAATCTCCATTGCTATTAAAATCTCATAAATCGATGCAGCTAAACGATTGTAAATAATAATGAACTAAAAAGCGGAAAATAAATATTTAAAAAAATTAAACTGATTTCAAAAAATGTATAAAAGTCACTAAAAAGTTAAAAATAAAAAATAAATGAAGTCTGTCTTAATAACATGTTTGCTCACTGATCACCTACTCAATATTAATAACTAAATAAACAAAAGCTTTTTATACTTTAATACCATACGGTATTACCCGACTTCTGTTTTTTTATTTTTTTTTACTTTTTAGTGAGCTTTATACATTTTTAAAGTCGGTTTATTTTTTTATATATTTATTGTAAAACACTTAATGTTAAGTTCGGTCGACGCTACCTCACGGTCTACAATATTATTAAATTTAATTTAATCATTATAAAAACGTTACACATTTGTTACAGCTTTCATCAAAGAGCCAAAAGTTCACATTTTTTCCATAAAATCATAAGTTAAATTAAACGCTGTGAAAATGATAATAGAATCTTTCGTTACAAAGTCACTCATATCTTTCAGCAAAAATCACCAATATCTTTCTGCGAGAATAATTTAAATTTATTGAAAAATAAGGATTCGATAGTATTAGAAATTTAACAGTTAATTTAAAGCATCTGCGGAACCAAAAAAAATTAGAATATAAAAATTGGGCAACATTTTTTGATAAACTTGATAGTTCCGCCAAAAATTAAAAAAAAAAAAATAATAAAATGTTTTGTATAAGTTATATTTTAAAGTTGAATAACTTCAAAACGCATCGGTTTATCGAAAAATTATAAAGAAGCTTTTTTTAGAGCGTTCAGTTTTACACAAAAGAATGATTTGGTCTAGATTTTAATGAAGTATTAAAGAGTTATAAAATTCTGAACTAAAAAAACTTTTTATGTTAATCATATGAGAAATTTAAATTTGTCATACGAGACCGCTTAATATTAATATTAAGGGCTGTAACTCTAACAGGATTTTTTCATTTTTAACAATATTTTCGATTTTAAGAAGAAAAAAAAGGAGATTTATTTAAATTAGTCTATAGTCTATACTTGTTACCAGAAAATGGTTTTAAAAGGTTTTCGAACAGTACCAGTTTTAGGGTAAAAACCACACCTTTGTTGACTATAGAATTACGTTTTAATCTCTCATTTAGATGACACGTACTGTATATAAATTGGCCGGTGTATTTAAAAGTAAGATTAATTATTTCAGCAGCCGATACATGTTAATATAACCCGGTTAAAAAAAACCGGGCCGGTAACCACGTTGGGTGCACCAAAGCGAGAACGAAAGTGTTTGTTGAGTCCCTTTTTTGTCCTCCACCGCGTCGATGGTTAAACGACCTGAGATTGTTTTACACTTTAACGCTGCTGTTTTTGCTAACTTCCTTTTAATATGGCGTAAATTAATTTTCTTTCACGCAGACTTTTATTTTAGTTAACGTATTATTTTGCAACAATTGGTTTTAATCAGAGTTGAAAAATTATATATTATGGAACGACCACAAACTATATTTATTTTCCAGAAGTATGACTTTTGCAACACGAGCCGGAATGGCGTGTTCTTCTTGTCAATTCTAGGGTAGTTAATTTTAACCAGAACAAACCGTTACAATTTCAGACTTTGCCTAAAGAGAGTCGGCAAACCTAGATTGGACTTCACAACGAACTTTGCCTCTAACACGCCCACACACCTGATATCAACAAATCTCTTATACAAGTCATTACTTCTAGAGTATTTGACATGTAAAAATGAGACCTTAGCCATTTTTTGTTGTTATTACGGTTCAAAACATTTTAAAAACATTATATTTTCTTGTTAAACGGTGACGTCATGGACGTTAACCGTGTTTGAATACATCCCGGACAATGGTTTAAAAACAATATAGTTATCTTTGTCGGGCGGGCGTATGCATCGTACTCATTAAAAACTTTGTTTCGGTCATTTTTCATTTTTCGTAAACTTACGTGGCTGTACATGGCAAGTGAAAAATGTTTATATTGCTAACAAAAGTACATATTAATCATAAAAAATAAAAATTATAATCATAACCTAAAAGTTTATTGGGCTGTGACTCAACGGTTTGAAAACATACATTTTCTTCATTTTCATATTTATATTGTCATTTTCAAATACGGTTTAAACCAGTGAGACGAATACGGTTAGCAAGAAAATTTGACTTTGGTATCAGTAAATAGTAAAGAACGAGGAGAGTTTTCGCATATTTCTCACTTTTAGCTACTTCTGGTTTAACCGGAAATATGTCCAATTTTAAATGAAACACCCTATACAGCACAAGCTGAACGGTTTCGTTCATCGGCAATGCGTGCAAAGGAGACGGTCTAAAGACTAGCCAGTGAAGGTTAAACAGAGAACAAATTCACCTAAAACGCAAGGGGACGGAAGCAATTTCCATGCATCTCCCACTCTCATCATTTTAACCGATATCGCTGATAAATTACGCCCAGTGCTTTGATAGTCAAGAATACAAGTTTATTTTTATTTTATTTTATTTCGTCTTGCTGCGGAGAACGTATCAAGGTTAGCCCTAAATTTAAATAATATTACGAGCGCTTGGCTCATCAGGGTATGCAAAAATAAATTGTCCAACGACTTCTTGGGCACTATCCGCACAAGAATACCATTTAATAGGTAATATTAATTTTTTGTTTGGTAGTGTACATTTTTTAACTATTGTTTACTGTTTAGCGGCAAGGTTTAAAGGGTAATAAGAAGTCGTGAAAAATACGTACATATCAAAACAAATTCTGTGACGTTTCGTGAGAGGCGGGGCATCAGTCCCACTTTGTCGGTGCTTTACTCGCCAATGTACCGTATTAGATAGTATATTTTAACATTTTTGAATCCCCTAGACAATTTTAAAAAGTAATTTGACATTTTTAAAAGTTGTGACGCCTACTTGATTTTTTCAGAGCCATTTGCAGTATTGCATCTTATGGCTAAGATCCTTTACTTATTACCTTATTTTTAATCCGTTCGCAGATAATTTGGTATCGTTAAATTATTTTAAAAATCTTTGTTCGAAAAGTGCTTGTCTATTTGAAAAATAATAGTTAGACATAAAAATGTTTTATTCCTACCTTTTATGACCTAGGGTAACTAGATTATACTGCGTCCAATCATGGCCACCTATGTGCAATATTAAAAATGTCCCTAAAAAATCAAATAGATTTAAAAAGTTTTTAAAATGTCAAAATATAACTTAAAAATAACTTCGAATCGAAAAATTATAAAATATACAGGGTGTTCCATTTAAAAAAATTAAAATTAGAGCCATTTCCCGTTAAACCGAAAGTGACTGGAAAAAGCAAAATAGACGAAAACTCTTCTCTTTTTATACCATTTACTTATGCCCAACCTCATATTGATATGTCAAATTCTCTAGAAGTAATGGCTTGGCTAACAGATTCTTTGATACCCGGTATGTTACCGGCAAAGTCCGTTGTAGAGTCAAACCTAGGTTTGCCGACCCGCTCTAGACAAAGTCCGAAATTGTACTGGTTAGTTCTGGTTAGAACGAACTACCCTAGGATTGGCAAGAAGAATACGCCATTTCTGTTCCTATAACAAGTCCCATAATATGTCGAATACTCTGGGAGTTATGGCTTGTCTAATAAATTCGTTGACACCCGGTATAGATCAGTTGCGATATATAACTATAACCGGACACCCTGTATACATTTTTCTAAATTTTTGTTTTTAACAGGTTTGAATTAGTTTTAGCAACCGGGACAAAAATTTTAATTTTGTACCTTGGCCCATTTTATATTTTCTGTTTTAAGCCGATTTGACACCATACGACCCGAGGCACCAGCCAAGGCCTATGTGGCCAGAGAGGCTGCGGCAAAAATCGCTCCGTCAAGGCCGTTTCGGTGGGATCGGACCAGTACACGATTAGGGCGGCCCGTAAAAATATTTACAATCGTCGGCCGCTGTAATCATGCCTGTTTTTCAAACTGATTAATGATCTTCAATAATACTCCATTGATTTATGTCGCGCTGGCCATGGGTGTATGGTTCTTTTTGTAATAGTTGCGAGATCTAACCCATGTGTATCCGTTATACCGGGTGTCAACGAATTTATCAGACAAGCCATAACTCCAAAAATATTGGACATATCAAAATAAGACTTGGTACAGGTAAATGGTATAGGAAGAGGAGAGTTATCGCATATTTTTCACTTTTCAGGTACTTCCGGTTTAACTGGAAATGGCTTTAATTTTTAATTTTTAAATGAAACAGGCTTTATACTTTATCATTTTTGGATTCCTAAGACAATTATAATTAAGAGTGTGACCTTTTAATTTTTTTACGCTTACTTGATTTTTATACAGCCATTTTTAATATTGCATTTAAGTGGTCATGATTAAACGCCAATTAATCTAGTGCCCCTAGATGATGTTCAAAAAATACAACTACCAAGTTTTAGAATAACATATTAAATAAAAATAAATAGAATAACATAAAAAATAGGAATTAAACAATTTGGCAAATTGACATTTTTGTGTCTAACTATTATTTTTTAAATGGTATCCTTTATAAAAGAATAAAAAAAAGGATTTTGAAAAATCTAACGGTACCAATTTATTTGCGAACGGATGAAAAATAAATTTAGAAATAAAGCATCATAGCCACCTACATGCAATACTACAAATGACTTACAAAAAATCAAGTATGTATAAAAACTTAAAAAGAAAATGTCAAATTAGTATTTTAAATTGTCTCAGGAATTTAAAATGTTAAAACATATAGGGTGTTCGATTTAAAAATTTTAAAATTGAAATTTAAACTGGAAGTAACTAAAAACTGAGAAATAGGCGACAACTCTCCTTTTTCCATACCATTTACTTATAGCAAGTCTCATTTTGATATGTCTAATACCAAAGACAATTGTAGTTTCACTATAGACTCCCAGAACAATGCTAAATTTTTGGTCATCAGTTTGGACGCTGGCTTGGCTGAATTTATGAAGCGGAAAATTATACGTACTGTTTACGTGTGTACTCGATGGATATACGCTTCATAAATTCCACGAAGAGAGCGTACAAGCTGATGACCAAAAATTTAGCATTGTTCTGGGTGTCTATAGTGAAACTACAATAGTTTTTGCTACTACTCTAGAAGTTTTGGCTTGTCTAATTGATTCATTGACACCCGGTATAAAATTTTTAAAAGACCTTTTTAACCCACCCAAAAGTGGGTGGGTTAAAAGGAAGTTAAACTGTGATACTACAAATGGGTTTTAGGAAAATTACCTTTGAATATTAAAGAAGTCATTACATATTCTTTAAAATCTAAGAAACTGCCTACTGGGCTGTGACCGCTTTTTTCAATAATTTTGTTCTAAATGACCACATTGTATTTGTCATTGCCGTAATTTTGTTTTGATTGTTGGGTGGGGGCGCAACTTACGATGACTTAAGCTTGTGGGGTGCATTTTAAGACATATGTTTGTAAAAAAGTATTATTTTTACCTCAAAAATAAGTCTCTAAAATGTAAGGGTTAAATTATGAAACACTCTGTATGGCCATGGTTTAAAACAGTTAATTATGCATCTTTAGACATCATATATTTATTACGGTGAGCCAAAAAAGACAAAAACAATACTTCCGCTCTCACCCTAAAATATCTCAGAGGGTGCCCAAACAAAACTTCTGTTAAAAGCATAGTTTAAATTTTTATTTTAAGAGGTTTTCTATGGTTCTTAAGTTTTTTAGTCTAAATAACATTAAAAACCAATTTTTTGAATTGCAAGCTGTGAGAAAGAGCCTGTAACTTTTATTAAAATTATTGATACGAAAATGTCAGTGAGGACTTAACTTTAGACATACTACAAATTTGCCATATAACTTTTTTCTCTAATACTAATAGTTTCGTAAAAAATGCATAAAACCGAAAATTTTAAACAATTAGCGTAAAAAATTAAATATTGAAAATAAAAATGTTACTTCATAAAACTTTTGAAGCAAATTTATTGCTTAATAGGCATTTAGTTTTTTCTGTGAAATATTTTTTTACGGCTTGTAGGGCAAAAAAAAGGGATAAAAACCCGGTTTATCATGTTATTTATACGAAAAAACTTAAAGAACCATGGAGAAACTATAAAAAGTGGACTTTTAAACTGCACTTTTAACAGGAGCTTTGTTTTGGCATCCTTTGAGATATTTCTGGGTGAAAGCTAACACATTTTTGACGTTTTTTTGGCACAACCTAATGCTTATAGAAAAAAGGTATTATTTTTACCCTAAAACTACCCTTAAAATATTTGCACTGAATTGTGAAACACTCTGTATGTATTTACACGATCTTTTACTTAAGGGTAATTTAATTAAAAATATTAAATAAAAACAGGTTAATTGTGATAATGAGAAGGAAATTTTATTAATTATAAACAATTTATCGCACAATACGCTTTTAGTAAAACCTCTTATTCATGTAATTAATCTATTAAAACCCTGTTAAAAAATGCAACTGCGTACGCATTAATTTCATCCGGAAATCAAAATCCATTTTACCAATACTCATTTAAATATTTTTAATTTCTTCCAAGTTTAATTATATCTAACTTGCACACCTGCAGTCTGGCGCTGTTTACAGTCTAACCATTAAAGTTGGACGAAAAATACTATAAGTCGAATAAGACTGTGACACAAAGAAAAATACGTAACGGACTGTATACCCAACAAAATGTGTCTTGCAGAGTTGCAATATTGATTCTAAAACCGTTGAAAATCGGAATATAATTGAATTCCGCCTTACAATGGAGTTTAATTTAATAGATACAATGAGTGACTTTCGTGAATTTTCAATTAGAAGTATGAAAAATATTTCCTATTAAAAATGCAAATTGCAATTAATGTGAAACTTTATACCTAATTCAAAGCTGTGTGGAGAAATACTTACATTAGAGCGTTTTAAATAGTTCATTTACACCTTTTAGATCAGTTTTTTTTTTGAATAAATGTAAGATATGGAAAGTATATTTTGGGCTAAAAGCGCTTTAGAAAAATGCAATGTAATGTTTTAATAAAAACAATGTAAAACAGAAAAATAACTTTTTTTTGCTAAAGGTACGCGCACATGTATCGGCATCGGACGGACGGTAGGCGAAGGATTTTTATCAGGGTATCGCACATTAAAATAAGTCAATTGTCGAAAATTGTCAGTTGCGAATGTCATTCTGACCATGTATTTTGAAAGAAGAAAATGTTTAAAAAGGGAGAAAAGCAGACCATTACCAAATACCATTACGATAATACCAATTATCTAAATTATACAATTCTTTATTACGATAATACCAATTATCTAAATTATATAATATATAAATATAGGTAGTAGTTATTTAAAAATTACGACCGTGGTGGCACTACCGCGTTGTCTAATTGGTGCTGTGAAATGCAACTGCATGTTTCAGTGCTTGGACAACGTTGACGGAACAGGGGAACGATGGGTTAAACATCTAATAACCCGACACCCACGGTACTCTGGTATTTAGGCATAGACCTTCGTGGGACGTCAAAAAGATAAAAAAAATACAGTTCTTTGTAATTTTGAACCTTTATACCTTTTTTTTGCGAAAACTGATAATGACTAAAATCTTACCATTGATACTACAGGCAAGGTCTTTTCCCACTTAAGAGTTTTCACCTGTGGCTCATGAGTCGTCACACATTAGCGGATCGCTGGGGTTTTTAGAGAACACGGGTAAAACCCATATCCTTACATAGTTAAGAGTTAGAGTTGAGAATATGTCTTTTGGTGACCGAAATTTTATTAGCGAAATTTTTGGCAAAAAGCCTTACCCATAAAGAAAAATAGGAACCGACTTTTGAGCGCATCAAAGTTTCGATCGTTTGCCACATTATTCAAAATGCTTTAACGGCCTGCCTCGTCGCCTACTTAAACCAGGCATCTCCAAATCTATATTAGTTTAAGCACGATTACAAAATAAAGATTTTGCTAGGGTTATACCGTTCATACAACGGTTATACATAGTATATGCTCTGTTACCAATATATCTTTTGTTTTTTTAAGCCAATTTCTAGATGCCTTCAACCATCTTGCGTGTAAGTGTAGACAAAAAGTCTACGTTGATAAAACAAATATTTATTGCTTTGCGTTATTCTTGAGCCACGTTTTTAATTGATAATATAACCCCTGTAAAAACATAGATACCTTGAGCGCAACCTGAAGCGATATACAAAACGAAAGTATATGAATGTGTTACCAACAAAATATAAAAACTGCACTAGGTTTAAATGGGTTTTTTAAACTATGCCTTTTTAAACTTTAAAGACGTTTAAAATGTTATTATATTTACCGCCTTTTGGTTTATATTTATATTATTCAATGCCTTAAAGTTTTAAAAATTTCCATATTACATTTTTTCGTATCTTGGTACACAATACCTATAACTAAAGTGTTTTAGCATATATATGTCTTGCAATACAGATTGCAACAGATTAAAATTTATATAAATATAATAAATTAAAATTATAAATACTAATTAAAGATATGTTCTGTAGTTTGGCGGATTCATTTAATGGATGGTATTTATTTGGGTACACATCAAAATTAAATTAAAAGTACTAAAAACCAAAAAAATGTAAACAAGTAAAAAGATAATTAAAAATCGACGTTTCGGTGGCAAATCTGCCACCGTTGTCAAGACAAATGGAATGAAGATAATAAAAATAAAACCTTACTGTTATTTAGGTTTTAAAATTCAATATTTTTATGTTTTTCTCGGATATTCTGAAATCTTTGACATTAAATGTCAAAACATGTTTGTTTGGTATATAGTGGTGTATAGTGTCATGGTGACATAGATAACTGGTTGCTGGTGTATTGATTGTTTATTTTAAAAAAGGTGAATAGTTAGTTAATTTTTAGTCTTCCTGAAGATACTTCAGTATCAAGCAAAGGCAACCAAGTGTTATTTAAATTAACTGAAATTGATGCTACACAATTATCTTTATTTAATAATATATACGCACTTTCTTTGATTTTGCGTTTTTTAGAATAAGTTTCCTTTGCTAAAATGCTCGAAGCATCCCAGTTTATTCTATGATTGTTATCAAATACATGTTAAAAACACAGAATTTCATAAATCAAAAATCTGCCAACACGCATTTGATAACAATCATAGAATAAACTGGGATGCTTCGAGCATTTTAGCAAAGAAAACTTATTCTAAAAACGCCAAATCAAAGAAAGTGCGTATATATTATTAAATAAAGATAATTGTGTAGCATCAATTTCAGTTAATTTAAATAACACTTGGTTGCCTTTGCTTGATACTGAAGTATCTTCAGGAAGACTAAAAATTAACTAACTATTCACCTTTTTAAAATAAACAATCAATACACCAGCAACCAGTTATCTATGTCACCATGACACTATAACCAAACAAACATGTTTTGACATTTAATGTCAAAGTTGTGTGGAGAAATACTTACATTAGAGCGTTTTAAATAGTTCATTTACACCTTTTAGATCAGTTTTTTTTTAATAAATGTAAGATATGGAAAGTATATTTTGGGCTAAAAGCGCTTTAGAAAAATGCAATGTAATGTTTTAATAAAAACAATGTAAAACAGAAAAATAACTTTTTTTCTGCTAAAGGTACGCGCACATGTATCGGCATCGGACGGACGGTAGGCGAAGGATTTTTATCAGGGTATCGCACATTAAAATAAGTCAATTGTCGAAAATTGTCAGTTGCGAATGTCATTCTGAGCCATGTATTTTGAAAGAAGAAAATGTTTAATAATTAATAGTTTAAAAAAACTAAAAAACACGCTTTTATATGCAACCGAACTAAAAATTAGAAAATAATTTTTCATTAAAAAAATATTGTAACTTCATAGTAAAAAGCGTGGGGTGCATTTTACTATTTTTTCATAACTTTTCCATCATAGATATTGGCAAATATAATAATTATAACATTTAATATATTAAGCACCCCACGCTTTTTACTATGAAGTTACAATTTTTTTTTAATGAAAAATTATTTTCTAATTTTTAGTTCGGTTGCATATAAAAGCGTGTTTTTTAGTTTTTTAAACTATTAATTATTTTTCATTTTTTAGTTCGTTATATTTTAACTAATAATAATTACCGATATGTACTGACAATTTATAGTAATTTTATTCTCTTGAAAGGGAGCAACTATGATTTTGCCCAATATCAAAAACATTCCTATTCTCACTATATTCCCCCGTCTTTTGCACAAAATTCTTAATATAACAGTAAATTAGAACATACTATTTCATTAAGCAGCAAAAAGAAAATAACCAGCCCCTTTTTTATTAGTTCTGTGCCCCTGTATATCAAATTTGGTCAAAATGGGGGTTGCTCCAACTTTCGAAACAATTACCCAATTTGCATAAATAAGACAAATATTTTTAAAATTTTACCTTTTTAAACTAAAAAGAAATTTACCATAAATGTTTTTTCTAAATATGAGTTTACTTTAGTTTACTTACCTTAATTGGTTATAGGTTATGTGATTTAGGAACTATTTTGCTTACGAATGATTATTCTGGCTGCGGAGGACCATCTTAATTATTTATTTGCTTCTTGTATTTCAATTAAAGTGTATACTTTGTTTTTAATAGCTTAGTTAACTGATTTTTTCAACTTTAATTTCACATTAAAGGAATTTTAGGTTATGTTATGACTGTGAATTTTGTCAGATGTCAGTTGGTAATACAGATTTCTGTTTTATGACCGCCTGTTTTAAAAAACAAGTGAAGGTTATTCGTTCGTTAAAAAAAACAGATGAAGGTTATACGCTCCCGGAACGAATACGTTCAGCGAACGAATGAGTTCAATTTAGCAGAATTGAGCCCCTGTCCCCAACCCGTCGGCAAATGTTGTCAAGTTCGATTATTCAATTGTCTAATCTGGCGCATCCGCCAGAACGTACGATTTTTCACTTTTCCGGTTTTCCTGGAAAATGCTGGAACTTAACGGGATACTGTTTTTAAATTATTGCATCTTCATCGGTCCTTGATACGTGTGCAAAGTTTCAAAGAAATCGAATAGCTGGAAGTTGGTTAAAATTAGGCTCAAAGATTCCGTTACATAGATAGACAGATGGATAGATAGTTACAACCCAAGTTAATAAAAGCGTGTTAATAAAAAGGAGAAAAGCAGACCATTACCAAATACCATTACGATAATACCAATTATCTAAATTATACAATTCTTTATTACGATAATACCAATTATCTAAATTATATAATATATAAATATAGGTAGTAGTTATTTAAAAATAACGACCGTGGTGGCACTACCGCGTTGTCTAAAAGGTGCTGTGAAATGCAACTGCATGTTTCAGTGCTTGGACAACGTTGACGGAACAGGGGGAACGATGGGTTAAACATCTAATAACCCGACACCCACGGTACTCTGGTATTTAGGCATAGACTTTCGTGGGACGTCAAAAAGATAAAATAAAATACAGTTCTTTGTAATTTTGAACCTTTATACCTTTTTTTTGCGAAAACTGATAATGACTAAAATCTTACCATTGATACTACAGGCAAGGTCTTTTCCCACTTAAGAGTTTTCACCTGTGGCTCATGAGTCGTCACACATTAGCGGATCGCTGGGGTTTTTAGAGAACACGGGTAAAACCCATATCCTTACATAGTTAAGAGTTAGAGTTGAGAATATGTCTTTTGGTGACCGAAATTTTATTAGCGAAATTTTTGGCAAAAAGCCTTACCCATAAAGAAAAATAGGAACCGACTTTTGAGCGCATCAAAGTTTCGATCGTTTGCCACATTATTCAAAATGCTTTAACGGCCTGCCTCGTCGCCTACTTAAACCAGGCATCTCCAAATCTATATTAGTTTTAGCACGATTACAAAATAAAGATTTTGCTAGGGTTATACCGTTCATACAACGGTTATACATAGTATATGCTCTGTTACCAATATATCTTTTGTTTTTTTAAGCCAATTTCTAGATGCCTTCAACCATCTTGTGTGTAAGTGTAGACAAAAAGTCTACGTTGATAAAACAAATATTTATTGCTTTGCGTTATTCTTGAGCCACGTTTTTAATTGATAATATAACCCCTGTAAAAACATAGATACCTTGAGCGCAACCTGAAGCGATATACAAAACGAAAGTATATGAATGTGTTACCAACAAAATATAAAAACTGCACTAGGTTTAAATGGGTTTTTTAAACTATGCCTTTTTAAACTTTAAAGACGTTTAAAATGTTATTATATTTACCGCCTTTTGATTTATATTTATATTATTCAATGCCTTAAAGTTTTAAAAATTTCCATATTACAATTTTTTCGTATCTTGGTACACAATACCTATAACTAAAGTGTTTTAGCATATATATGTCTTGCAATACAGATTGCAACAGATTAAAATTTATATAAATATAATAAATTAAAATTATAAATACTAATTAAAGATATGTTCTGTAGTTTGGCGGATTCATTTAATGGATGGTATTTATTTGGGTACACGCCAAAATTAAATTAAAAGTACTAAATACCAAAAAAATGTAAACAAGTAAAAAGATAATTAAAAATCGACGTTTCGGTGGCAAATCTGCCACCGTTGTCAAGACAAATGGAATAAAGATAATAAAAATAAAAACTTACTGTTATTTAGGTTTTAAAATTCAATATTTTTATGTTTTTTCTCGGATATTCTGAAAACTTTGACATTAAATGTCAAAACATGTTTGTTTGGTATATAGTGGTGTATAGTGTCATGGTGACATAGATAACTGGTTGCTGGTGTATTGATTGTTTATTTTAAAAAAGGTGAATAGTTAGTTAATTTTTAGTCTTCCTGAAGATACTTCAGTATCAAGCAAAGGCAACCAAGTGTTATTTAAATTAACTGAAATTGATGCTACACAATTATCTTTATTTAATAATATATACGCACTTTCTTTGATTTTGCGTTTTTAGAATAAGTTTCCCTTGCTAAAATGCTCGAAGCATCCCAGTTTATTCTATGATTGTTATCAAATACGTGTTAAAAACACAGAATTTCATTAATCAAAAATCTGCCAACACGCATTTGATAACAATCATAGAATAAACTGGGATGCTTCGAGCATTTTAGCAAGAAAACTTATTCTAAAAACGCAAAATCAAAGAAAGTGCGTATATATTATTAAATAAAGATAATTGTGTAGCATCAATTTCAGTTAATTTAAATAACGCTTGGTTGCCTTTGCTTGATATTGAAGTATCTTCAGGAAGACTAAAAATTAACTAACTATTCACCTTTTTTAAAATAAACAATCAATACACCAGCAACCAGTTCTTTATGTCACCATGACACTATAACCAAACAAACATGTTTTGACATTTAATGTCAAAGTTGTGTGGAGAAATACTTACATTAGAGCGTTTTAAATAGTTCATTTACACCTTTTAGATCAGTTTTTTTTTTGAATAAATGTAAGATATGGAAAGTATATTTTGGGCTAAAAGCGCTTTAGAAAAATGCAATGTAATGTTTTAATAAAAACAATGTAAAACAGAAAAATAACTTTTTTTCTGCTAAAGGTACGCGCACATGTATCGGCATCGGACGGACGGTAGGCGAAGGATTTTTATCAGGGTATCGCACATTAAAATAAGTCAATTGTCGAAAATTGTCAGTTGCGAATGTCATTCTGAGCCATGTATTTTGAAAGAAGAAAATGTTTAAAAAGGGAGAAAAGCAGACCATTACCAAATACCATTACGATAATACCAATTATCTAAATTATACAATTCTTTATTACGATAATACCAATTATCTAAATTATATAATATATAAATATAGGTAGTAGTTATTTAAAAATTACGACCGTGGTGGCACTACCGCGTTGTCTAAAAGGTGCCGTGAAATGCAACTGCATGTTTCAGTGCTTGGACAACGTTGACGGAACAGGGGGAACGATGGGTTAAACATCTAATAACCCGAAACCCACGGTACTCTGGTATTTAGGCATAGACCTTCGTGGGACGTCAAAAAGATAAAAAAAATACAGTTCTTTGTAATTTTGAACCTTTATACCTTTTTTTTGCGAAAACTGATAATGACTAAAATCTTACCATTGATACTACAGGCAAGGTCTTTTCCCACTTAAGAGTTTTCACCTGTGGCTCATGAGTCGTCACACATTAGCGGATCGCTGGGGTTTTTAGAGAACACGGGTAAAACCCATATCCTTACATAGTTAAGAGTTAGAGTTGAGAATATGTCTTTTGGTGACCGAAATTTTATTAGCGAAATTTTTGGCAAAAAGCCTTACCCATAAAGAAAAAATAGGAACCGACTTTTGAGCGCATCAAAGTTTCGATCGTTTGCCACATTATTCAAAATGCTTTAACGGCCTGCCTCGTCGCCTACTTAAACCAGGCATCTCCAAATCTATATTAGTTTAAGCACGATTGCAAAATAAAGATTTTGCTAGGGTTATACCGTTCATACAACGGTTATACATAGTATATGCTCTGTTACCAATATATCTTTTGTTTTTTTAAGCCAATTTCTAGATGCCTTCAACCATCTTGCGTGTAAGTGTAGACAAAAAGTCTACGTTGATAAAACAAATATTTATTGCTTTGCGTTATTCTTGAGCCACGTTTTTAATTGATAATATAACCCCTGTAAAAACATAGATACCTTGAGCGCAACCTGAAGCGATATACAAAACGAAAGTATATGAATGTGTTACCAACAAAATATAAAAACTGCACTAGGTTTAAATGGGTTTTTTTAAACTATGCCTTTTTAAACTTTAAAGACGTTTAAAATGTTATTATATTTACCGCCTTTTGGTTTATATTTATATTATTCAATGCCTTAAAGTTTTAAAAATTTCCATATTACATTTTTTCGTATCTTGGTACACAATACCTATAACTAAAGTGTTTTAGCATATATATGTCTTGCAATACAGATTGCAACAGATTAAAATTTATATAAATATAATAAATTAAAATTATAAATACTAATTAAAGATATGTTCTGTAGTTTGGCGGATTCATTTAATGGATGGTATTTATTTGGGTACACGCCAAAATTAAATTAAAAGTACTAAAAACCAAAAAAATGTAAACAAGTAAAAAGATAATTAAAAATCGACGTTTCGGTGGCAAATCTGCCACCGTTGTCAAGAACAAATGGAATAAAGATAATAAAAATAAAAACTTACTGTTATTTAGGTTTTAAAATTCAATATTTTTATGTTTTTTCTCGGATATTCTGAAAACTTTGACATTAAATGTCAAAACATGTTTGTTTGGTATATAGTGGTGTATAGTGTCATGGTGACATAGATAACTGGTTGCTGTAGTATTGATTGTTTATTTTAAAAAAGGTAAATAGTTAGTTAATTTTTAGTCTTCCTGAAGATACTTCAGTATCAAGCAAAGGCAACCAAGTGTTATTTAAATTAACTGAAATTGATGCTACACAATTATCTTTATTTAATAATATATACGCACTTTCTTTGATTTTGAGTTTTTAGAATAAGTTTCCTTTGCTAAAATGCTCGAAGCATCCCAGTTTATTCTATGATTGTTATCAAATACGTGTTAAAAACACAGAATTTCATAAATCAAAAATCTGCCAACACGCATTTGATAACAATCATAGGATAAACTGGGATGCTTCGAGCATTTTAGCAAAGAAAACTTATTCTAAAAAACGCAAAATCAAAGAAAGTGCGTATATATTATTAAATAAAGATAATTGTGTAGCATCAATTTCAGTTAATTTAAATAACACTTGGTTGCCTTTGCTTGATACTGAGTATCTTCAGGAAGACTAAAAATTAACTAACTATTCACCTTTTTTAAAATAAACAATCAATACACCAGCAACCAGTTATCTATGTCACCATGACACTATAACCAAACAAACATGTTTTGACATTTAATGTCAAAGTTTTCAGAATATCCGAGAAAAACATAAAAATATTGAATTTTAAAACCTAAATAACAGTAAGTTTTTATTTTTATTATCTTTATTCCATTTGTCTTGACAACGGTGGCAGATTTGCCACCGAAACGTCGATTTTTAATTATCTTTTACTTGTTTAAATTTTTTTGGTTTTTAGTACTTTTAATTTAATTTTGGCGTGTACCCAAATAAATACCATCCATTATAAATACGAATATCATAATAAAAATAAAGTACTAATGTACACGCCGCAGCTTAACGAAATTGTTGAAATAAATAGCAAGAATTATAAATAATAGGGATAAAATTAATTTAGTTTGGTTACTATTGAATTATAATCTTTAAAATAATACAGAAAGTTATAACTGAATAAAAAGTGTCTTTTTTGTCCATGGGACAAAGCACTATGGAACGTAGCGGTATCGTCCGGATTTTAAAACAGTTACTATATTCTCGCCGCATTATTAAAATTAGATTCGTACCATCCGGACCTATGTACGCTGCACTATTTAATTTCATACCGTCTGCGTCTGTCCGATGCCGATTTATGTGCGCGTACCTTTTTCGTCTTTGATTTTGACACTATTGGTCTAGAAGATTTAAAAAAGTTAAAAGTAAAAAAAAACTATTTAAAAAACAAGCTTTTATTAAAATGCGCTGAAAAATATAGACAGGTAAATCTCGCGACAAGATTTTATATATCATTTATATTATGTAATGACGGTATATGGTAATAAAACTAGTTTAAAAAAGTTTGTTTTATTCGTTTTAGTGTTTTTTCAAAAAAGTTTTTTACCTTAAACTCTTAGTGTGTTCATTTCATTAACGCACCATTGCTGCAATGTCGTTTGCTGGTTAATTTGAACCAGTCTGGTTGCAATAAGCTTAGGCATTTGCATCGGGGACTTTAAAAACGCCAGTTCTCCAAAAATTCAGACCGATTGAAGCTACGGAGTTTAACTCCAATTCGTTTTCCTAGCAACTCCTTTTATTATTTTGTCCCAATATTGTAGAACACCATTAAAAAACCGTTTGCCATACTGTAGGAATGCATTTACAGTAACTATTCCGTTGAAAAATATATGTATGTATTTTAAAAAATAAATTGTGTGCAAGGTAAAAAATAAACAACTTTACTAAATTTGGCTAGACTACCTTAAGCGATTCCAAAAATATTAGGTAAAATGATCGGCAGAATCCTAGGACCTCAATATTGTCCAGTAATTTCAAGAAACACTGTATAGGTCGTTGCATTTGTTAAGACATAAAATAACCTGTTAAAAAAGCAAAAGTTATTGAAGTTACGTAAATGAGCAACCTTGCCTTGTTAGTCCGACAATAAAAAATCAAATTTAAGGTTCGGCTGTAAAAAAGTATTGTTAAGTCTAGTTAAGATTTTATTGAGTAACGTCAACAAAAGATCAAACTTTCAATTACACCGAAGAGGACGTCTCCTCGTTACGCCCCCAACTTTTGCTTTAGTTTAGTAACTGACCCAGAAAATTAATTATGGTGAAGTGAAATAAATATATCGAATTAAGGACTAACATTTTCGTGAAGAATCAATTATTTTCATAAAGATTTTATGCAGATTTTTGTATTTGTGCTGTTCATTTCAAGTTTGTCTTTTCCGGCAGCGCACAATCCAGCGATCTGTGGAACAAAAATAAAATTTTAGTTATTTTGACATAAATCTTATTTTTAGTAAAAATTATATCTAATTAACCAAATATTTATATTTTTAAATCATAGATTGGTATGTCCAAGCATCATTGAAAGTTGTACAATAGCAAAGTATAGACAAATTGCAGGTAAAATTAATAAAATAAAACAAAATATATACTTTGTTCATAGTCACTCTAATTGAATATTTAGCCGTGACAGCTGTTTCGTAGTACAACTACATTTTCAAACGTACTGACAAACTAAAATAATGTTACTTATATATAAACAGTAATACCTAATAAAAACATATTTTTTAAAATAGTTTTAAAATCAATATGGTACAGTTGTAAAATTTAAAGATTTTATTGCTATATTTTATAAAAGTTTTACAAGGGTAGATTTCCTAGGTCAATCTGTGTGTTAAGCAGATGTACATTCTGTTTTTTTATGTTTATAGATTTCAATATTTTCTAATATATCTAGTTTTCGCCCTTTTTGTTCTACATGTAATATTTTTAGGGTATTGATTTCTGGAAATTTGTGTCCGGTTTCCAGAAAATGGTTTGCGAAATTTGATGTTGTTTTCCCTAACCTATAACATGAGTTATGTTCTTTAAACCTAGTTTCGAAATTTCTTCCCGTTTGTCCAATGTAACAGCTATTACACTCTTCACAAGTAAGCTTATAAACTACTGATTTTTAAATTTATTTTGTTTATCTTTCACATTAAATATCATGTTTGATAATCGATTTGATGGTTTATGTGCTATTTTCTGGTTTTGTTTAGACAGGGTGTTCGAAATTTTTGTGATATTTGGCCAAAAATAAGTTAGGGTTTAAAATGGTTGGTCTTTGTTTTCAGGTATTTTTGGGTAAATTTGGTTGAGGGATAACTTATTTTGGCCAAATATCACAAAAATTTCGAACACCCTGATCTAAACAAAACCAGAACCTAGTGCAAAAAGGCAAGAAAACTAGATATATTAGAAAATATTGAAATCTATAAACATAAAAAACAGAATGTACATCTGCTTAACACACAGATTGACCTAGAAATCTACCCCTTGTAAAACTTTTATAAAATATAGCAATAAAATCTTTAAATTTTACAACTGTACCATATTGATTTTAAAACCTATTTTAAAAAATATGTTTTTATTAGGTATTACTGTTTATATATAAGTAACATAATTTTAGTTTGTCAGTACGTTTGAAAATGTAGTTGTACTACGAAACAGCTGTCACGGCTAAATATTCAATTAAAGTGACTATGAACAAAGTATATATTTTGTTTTATTTTATTAATTTAAAATGTACGGTCACAAAGTAACGGACGAAACCATAAATTCTTTAAATTGCAGGTAGTATATTAACAGTTTTATACGGGGTGGCCGCCGAGGTCTCCGAGAAACTTCGGATATAAATTTATCAATGAAAATTAAAAAAAAACTTTATATGAACATATGTCCTAAACGTCTTAGTTTTTGACCTACAGGGTGTTAATTTTTTTTAAATTATTGTTTTATATTTGTTAATAGAAAAATGGTACGGCCCTGCATTTTTCTGAAATAATTTGTAAAATACCCATTATGATCTGTGAGCCAGCGACAGATTTTCGTGACCAATTTTCTCTTAGTCCATAACTCGTAAAATGCTTTAAAAGGGTTATACATAAATTATTGTTGTGAGCGTCAGCTGCGGCGTCGATGGTGCAATTATACAGGGTGCTGTATATTAGTTCAGTGTTGGATTGTAGAAATACAAATAACGTAAATTTTATTATTGATACCTATACCAAAAATGTAAGAGTTCTTAAGATGTTTAGGATTTTTAACAAAATCTTGACAGAAAAAAAAATTAATAAATCCTACCTTACTTACACTTGACTTTGTATATTATTTAAGATTGCTAAAATAATAACTGTACCATCATCTAAATTTTATTTTTTAACTAAAAATTTTACAGGTTGTCCAAAATTAATATACAGGGTGTCTCACGGTCGATGATACATTTGACGTTTACAGAAAACGGGACATTAAATTTTTTGAAAATTTGGCAACATCGGTAATGACTTGTGATCTATCGATCTAAAACATTTTTAAAGATGCAGCGATGCCGCTTATACCAAAAAGTTGCTACTGCAAGAGTTACCTACGATAACTATTTTAAAGCTTGGGCTTCGGCAATAGAGCAAGAAAAAAATACCGTACTCGAAGACCGAAGGTCGAATTCCCAGCCGGGAAGACATTTTTAGGTAGCAGTTAAATTTAAAAATAACGACCATGAAGGCACTACCACTTTTGTCTAAAAGGTGCTGTGAAATGCAAAACTGCATATTTTAACTTTTAACCATAAAAGAAGCATTATGAATACTTCTTTTAAAAATAGGGTTTTATATTTTTTTAGCAGTTATATAACAACAAGAAATAATTTAAATAAGGTTTATATCGAGTCTAACAAGTATTACTAAGAAAGTGTTTACGAAATTTTTTAGTTTTTTGAAAAGTTTAACACCCTGTATTTTAAGAACAAAAAATTTGCAGACCCATGTTTATATGATTTATTTCTTATTTAATAAGAGGATTCTACGATAGCAGTTTGGTACCACTGTTCAAAAACACCCTGTGTACCTACACTAGGCTTTTGGCGAAAAAATTTTTTTGAAAACTATATTAAACATATTGCTTAAGGTGACAAAAAAATATCGTAAAAGTTTATTAAGGTGTCTATCTTCGCTGACAATTTTTTACCACAATCTTTTATTTTGGTATGCAAAACTCGCAAATTGTTGATCTGAAAAATTTTACCAACACACATTCTTAAAAAAATATTTGTCAATAAAAAAACCGTTTCTATGTAATCAATTAACACAGACAGGAATTTTAACATTGAACTATTTTTCAATTTTTGTTTTTTAGTTTAGACTTTTGTTACTAGTACAATCTATACTAATAACATAAAAAGGTAAAGTTTGTAACTTTGTTTGTTTGTTTGTAGCCTCTAATCTTCGGAAATACTAAACCCATCATAAAAATTCTTTCACTATCAAAAATCTACACTATTTAGGACTATTAAAGACTATATTTTATTATGATTAAACAAAAAGTTCAGATATTAACGCCCAACGAAGTGGGCACGGGTCAGCTATCTTGGATGAACTATACCTTTGTAAGGTATAATTTTCCGAAATATAAAGCGATTATAAAAACTCTTTTACAATTAGAAAGCTACACCATCCAGGAGTCTTATAGGCTATATTTTATAATGATTAAACAAAAATTTCAAAGAAAAAATAAAGATTGATTTAAGTACAAACTTAAATCAATCTATACTAATATTATAAAGAGATTAAGTTTGTAACTACGTGTGTCCTATCTACTACGGTGGTTCAATGGTAAAATGCTCGCCTGTCACGCGGCGGCCGGGTTCGATTCTCTGCGGATGCAGATTTCTTTTTTATAAAATATATTAGAAGAAAATAACGAATTTACTTATTTTTAGGAGATTTTTTCTTCAAGATTCATTTATACTCATATTATAAATAAAGAAGTGAAGTTTGTAACTTTGATTGTTTGCTCTAGCCCTAAAGTTTTTGGAAATACTGAACCGATCATAAAAATTCTTTTACAATCAGAAAGCTGCACTCTTAAGGAATGCTTTAGGCTATATTTATTATGATTGAACAAAAAGTTCAGAGAAAAATATAGTTAACGCCCAACGAAGTGGGCACGAGTCGGCTAGTTATCAATATTTAAATACATTTAATACCTTCTTCTAAAGGAATCACTCATGCAAAAGTTATTCGCTGTTGAAGTTTAATTCAAAAGTAATTTCAGCTTAAAAAAGGGCAAGAAACCTTTGTTGAAGCGCATCCAATTTCCTTAAAAAATGTATTGGATTACTTTCAATATTAATATTTGTAGAACTAACAAACATCCAAACTTGAGAAACAAAATTGAAAAAATAGTTCAGTATTCAAAGCACGATTACATGGAAACGGCTTATTACACGACAACTTACAAAGAGATTTTCTTGTAGAAAATTTTATTTTCTCTAAGAATGTGTGTTTGTCAAATTTTTCAGGTCAACAATTTGCAAGGTTTGCATATAAAAAGATGGTTGTTCAAAAAAGTGTTAGTTGCGATGATAAACCTCTTAATATTAATATTAAGGGCTCATAACTTTACGATATTTTTTGGTCACCTTGAACAATATTTTTGATATATTTTTAAGAAATTACGCATTAATACTTTTGCCATAACTGAAAATTTATAGTTCTTCATAAAACCATAAACGTCAAAAAGCTTCCCATGGTTAAATTTTCTGTCGAGTTTTATTCTTCGTACACAAAGCGTAACTTCATTTGGCATTGTAGAAGCTGTCTTAAGCTTTACTTTTAGAACGAGGTAGGTGGCCCACTTAGACACTTCGCCCAAATTACATACACAATTACATCATTCAACGGTGTTAACTTTTTAAATGGTGCATTTTTGCACGGCCAACTATCAATTTAACAATTAATTGTTTTGTAGTTGGTTTTTTAAAGATATCACAATCTCGTTAGTTCATTGTCTATTCTTTTTTTTTTTATATTTTTGGTAAAAGTTTCTTGTCAATGTGATTTTTTTTATAGTAAGCAGTCAAAACATTGTCTTCTTGATCACGAAATACCAATTAGGTTAGATTAGATTTAGATTAGCTTGGAGGTTGATTAAGGTCGGGCCGGATTCAGGGTGATCGAGGAAAGTGGGGCAAATTAATTCGGAAAAATACAAAAGCACTTTTTATGCACTCAAAAATATAAAAAGCATTTTTGTCAAGCTAAGTCTATTGTTTTATGTACGTGTATCTCTTTGTTTAAATAAAACATATTTTCCTACTTATCTCTGTTCCTTTTATGCAAATTTTGAGTTTAGTATAGGTAAAAGTTTATTACATATAGAAATTAATTTTATATTTACATCTTGTAAATAATATATGAGTAAAACTTAGGAATACATTGTTATTTCTTGTTTTATAAGTTATTATATATAATATTTCGAGAAATCAAATATACGTTCGATGCAAAGTGACTAATTAAAAAGGAGTTGCAGCCGATGCGGCGTGACGTACAACGGTTGGTCGTTGATGTTTGTTTACTTGGTAAAATGCGGTGTGGGGTATGTGATTGGGCACGGAGCGGTGATATTAAGCCCATGGAATTTGATTACAACCATACATTTCAAAATCGAGAACGGCCGTGCTACGGTGCAGGACTCGGTGTGGTTATATGTGGCCAAACCTTAAAACTGTGTTACCTATTTGTAAAGGTTTTTTTTGTTAGCTGTAATTTAAAGCGTGGTATAATTGACTCATATTACTGCAGTTTAATTAAATACAAAACTTTTTGCACCGCATCCCCCTTCATTTCACCAGGGAAACGCACGGCCACGGGCTCGTTGCGAATATGTGTGGCCCGACCTTTACACATCCTCTAGACTTAAAATCAGTAGTTATTAGTTATGTCTCACTTTTATTATTTCCTGTTTTGTTGCTAGCACTCTATTTAAACGACGCGTTTAGAAAGAAATAGTTGATTTCGTCTTTATTTGTATGTAGCTTCTTTGTAATTGGTTTTAAGTCTACCACTGAATCATACACAAATTTAACGACTTTGTTATGTTTTTAATAATAATACTTTTGGGGACTCCCACTGTGTTTTATTTTTAACTGATACACTACGTTTCGGATAATATGGATCTCCAAACGTTTTCAAGTAATAACTAATCACATGGTTAAATAAAAAAATAACAGTTTCAGGTAACATATGCATGACAAATTGGTCAAAATAAAGAAAGAAACAACCCTGTGTTTAAGTTTATCCAAGATCAATAGGCTCATAGCCAAAATTTCGCAATGTCAAAAAAACTGTTTTAAATAATAGGTAAATACGTCAGCAACCAGGAACAGTTTAAACTTAAACAGCATTTTTGATAATTTTTTGTAAATAATATTTCAAATTGTATTTTTCTTTTTTTTTTTGACAATTTGCGAGTTCAAACTACTCGACAATGTTTCCAGTGCATATGTTAAAAGTGTCTCGGTAACTAAATAAGCCAACAAAGGAGAAAGTAATAGCAAAGAAATATGGCAGCCTATATCTTTTGTGACGTAGGCTGCCGAGCTACGTCTCTGGGCTATACGGCGTTTTAAATAATTTCGTGAGCGTTTTGTTAAAAAAGCAAATTTCGGTGTTTTTATATAAGAACCCGCAATTTACGGAAATAGTAGAAAAGAGACTATAATCCAATCTTTTCACATCAAAAAAAAAAAAATTTACTTTAGGTATTATACGATTATGAAAACATCGATGTTAGGTTGATCGATGGTCGATGTTTTGCCATCGTCGTGGAGTATCGAATCATCGATGTTAACATCAATGTTTTCTTGTAACATCGGGATATTTGGAAAGAGTTAAGAAGATATAATTTTAGTAATTTAATAGAATTTTTGATAGTTTCATAGAAAAAACATGTAGTAGTAGGGAAAAAAGTAGGGGATTTTTTTCTCTTCAAAAATTTTGGATACCGAATTTTGCCATTTTGCTAGTAAGGCCACCCCCGCCATAAAAAAGCTATAAATACGTCCGTGCCATCGATCTTTAGGAAACATCAGTGTTATTTGTTCGATGTTTCATTGCCATCGATGGTCACCTTCGATGTCACCATCGATGTTCAACATCGATGTTTGTCTTCGATGTTGCATCCCTAGCATATTCGCAATTTTTTTCAAAAATAACGAAAAAATGTTTCAAAAATAGAATGTTGGAAAATACGCGATTAAGGATTTGAACTGGTCTGACTTGGCGCGTTAATAGTATACCATTTAAAAAGGCAGTAAAAAAACGATTGTCCAAAAGTTTGAATATAATGTTACCCCATAAGATTGAAACTAAGCAAATGAGGGCACATGGTTGTAAAGTTAAAATTCCAAAATATAAACATTGTTGGGCGACCTATTCATCCCATATGATACTTATTTCGTGCCCATTACTGCGTGTAATCACATTGTATTATTAACGTATCGGCGCGGTTCTCGACTACGACTCTCTAACGCCCAGCAGCTTACAAACGCACAACCGACACGAATAGGCATCGGCCATTGTTTTGGCCCAGAAAGTTGAGAAAATGCACCGACGTATGTTTCCGGACATCAAACGCGGAACCATGTAATTAACCAGGTTTTAAATTAAATATCGGAACCTTATCTGGCGGGCAGATCGGTCTAGCATAGGCCTGTAGAATAGAATAACGGTTAGTGATTTCGCTCTTTATAAAATAATGGTTTTTGCCATCAGTGTAAACAATTTTTAGTAAATTTATGGATTAAAAAGTTTTTTATTTCATACTGTCTAGTAAATCCATATACCCTGAATTCATTTGGGGCCGGTAAATTGCACATTACGGTACCTGGTATCGTAATGTGTTGTCTAGCAACGCTGTCATGTATCATTATAAATCTCCACGTGATCATTGTTGTTATGCCTTGATTAATGTCATTTTTGGATGCCAAAATAAAATTAAATCTTTAAATACTCATATATTAAGCGATTTTCATCTGATATTAGGATATATTGGAATTTCTACTTACACTCAAAAAATTTTTTTCGAACTTTAGTAAATTAGAATGATTAGATTACTACAAAACAGACTTCTTATTACCGTATAAAAAAACGATTGCATAAAAAACAAAAGAATTACGCCATCAATGTTGCATTTTTTAAATGGACCACCATATTTATAACTATATTAGTCTTTAATAGTAGTTAATAGTAATAGTAATAGTCTTTAACTGTTTTTGGGTTATCGACGTTTAAAGAGTCATTTTTTGGCTAATATTATTTTATAAAATATACTTTAAGGTCGTTACATTTTTTATTTATTGGTGGATTTTAATGCTAGTTTTAATGCAATAAATTATTTGTTAGATAAAAAATTACAGATAATGCCGCTATATTACAAGTGTGGAGAAAATGCCAGTGAAGCAAAAAGAAGATACATTGATAATTTTTAAAGAAATTAAAAAAAATGACTTTGAAGTATCAGGTTATCACCTGCATTATCTTTATATCAATTTAATATATTTAATTAAATAAGCCAAAAATGTGACTTTTAAAGCGTCAAATATATATAACTCAAAAACAATAAAATGAAAACATGTAGTACCCTTGATAAAAAACACTTAGAATTGACCATAAAATTTTAAAATATAATAATAAATATGGTGTTTCATTAAGAAAATTCAAAAATGTATGGCGTAAAGTTTTTGTTTTTAAATACGATTTTTAAATTCTCCGAGCCAAAATACATCGATTGGCTCTCTTGATTTTTTTTAATATGGGGAAAGTAAAAAAATATGCCCTATTTTCTCTTAAATGAAATACCCTGTACATTTAAGAGGAAACGTACATATTTTTAGTTTTTCCGTACTTTTTAAGGAATCCATGATAGCCAATCATTGTATTTGGGCTTGTAGAATTTATCCTTATTTAAAATACACTTAAAATTGACCACATAATTTAAAAATGGCATAATAAAAAGGGTGTTTCATTTCTTCTTTCATTTTTCATGCAGTTGTTTTTTACTACGATTTGAATTTTCGAACTAAAATACATCGATAGGCTATAGTGTGTAGTTTTGGTTGCATTACCATGACAACACAAGTATTTATCGGAACTTTTTTCTCCTGCCTGGGGTACCCTGGAGCGAATTATAGTGGAAATTTTTGACATAATCATGGAATTTGTTTTAACGTCATGTCTGTCATTCACATACATAATTAAAGAAAATGTTATTTTGTACCAGTTGTAGTATTTCAGACATAACATAATATAAAAAATGTAAGGTTTTAAGACCCTAAAGAACAATTTTATACAATTACAGTTAGTAAAATAATATCATAAGACTGAAGTACTAGACATAAGTGAAGAGCAAACGAAAGCAAGGTATGGGTTTTAAAAAAATTAAAATAAACTATTTTTACCAACTTTGGTAATATAAGGTATATATAATATAAAAGAATAAACAATCATAAGCTCTAAAATTACATATATTTGCAACTACAATTGGTAAAATGGAAAATAATTATTTTATAGTAAAATTTTAAAGCTCGCGTCAAAGTTACAAATATTAATTTAAAATAAGATTATTTAACACAAACTTGGTGTTAAATTTTCTTACCGAATACCACACGTGCTTAAATGATCCCGGGAAATTTTTTCCATGCTACGAATATTTTAAGAAAATTCTATATATATAATTTTCAAAATATTGTGGACTTGAAAAAGATTCCGGAAATAAATTTGGCACTAGTGGTATTACAAGTGAAAAACCTTGTTGAACCTAATAACAAACGGCAAATTACTAACATATACAGTGTGTTTTAGGTAAAAAAGAATAGTATGGTATGGAACGAGCACAGAATGTTACTTATTTTCCTCGAGTATGATTCTTACAGCACCAGCCTCAGGCGAGTGCTGTAAGTCATACGAGAGGGAAATAAGGATTCCGTGCCAGTTGCATACTATATATACCTTTTCTAAGACTATTAATACATTGTGGATTTATATCAATACAAACAATACATTTCTTTGACTGTTTGAAAATGGATACATTAATTAAATGTTTTTAAACAGGTAATATCGCTTATTACGCCCGGTGGTCTGAGGTGCTTTAAATAGGCATAAATACGATAATTTTTAAAGGTTTTTGACAACCACGTTTTCTAAATATGACTCTTCAGCCAAGGTCACTATTTTTTGGTCACATACAGGTATAAAGATATTTTTTCCGTGACGGGAAAAAAATTTGTCATTGTATCTCTGTTAACAGGTACTGAAATGGGACTTTTCATAAAAAAGTTTCCGGACATACATACACGTAAGTAAATGTAAATATTTAATTTGGGAAAAATTTATTATACAGAACATACATTTCTCTCATATTAGGAGTCCAGTCAGATATTTTTTAACTTTATAATATTCCATATAACTACTAAACGGTCGCTTTTAATTTCAACGTTTTAATTTCAATCCGTCAAATTACAAATTAACGTGTCAGATACTAAATAATTTTTTTAAGGTTTTCCGTAATAATACAAGGTCTAATTATGTTTATGTTTCAAATATACCAGTCGACCAGTTTGAAACTTTAAATTTTATTTTTTGTGTATTATACACGGGAAAAATTTTAGATTTTAGCTCTCGGTCTATTGTCTCTCTCCGCTTCGCGTCAGGAAACAACACAACTTTGAGCTAAAATCTAAAGCTTTTTTCCTTGTATTAAAAATAACTATTAATAGGTACGTAAAATTAACTAAAAATTCAGTCACATTTGATAAAAAATTTGCAGTATGATATAATGTCGCATACGTCATGGCTGACAACTTATCTGTTACAAATCAAAAGATTATAGTAAATTAATCTCTTAAACAATTACAATTTTAAAATAAAAATTTTTGCCTCCCACATAGACAGATGCTTGTCATAATTGTACTTCTTATTATAAATCCAAAAACCTAAATAACATCCTGTCAGCGAGGTTCACGCAACAACTTAAAGATCCATCAAAAAACTTATTGTGCTGTTAGAAATGTTCCAGCAATTACCCACGAAAAATTATCTTGCGGCCAAATTAAATGGGGCAAGTTTGGTTGCCAACATGCATTACAACGATTATAATCGCGTTTGTGGTTTTGGTTAATTTACGCACTTTTATTATAAAAAATACGACTGATTTCCAATATAGTTCTTGATAAAATAACGTTTTTTAGGCTATCTTCATAAAATTAAAAGTTTTAGGGACAGTACTGACTAAACCTTATCTTTTAAGCTACGATTTCCTAGGATTTTCGGTCGGCCAATACCGACGCGATCTATGTTCGCCCAAATCAAATTTTTACTTAAATGTGGTTTATTTAAAAGTGTATATTTAATTTAGGCAAACGTAAATTGCGTCGGTTTCCGCCGACCGACAATCCAAAAAATCGCAGCTTTAAGCCTGGGTTTTCCAGGCAGTCGGTCGGCAGAAACCAAGTGCGACCGATATTCGACCAAATCAAATATTCACTTAAATGTGGTTTTATTCAAAAGTAAATATTTGATTTGGGCGAACGTAAATCGCGTCGGTTTTCGCCGACCAACAGTCCTAGGAAACCGTAGCTTTAGGAAACATGGCGATTTGTACCTTTAAATAATTGTTGAGGGTTTCCAAATAATTGCATTTTTATAAAAAAACTCATAACTTTAAAACACCGGGTGTCAACGAACCCTTTTAAAGAAGCATTTTTCGAAAATAGGATTTTTTGATGGATCTAACGATACGACCCATTTATTTGCGTAATAAAAATAGGGACATATATAAGGGATCATGGCCTCCTGGATGCAATATACAAATAGCTCTCAAAAAATCAAGTGGGCGTAAAAACTTTTAAAATGTTAAATTCCTATTTAGAATAGCCTTTGGAATCCAAAAATAGTAAAATATACAGAGTTTTTTTATTTAAAATTTCAAAATTGAAGCCATTTTCGGTTAAACCGGAAGTAACCGAAAAGTAAGGATGATGCAAAAACTCTCCTCTTATTATATAGTATAAGATTCGAATAGGAAGCAACCTTTACCCATCTGTTTACCGGATAAAAACTGTTTTATATTAAAGATAGTATTGCCATGGGGTTGCCTAAAAATATTAGGTCAATGCTATGACCAATTAAAAAGAAGTAAATTTTAAAATTTTTTGGCGACCTTGTATAATGTCAATTTTAATTTTTTTATTGTACATGACAGTACTAATATATTTTGACATGTTGTTTCTTTACTTTTATTCTTAAAGTTGGTGTACATTTTTAAATTTTAAACGTTTAAAAAATTTTTGGTACATTCTGTATTATTTACAAATATATATTTTAAGAACTAGCATAGGCACGTATTAAAAAATATATGGGTTGCCAATATACAAGGTGTGTCAAAAGTTTTGAGGTTGTTTTTAAATTAAATATGGCCTTGACCTAATTTTTTTAGCGGCGGAGGTAAGCTCGACGCATAATAACCTTTTTTATCTATGCCAAGGAAAGGGTCCGAAATCCGATAGGTATTTTCGACGCATATTTTTGGTAGTTGTGTTTAAGTTAGAGGAGAAGAATGGTTTAATTAAGGAAAAGAAAAAGATTTAATTACCCAGAAATATAACCCCCCCACCTATACTCTGTCTTCGGTTTTCGGTGTTTTGTTACTTGATATTACTCGAAAATTTTCCACCGAAGACAGAGTATTGGTGGGGAGTTATGGTTAGTTCTGGTTAGTCAACGCTTTTTTAATTCCTTAAATAAACCTGAGACTTATAAACACTAGGGTGGGTCCAAACAATCAACTATTTTGTTTTTCATTTTGTACTCTGAAAAACTGGTAGCGACTTCAAAAATATTCTGTCCAAGTATAAACTCTTAATTTTAATAGAAACGTCGTTCGCCTTTCAGTTTTTTTTTAAATATTATTATTAAATAGAAAAATATATATTTCGGTCGCTACCACATGAAAAAAAATCTCGTCTTATATATTTGTACTTAATTTAATTCTCCACAAAAAATAATTTTTTAGATAAATCTATCATCATTAAAAAGATATTTAAAATTTAAGAATTTTAGAAAAAAAACTTTTTTTTAATTTTTTAAGTTACTGTTCAAATTATCTCCTGTACAGATACAGAAAGCATTGAAATTATGCGTAGAAAATACCTGCAGCATTACCATGAACCTTTCGATACTGCGTCTAGTTTACCCGTTGCAAAATTTGCATAATTACTTCTGCGTCGAAATTACATCCGTTCTTTTTAGGCAACCCTATGGCGATTCCTTTGTCTAAATACTATCTTTAATATCAAACAGTTTTTATCCGGTAAACAAATGGGTGAAGATCGCCTCCTATTCGGATCTCGTACTAATACCATTTACCTATACAAAGTCTCGTTTTGATATGTCTATACTCTAGGAACAATGGCTTGTCTAATAGATTCGTTTATACACGGTTTGGTAAAAATGTTCCCTATTGGAATCTAAACGGCAGAAAATATGTTTCGGGGCATGTCCATTTGGATCGTATATGCACAAATTAGTAATTTGTGGTATAGGGTTGCATTCGTGTGGCACCATGAGTTCCCAGATTGGAAGTTGCAAGTAAAGGCATTATAGTGGATAATTCCTCAGAGCAAAACCCATGGAAGTACCTATAAAAAAACGATAAATTCTCCATTCAGCCCAACGATTGACAAGGGAAGTAAGCCTTCCTGTAAGCAAATAATCATTACTTTGACGAACAGGGGGTCAGAGAGGAATTTGTTTTTTTGGTTCAAAAGAGAAATCTGAGCTGTTTTGAAGCTGCCGTTGCCAATAACAGATATAATAGGTTTTTCCCAGTTAAAGTCAATCTTAAAAGTGACGCCACACGATTTAATATGTCTTTGCTCCAGAACACTTGACCGCTTATGAAAAAAGGCTTAGCATTTGACTTACTTGGCAACAAGAAACATGATTGTGTTTAGATGCATTAAATTTGGCGAGATATTTTGCGGTCTATCCGATTACTAAATTTAGGTCCTGTAATGGAGATATCTGCATCGACCTGTGTTTGCTTTCTAAGTCAGGTTTAGAGATTGGTTTAAGAACCCAAAATCTGAAATGAAAAGTACTGTTGTCAGCGAAAGTATAAATGGAATTGGTTGTGTAGAAAAGAAGGTAGTTGATGTGAAAAAGAAACAAAGTTGGTGCCAATACTGGGCCGGAGACAACCCAACAATAACTTGGTGAAAGAGCGGCCATCAACCCCGTCGATTGGAAAAAAACTCTCAAAGCCAAGGACAGGGTTTAGTTGGAAGACCGTAGTAAGGAAGTTTATTAAGAAGCTTTAGATATAGTAAAAGCAACAATCTGGAATTTACCCAAAAAACTTAAGAGACTTGTTCTAATTGTGTAATACGAAGAAAACGTCTGCTCTATATCTCTTGTGACTTGTGACGAAATTCATTGGGCGTGCCACGCAAAATGTTGTGTTTTGGCAAATGCGAATTTGTGAGTTAATGAATTTCTCCATTATTCTACAAAGAGCTGAGAGAAGTGAAATAGGTCTATACAGGGTGTTCATTTAAAAACTTACCACTTAAGTTATCTGTGAAAAGAGACAGATTTGAGAAAGTCGCCAAAACACGTTAAGATATTTATTGAGGGAAAACCTTTTTACAAAAAATTTGACGGCGTCCCTTAAACCCCTTAACCATCAGGGCCACCACCCCAAAATTCTTGAATAAAAAGGAGGCCCAAGTGATACATCATTTTAAAGTTTTTGAAAAGTATTTACTTTATAACCCTAAAATATAAAGTCAATAGCTTTAACTACTACGAAATGGCGGTAATTTAATATTTACCTGAATACCTGTTATGCATGGATGTCCATATTTCCGAAACTAATAAAGTCAAATACCCTTAATGTGGTATTTTCTTATTAATCTTCTTTTTAACGGTGATATTGGTGATTATATACAGAGTACGACAAAAAGTATATATTTTTTAATGTCGCACCCTGTATGTTATATTACCATTAAAAAGATATTTAAAATATCTTTAAAAAAACATTAGGTATATCTAACTTTATTAGTTTTGGAAATATGGCCACCCAATTCGAGTTTTTAGGTAATTTTTAAAGTACTACTATTTTGTAGAAAGTAAATGTATTGACTTTATATTCTTGGGTTAGAAAGTACTCGCCAGGAGCTTTAAAATGATGTATGACTTGACCCTCCTTCTGATTTAAGAATTTTTGGGTGGTAGCCCTGTCGTTAAGGGGTTAAAGAGGAGCTCCGTTCAGTTTTATTGTAAAAACGCGTTCCCCGTAAATGGTATCTTGTTTCTGTGATTTTTTAAATCTGTCTCTTACCGAAGATAACTTGAGTGGTAAGTTTTTAAATAAACACCCTGTATAGTTAAATGGAACAAAATAACCGTTATAACTTTGTAGAAGCCCCTATTTCTCCTATTTCTTGAAATAAGAAAAAATCCTTGCAACAAATATTATTATTTTTTAATGCATTTAAAATCTGCAAACGATTCTATAATAATCATTCGTTATCTTTATTGTTTCCTGTATGTGTGTAAACGTTGTGTTAAATATAATTAATCACCCTGTAGAAATACACATACATATTAATCTAACATGTTTCTAAGCAATACCACATTCAGTTACTCTTAAGAGAATAAATCAAATCCACTCACGGGTTAATTTATTTCGATATGACATGCTTTGTCCCATGTTGGCTGACAATTTACTCTCCTACTTGTTATAAAGAAATCGGATTTATTGCGCAACGCATTTGCTCCAGTTGTTTGCATACGCTATTAAAAAAATTGATGCATATTTAAAACACTCGTACTGGTATTACGCGCAGCGCACCCCTTAATAAATTAATAGTTTTGATCGATTTATGATCGCCGAGGCCCCATATAAGGTCTATAAAAATATGTCTACCGGGTGTTGCATTTTATTTCTTATTAAAAACTGAAACTCTTATGTAAATTTCTTGTAAAAGCTCGACAGTCAATCTTTCGTTTGTCTCAGATAACTGAAACCAGTCGTTTTGGGTTTTTATGAATCCCATATCACTGCTTTTGATTTAGTCAATGCTTTGGTCAGGAATGGTCCGTAAATAAATACGGTCTTTCACTTAAATTATGTTTTTGGCTCTCCAGTTGTCTTTTTTACCGACATATATCAGTTATTATAAATTGTCACTCTTTCAGCTTTTACCAAGTTAATACAAAGATGCTACAAGGCTCGCAACTGGCACAAATTCTGTTTTTTCTCAACATGAATGATTTTTTTTTTACAAACAATTCCCTTCATGCTTTTACTGAAGATAGTACTCTTTTCTCAAATAATAAGTTTTGTAAGTTACTCTCTAAGCCTGGTTAATGTACATGTATCTTTCACAGGACATTTAATTAATATTTAGATTCGTTTAAACATCTCCACTTTGGTGCCTCTAAAACTCTATCACCTTTCTTGTCGCAAAAATGTCCAACTTGTGTCCACTTTTTCATTTCTTCATTAGTGTCAAGAGCAGGGGTCACCAACTACTTTCATTAGGCCTAGTCCAGACCTACAACTGTTTTATTTAAATATGTGTAGATACAATATTAATAAAACGCCAAGGATTTTTACAATTTTAGTGAGAAAAATGACATTTACAGCGCGGAAAAAATGAAGACGCGGGCGCAACATAGTCCGCACTACATAGGTTGGCGATTCGGGTCCGGACCGTGGTCCGCCAGTTTGTGACCTCTGGTCTCGAATATGGAACTTACGGGCCAGTAAGGTATTCTTTTTCTAATTTTCATTCAGGCAAAAAAATATGCATATTTAAAATACTTTTACTGGAAGCGAAGCGCACCCCTTATTAAATTAATAGTTTTAATTGATTTAATTTATTCAATTTATTGCATCTAAAACACAATCATATTCCTTGTCGCGAGGAAAGTCATCAAATACTTATCTTTTAATTATGAACGGCCAAGTTCTGTAGAGCAAAGACTGATTTATTCTTGTGTGCGTAATACAGGGTTTTCCATAATTTTTTTGTTAGTTTACCAAACCAACTTTTTTATACTAAATTACAACTCTTTGGGATTTATGATAACTTAGAAATATTTTGCTAATTTAATTCAAACTTTTAAAATCGCGTCTTCTAAATGACCTTTTTCAATATTAGATTAAAGTGGTTCAGTACAAGACACACAATTTGTTTATTTCTTCCTATTATGGAGAACTCTGTATTTGAGAATATTCTTAACTCCTAATTTCTTTCGAGGCAAAAATATTTTTTCCGTCCAATTTATACACTTTGTATGTATCTCAAATCGACCCTCTCTGGAATATTGTTCTCATGTCTGAGGAATGGCATTCCCCTTAGCATTCTTGATTTCATTGTTTATAGACGGCAAAAAGCCGTCTATATTACCGCAGTCTTTTTCGTGGGTCGCTAGGTCGGTGTTGCAAATGCATTTTTTAGAAAAAATTCATAAGAAAAAAACGATAAAAGATGGAAAGATAAAATTTTCAGGAAAAATTGGCCACTTAATGGAGCAACTGTCATGAAAATTTCAAAACAATTGAAAAAGTTAAATACAGGGTTTAACAAAAAACGTGACTTTTCAAAAATCGAGGTGAGCGTAATCAATTATCTATCCAGGGTTTTATTTTATCAAAACAAAATTTTGCACACAGGTCGAAAATGGTATCGACCAGAACCCTATTGTTTTTGGGTTTAATCGGATAAATAGGACAAGAGTTATTCAGGTTTTTGTAAGAAAAAATTAAGCTATTTTGAGCCCTAATAACTCGAAAACGGTTTTACCAATCGTCATGCGGTTAGCGGGACATGAAAGGCCCAATTTCGGACTCAAAACGCCTAAATGGTCTTCTGTTTAAAATGTTTTATTTTTTAGGAGAAATTTTTAAAAGAAAAAAAATGACAAAAAATGAAATTTTTGCATGTTTTTATTTTTATTCTTAAAATTTTAAATTTTAATCAAAAAAACGCAAATGGCATTGGATTCTTCACAAAAAGTTCTATAAAATGAGATATTAAGCATGTTCGTACTGTTTATACAGCGTGTTTTATAAAGCGTCAAAATTTCCATTTTTTGTTAAAAAAATGGACATATTTTGACATTTTATTTTTTACGAGCAAACTACCTAACCTAAAATTCTGAAATTATTTTGACATATTACTTACTACCTACTTTACAACATACCAAAATTTCAAGTCGTTAGAGTAAATGGTTTTAAGTATGTGAATTTTTGAATTTTAATAAAAAAGTTCCGACTTTAACCTAAAATTGTTGCTTTATTTATTAAAATTATCAAAAAACCTTTGCGCGTTTCGTTAAATCGTTTATATACCTGTTAAAAATGCAATAAACTTTTTTTCTCTACGATAACCGGAAATGGGTGAAAATTTCGTTTAAAGAGAAAATTACCAAATTTTGCCCAAAAATCGCGGAAAAATTTGTTGCTTAAATTCGACTAGAGGGCTGTGAATACTTGTCAGTGTCCGTAACAAGATCGTCGATAATACGGGGTTGGTTTAAATATATATGAACTGTCAGTTGATTTAAAACTTTCGTCGTTTTTTCGTAATATCTAAAAAAATACAGTATACAGGTTGAAAATAAGACTTGTATCGGAAAATTTGGAATTTTTCACGAGCCCATGCAGCATTTTAAACAAAACTATGCCTGATTTCAACACGAAATTTCGTTAAGAAAAGCTCCAAGGTACAGGTACGAGGGACGGATCATATGAAATTTTCGCGTACACGCTGCTCAGGATATTTGTGCGTTTCATAAATATTTTGACCCTACGTATGTTACATAGGTATATACGTGCGGTAAAAAAAAAAGTAATACAGGGGTTTTAATATTTGGTATACAAATTAGGCTTTTTATACATTATACAGAGTGTTAGTGTAATAAGGAAAAATTTACACTAATAATTGGTAATATTAGATACAGAATATGTAAAAATTTAATTATATGAGTAAAATGGGAAAGATATTTAATACAGGATGTCCTATAAATCCTGGCCAAAATATTTAAAATCAATAATAATAACGAAAAATTCGTTGTGTACAGGGTATTAATAAATTTTGACATTTTAATTAAAAAAGGGACTCCAATGCTTAAGTAAGTTTTATGTACAGGGTGTTTATGTATAATAGAAACCTTTAGATAAAAAACATTTTTTATGTATAAGGTTTTTCAAAAATGGATTTAAAAAAAAATGGAATAATACAGTGTTTTGTGCGTCTTATATACAGGATGGTAATGTATTTCTGGCCAAAATTTGTAGGGTAGTAAAAACCAGTAATAACAAAAATGCCGTTATGTCCAGGGGTTTTTAAAGTTTGACTTTTATGGTAAAATGATGGGAACTTTGGTGCTATGGAAAGTTTTACGTACAGGATGTTTACGTATATCTGGTCAAAACATATAGGGTTAAAAAAATTGTATTATACATATGATGGGGCTTTTTAGCTTTTTATTAATACTATTAGTACAGTGCGTCAAAAGAGTTAAAAAATTAAAGGTTTTCCATAATTTTTATACTGAGTATTTTAAAAACCTATTACCAGAACTGCAGTATACATGGTATAATAGAAACTTTTAGATAAAAGAACATTTTTTATGTATAAGTTTTTTCAAAAGTGAATAAAAAAACTAAAATAATATAGTATTTTGTGAGTCTTATATACAGAATGTTTATGTATTTTTGGCCAAAATATGCAGGGGAGTAAAAAACCAGTAATAATAAAAATCTGTTATGGACAGGGTTTTTAAAAGTTTTACTTTTATAGTAAAAATAAGGGGTTTTTAGTGATTTGAAAAATTTTATGTACACGGTTTTTACGTATATCTGGCCACAGTTAAGAAGTTATGATTATTTATTTTTTTAATGTGCTACGACATTTTTTTTCAACTTTTTATTGCGGGAATTTAAAACAAAAAGGATATACAGGTATATAGATGTTCCTAAAGAAAAATAAAAAATGACAAAAGAAATTTCCCCACCGCCCCGCGCCCACTTGATATATTGTTTTTCGCAAACAAAACAACTTGTAAAAATATTTTTATCTTATTTTATAGGTCACCTAAAATGATTTAAGAAAATGTATAAAAACAATTTTCCGCACTCCTTACAAAACGTGCGGAAAGTAAAATAAAAATGATTACAATTTAAAGTGGCCGTAAAATCTGTGCTTTTTGAGATAATAAAATAAAATTTTGGTAGTAGGTACCTAGTATGGATAAGTTTATAAAAGTATACAAAAATCTATACAGAGTGTTTAAAAAAATAGTTACCCTAAATTTTAAAAGATATGTTTAAAATTCAATATTGACGTTACTATTGCTATTGAAAAAAAAGTATTTATAGGAATTATGCACAAGTATCTGTAGTTTATAAAAATATGAAACCGCTATATAGGGTGGGTCAAAAAGATGTTACATAGGAAAAGCCTTATAACTAAAATTCATTAAAACTACGGTATTATACCATCTGAAGATTTACAAAATTGCTTAAAAATAGAGATTTGCCAACCAAATAATACTATCAAAAAAATAAAAAAATAAAAAAATAAAAAAATATTAAATTTTTATGTTAAATTTTAAAAACTGATCTGATGATTTTATTTAGTAGGATAAAATAACAAAAATTTAGTAAGAGATGTACCTATATACTGGTAAAAAATAATAAAATAAATATGATAATAATACAGGGTGGACCAAAAAGTTATCATTACCCCTCCATTCACACTTTATATATCGATTCTGGGAAATAAAAACACTTGTAAAAACCATTGTTTTTCATTTAAAGGTTTTTTTCAAAATGACTTGGAAAAAGTAAAAACACAGTTTACAAACATTTCAATAGAGCAAAAAATATGGCAATTAAATTGTCCATCTAAAATATTATTTAAAAAAATTGCATATCTTAAACAATAACCAAGATATAAAATAAAATGTGATTTTTTAATGAAATTATGACCAAAAAATGATAATTTTTTTTTATAATATTTTTGACAATTTTTTTATTGGAAATCAATAAACTTTATTAATTTTACCCAAAAACCTCAAAAAATGCAAAAGAATCAATAAATAAACTTTTTAATTTTTACATTTTTTCAAGGGATCAGCATGGAAAAAATCCCTAAAAATCGATTTTTTATTAATATCACAATAACTATTAAGTTTGGAGAAAAAAGTTATATAACTTTTAGAATAGAGAATTTGTAACTACATCTTTTTGTTGTATAACATTTTTTCCGTCTCTTTTAGTTTTTGAGATATTTAAGATTTGAATTTTTTTAAATATTTTTTCTCGAAACTATAATAGATACAAAAATTTCAATAGAACAAAAAATATGGAAAATTAGATTGTCCATCTAAAATATTATTTACCAAAATTGCATAACCTAAATAATAACAAAGATATAAAATAAAATGTGATTTTCAATAGAATTTTGACCAAAAAATTTTAAAAATTTTTTTTTTTTATTTATAATATTTTTGACAATTTTTTCATTGCAAATCAATAAACTTAATCAATTTTACCCAAAAACATCAAAAAACTGCAAAAGAATCAATAAATAAACTTTTTAATTTTTCTGTTTTTTGAAGGGGCATGGAAAAATTCCCTAAAAATCTATTTTTATTAATATCTCGATAACCATTAAGTTTTAAAAAAAGTTATATAACTTTTAGAATAGAGAATTTGCAATTACATCTTTTTTGTTATATAAAATTTTTTTCATCTCTTTTAGTTTTTGAGATATTTAAGATTTTATTTTTTTTTAATATTTTTTTTTCAGAAACTATAATAGATACAAAAAATTGTATAAAACAAAAAATATAGACAATTAAATTTTTCATCTAAATTATTATTTACTAAAATTCCATAGCTTAAATATTAACAAAGATATAAAATAAAATGTGATTTTCAATATAATTTTGACCAAAAAATGTTAAAAAATAAAAAAAATTATTTATAATATTTTTGACAATTTTTTTATTGGAAATCAATAAACTTAATCAATTTTACTCAAAAACATCAAAAAACTGCAAAAGAATCAATAAATAAACTTTTTAATTTTTCTATTTTTTTGAATGGGATAGCATGGAAAAATTCCCTAAAAATCGATTTTTTATTAATATCTCGATAACCATTAAGTTTCAAAAAAAGTTATATAACTTTTAGAATAGAGAATTTGTAATTACATCTTTTCTGTTATTCAAAATTTTTTTCATCTCTTTTAGTTTTTGAGATATTTAAGATTTTAATTTTTTTAGAAATATTTTTTTCTCAGAAACTATAATGGATACAAAAATTGTATAAAATAAAAAATATAGATAATTAAAATTTTTCATCTAAATTATTATTTACTAAAATTCCATAGCTTAAATATTAACAAAGATATAAAATAAAATGTGATTTTCAATAGAATTTTGACCAAAAAATGTTAAAAAATAAAAAAACAAATATTTATAATATTTTTGACAATTTTTTATTGGAAATCAATAAACTTAATTAATTTTACCCAAAAACATCAAAAAACTGCAAAAAAATCAATAAATAAACTTTTTTAATTTTTCTATTTTTTTGAAGGGGATAGCATGGAAAAATTCCCTAAAAATCAATTTTTTATTAATATCTCGATAACCATTAAGTTTAAAAAAAAGTTATATAACTTTTAGAATAGAGAATTTGTAATTACATCTTTTCTGTTATATAAAAATTTTTTCATCTGTTTTAGTTTTTGAGATATTTAGAATTTTAATTTTTTTTTAAATTTTTTCTCAGAAACTATAATAGATACAAATAATTGTATAAAACAAAAATATAGAAAATTAAATTATTCATCTAAAATATTATTTACCAAAATTGCATAGCCTAAATAATAACAAAAAACTATAAAAGATACAACAAATGCATAAAACGAAAAATATTCACAAATAGAATGTTTATTTAAAACTTTATTTAAAAAAATTGCATACCCTAAATAATAACGAAGACATAAAAGAAAACGTGATTTTTAAATGAAATATAATATAAATCTTTTATTTATATTATTTTTGACATTTTTTTTTTTTGGAAATCAATAAACCATATTATTTTTACCTAAAAATAACAAAAATGGCTATTTTTTTTACTTTTCAATTTTTTTAAGGAAATAGCATGCGAAATATTCCAAAAATTCGTTTTTTTTATTAATATCTCGATAACTGTTAAGTTAAAAGAAAAAGGTTAAAAAACTTTTAAGATAGACCGTTTAAAGTTACATCTTTTTTGTTTTATAAAATTTTTACCTTCATTTTAGTTTTTGAGATATTTCCTATTTTTTTTTTTTTTTTGAAAAACTGTACAAGATACAAAAAAGTGTATAAAACAGAAAATATAGACAATCAGAATATCCATCTAAAAACGTTATTTAACAAAAATTGCATACCTGAAATAATAACAAAGATATAAAAGAAAACATGAGTTTTAATCAAATTTAAACAGAAAATTAATGGTTTTTTAATTATATTTTTTATTGAAAATTAATAAACTAGCTAACTTTTACCTAAAAATAACAAAAAACTGCTGGATATCTAAATAAAATTTTAATACTAGATACCTAGTATGGTTATATTTATAATAGCGGATCAAAAACATAAACAAAATGTCCCAAAAAATAGTAATTCTAAATTAAAAAAAAAAACTGGAAAAAAACTATTTATGGGAATTGTGCATAGGTATCTATAGATTATAATAAAATAAAGAAGCGTTGGGTCAAAAAGAAGTTATATTAAAAAAACCTTGAAACTAAAATTCATTAAAACTACTTTATTATACCATCTAAAGATTTACGAAATTTATTAAAAATAAAGATTTAAAAACCGATTAATACCAATTGAAATAATTGTAAATAAAAATACTAGTATAAGACTTGCTTAGTTCTGGTTTGTTATCTGTAATAGTTTATTATGTAACTGTTATTAAACTGTTATTAAACTGTATAACCTATTTCAGCTAAGTCGGTGTTGGGCCGTCTATATCCCCTCTTAGTCCGAAGGAGTGAGAGATTATAAATATCGTAAGAAAATCAATAGTATTTAATTGTGTAATAAGTAACAGACTTAGTATATTTTTGCTTAGTTTAAAAAGTTGTAAAAATGTGTATGTTTTTTTTCTGATTATTTAAATAGGCGCAAGCAAAAGCTTTGTATAGTCAGTTTAATTTTGATCACTTTGCTATATTCGCTTAAACAGCAAAGTGATCACTGAAGTAAAAACAAAGAAATACTATGGTAACGTTTCGTTTCCGTTACCATAGTTACGTACCATTATTAAGCTGATTGTGAATTAAAAGGTGTAAAACAACGAATTGTCTTTTTTTGTTTCCGAATAGTATGTAAGTTTAGTACAAATTTTTAGTATGTTTTTATAAGTAAATCGGTGGACAAACATCAGGGCCGTCTATATATTTCTTGTTACATGCGGCCAAAAGCCGTATGTATATAGCCCCTCAACAAAATTTTCGCTCAATGTGCATTTTTTCGAAAAAAAATCATAATTTAAAAACGGGAAAAGATAGAAAGTTGAAATTTTCAGGAAAAATTGGCCACTTAATGGGGTAACTGTAAAAAAATTCAAAACAATTGAAGAACGTTAAGTACAGGGTTTGGCAAAAAATGTGACTTTTCAAAAATCGAGGTGAGCGTAATCAATTATCTGTCCAGGGTTTTATTTTATCGAAACGAAATTTTGCACACAGGTCAGAAATGGTCCCGTTCAGAACCCTATTGTTTTTGGGTTCAATCGGATAAATAGAAAAGGAGTTATTTACGTTTTTGTAGGAAAAAATTGACCGAATTTAACGCTTAATAACTCGAAAACGATTTCATCAATCGTAATGGGGTTAGTGGGACATGAAAGGGCCTCTTTTAGACTTAAAACGCCTAAATAGTCTTCTGTTTAAAATGTTTTATTTTCTCTGAGAAATTTTTAAATGAAAAAAATTGACAAAAATTTTAATTTTTTTCATGTTTTTATTTTTTTCTCAAAATTTTGACCTTGAATTGAAAAAACGCAAATGTCATTGGATTCTACACAAAAAGTTCCATAAAACAAGATATTTAAGATAATCGTATCGTTTATACAGCGTGTTTTATAGAGCTTCAAAATTTTCATTTTTTTGTTAAAAAATGGGACATTTTTTACATTTTATTTTTTTCCGAAAAAGTACTTAAGCTAAAATTTTGAAAAAATTTAAGCATATTGTTTACTATTTGCTCTACAACATATTAAAATTTTAAGTCGCTACTTTAAATGGTTTTAAAGATATGAATTTTTGAACTTTACTAAAAAAGTACCGATTTTGACCCAAAATTGTCGCTTTATTATTTAAAATTTTGAAAAAATCTTTGCGCCATTCGTTAGATTATTTAATTGCCTGTCAAAAACCTGTTTACCATTTTTCTCTGCGATAACTGGAAATTGGTAAAAAATTGATTTAAAAAAATTACCAAATTTTGCCCAAAAATCGCGAAAAATTTGTTGCTTAAATTCGTCAAGGTGGCTGTTCGATTCGATTTTGTTGGTCACAAGGACTTCGGATATCTACGAGGTTGGTTTAAATGATATGAACTGTCAGTTGACTTTGGGCATCTTTAAGATAGACCTATTTTTTCGTAATTTAAAAAAATACAGGTTTCCGGTGGAAAATTATACTTGGATCGGAAAATTTGGAATTTTTCACGTCCTATATGAAGCATTTTATTCAAAACTATGCCCGATTTTAATACAAAATCTCGTTAAATAAAGCTACAAGGGAAGTATACGAGGGACGGTATTTTTTACTGTATGTAAGTTCAGGATCTTAATACATAAAGTAATAGAGGAGGTTTTAGTATTAGGTATGCATATAAATTAGGATTTTTATACGTTATACGGAGTGTTAGTATAATAAGGAAAGAATTACACTAATTATTGGTAATTTTTGGGACAGGATTTTGTAAAAATTACATAACTGAAATAAAATAGAGAAGTTATAGACAGGATGTCCTATAAATCCTGGCCAAATTAGTAAAAACCAATTATGATAAAAAATCCGTTGTGTACAGGGTGATTTTAAATTTTGAATTTTAAGTAAAAAAAGGAGACTCTAGTGTCTGGGTAAGTTTTATGTACAGAGTGTTTATGTAAATCTGGTCAAAACATATAGGGTTAAAATGTTTTGTATTATACATAGTATGATTTTGCTTTTTTGGCTTTTTTATCAATACATTTTGTACAGTGCGTATAAAAAGTTTAAAAAATTAATTTTACCCATATTTTATACTGAGTGTTTCATAAATCTGTTACCATACAGGGTATAACCAAAACCTATAGATAAAAGAACATTTTTTATACGTACAAGGTTTTTTAAAAATAAGTATTAAAAGAAACCAAGAATGTTATAGTGTTTTGTGCGTCTTATATACAGGATGTTTATGTATTTCTGGCCAAAATATGTGGAATTGTAAAAACCAGTAATAACAAAAAAATAAGTTATGGACAGGTTTTTTTTTACGCTAGAATAATATATTATCTTATGCGTCTTATATACAGGATGTTAATGTATTTCTGGCCAAAATTTGTAGGATAGTAGAAACCAGTAGTAACAAAAAAGCCATTATGTACAGGGGTTTTTAAAATTTGACTTTTATAGTAAAAAGATGGCCTCTTTGGTTCTTTGGAAAGTTTTACGTACAGGGTGTTTAGGTATATCTGGTCAAAACATATAGGGTTAAAAACATTTGTATTATACATACGATTGGGCTTTTTAGCTTTTTTATTAATACAATTTGCACAGTGCGTCAAAAAAGTAAAAAAATTAATGTTTTCCATTTTTATACTGAGTGTTTTAAAAACCTGTTACGAGAACTACAATATACATGGTATAATAGAAACCTTTAGATAAAAGCACATTTTTTATGTACAAGGTTTTTCAAAAATAGGTGTGAAAAAACAAGAATGTTACAGTGTTTTGTTTGTCTTATATACAGGAGGTTGATGTATTGCTGGCCAAAAAATGTACGTTACTAAAACCAGTAATTACAAAAAAGCGTTATGTACAGGGATTTTTAAAGTTAGACTTTTAAAGTAAAAAAGAAAGACCTTTGTGTTTTGGTTAGTTTTATGTACAGAGTGTTTATGTATATCTGGTCAACACATGTAGGGTAAAATGTTAGGGATTATACAAATAATTGGGTTTTTGGTAATACATTTTATACAGTGGGTCTAAAAAGTTACAAAATTAAATGTTTCTCATATTTTATACGGAGTGTTACAAAAACCTGTTACCAGAACTACAATATACAGGGTATAGAATATTTCCTATATACAGGGTATTTCAAATACCTGATACCAAAATTTAAAAATATTTAATCATTTGCATTATACATTGAATCTTGGGTTTCAATAAAAGTTTTATATACAGGGTGTTTTAAAATTTCTTGCCAACATTTTTTATAAATAAAACGCCTGGTATTAGACTGTATTGCAAGCAAATGAATATACGCAGAGTATTTAAAATTGACCAGGTTTTTTGTACATTCTACAGGGTGTAACGAAAGTTGGTAATAAAAAAACGTCATAAACTTTTTCTTTTTAAATTAAATATTTTAAATTAAAAAAGAGACCTATATAATTTTTACTTCTTATATACAGGATGTTTATGTATATCTAGCCAACACAAGTGGCTAGGGCTAAAATTTTAGGTATACATAGAAAATGTTTTTTGGCAATTTAAAAAATACTTTGTATACAATGTATTTAAAAAGTTGAAAATATTTGTATTTTGCATATTTATTATACAGGGTATCGTAAAAATTTTTAACTAGAATTTAAAAATAATTTATTCTTTGTATTTTATACACGATCTTAAAAAATATATATAAAAAGAATAAATAAGGGGATTTTATTCCCATTAAAAGTTTTATATATGGGAAGTCCTAAAAACTCTGTGCAAAATTTTATAAATTAAACGTCTGTACTAGGTTGTAAGCGAATAAATATTTATACAGTATCCAAATGTAAATTTGGATAGGTTTTTATACAGTATACAGGATATCACAAAAATTTGTATACAAAGGATCTTTTCAATAAATACAAAACATTTTAAAAAAATTTATATTTTAAATAAGGAAAATTAAATAATTAAATTTAAAAATAATAATACAAGGTGTCACAAAAAATAAAATATTTTTTTTATTTTAAAATTTAAAATTTCCTACAATTTTATTTATGCAGATATAAAGATAAAATTTTTGTTGGCGAAATATATAATACCGTGAAATATTATTATACATAATAAAATGATACAAAGTGTCTCAAAAAATTTTTTTGGGTTTAAAATTTAAAATTTTTGTAAACTTTATCATTTTTGACATTTTTTTATTGGAAATCAATAAAGTTAATCACTTTTACCCAAAAACATTAACAAACTGCAAAAGAATCAATAAATAAACTTTTTAATTTTTCTATTTTTTGAAGGGAATGCATGGAAAAAATCCCTAAAAATCGATTTTTATTAATATCTCGATAACTATTAGGTTTAGAAAAAAGTTAAATAACTTTTAGAATAGAGAATTTGTAACTACATCTTTTTTGTTTTACAATTTTTTTCCATCTTCTTTAGTTTTTGAGATATTTATGATTTTAATTTTTTTAAATATTTTTTTTCTCAGAAACTATAATAGATACAAAAATTTGAATAAAACAAAAAATATAGACAATTAAATTATTTATCTAAAATATTATTTAAAAAATTGCATATCTTAAATAATAACAAAGATATAAAATAAAATGTGATTTTCAATAGAATTTTGACCAAAAAATGTTAAAAAATTATTTTTTTTATTTATAATATTTTTGACAATTTTTTTATTGAAATTCAATAAACTTAATAAATTTTACCCAAAAACATCAAAAAACTGCAAAAGAATCAATAAATAAACTTTTTTAATTTTTCTATTTTTTTGAAGGGGATAGCATGGAAAAAATCCCTAAAAATCGATTTTTTATTAATATCTCGATAACTATTAGGTTTAGAAAAAAAGTTAAATAACTTTTAGAATAGAGAATTTGTAATTACATCTTTTTTGTTTTACAATTTTTTTTCATCTCTTTTAGTTTTTGAGATATTTATGATTTTAATTTTTTAAAAATATGTTTTTTCTTAGAAACTATAATAGATACAAAAATTTGAAAAAAACAAAAAGTATAGACAATTAAATTATTCATCTAAAATGTTATTTAAAAATATTGCATATCTTAAATAATAACAAAGATATAAAATAAAATGTGATTTTCAATAGAATTTTGACCAAAAAATGTTAAAAAAATTATTATTTTTTTATTTATAATATTTTTGACAATTTTTTTATTGAAAATCAATAAACTTAATAAATTTTACCCAAAAACATCAAAAAACTGCAAAAGAATCAACAAATAAACTTTTTAATTTTTTTATTTTTTCAAGGGGATAGCATAGAAAAATCCCTAAAAATCGATTTTTTATTAATATCTCGATAACTGTTAAGTTTAGCGAAAAAAGTTAAATAACTTTTAGAATGGAGAATTTATAGGTACATTTTTTTTGTTTTATAAAATTTTTTCTATCTTTTTAGTTTTTGAGATATTTATTATTTTAATTTTTTTAAAAATATTTTTTTCTCAAAAGCTATAATAGATACAAAAATTTCAATAGACCAAAAAATATAGACAATTAAATTGTCCATCTAAAATATTATTTACCAAAATTGCATAGCCTAAATAATAACAAAGATATAAAATAAAAAGTGATTTTCAATAGAATTTTGACCAAAAAATGTTATTTTTTTTTATTTATAACATTTTTGACAATATTTTTACTGAAAAACAATAAACTTAATAAATTTTACTCAAAAACATTAAAAACCCCATTCGGGATGTTTCAAAAATTTTTATTAAATATGTTTTTTTTTTGTTAAATTTTTAAAAATTTTAAACCATCTTATTTATTATTATATAAAGACAAAATTATAATGGGTGATATATATATGATAGGGTAGAATATTATTATACATTAAATTAAAAATAATACAGGGTGTCTCAAAAAATTAAAATGATTTTTTTAAATTAAAATTTGAAAAATTCCCACAATTTTATTTATGAATATGTCACGATGAAATTTTAGTGGATGATGTATATGATAGGTTAAAATATTATAACACATATAAGAATAGTACAGGCTGTCTCAAAAAATTAAATATTATAATGTTGGGTAAACATATGAAATTTCTTTAAAAAAATTATTCTTTATACAATGTGTTTAAAACATGAAAAAATAGAGTATTCCCTATATACAGGGTATTTCAAATACCTGATACCAAAATTTTAAAATATTTAATCATTTGCATTATACGGTGAATCTTAGATTTTAATAAAGGTTTTATATACAAAGTGTTTTTAAATTTCTTGCCAACATTTTTTTATAAATATAACGCCTGATATAAAAGCAAATGAATATACGCACATTATTTAAAAATTTAAAATTGACCAGATTTGTTTTGTACAATATACAGGGTGTAACGAAAGTTGGTATTTAAAAAAAAGTCTTAAACTTTTTCTTTTTCAATTAAATATTTCAAATTAAAAAAGAGAACCATATATTTTTTTATTTCTTATATACAGGATGTTTATGTATATCTGGCCAACACAAGTAGCTAGGGCTAAAATTTTAGGTATACAAAGAAAACTTTTTTTGCAATTTAAAAATACTTTGTATACAATGTATTCAAATAAAAAGTTTAAAAAAATTGTATTTTGCATATAAGAATCTTTACCAGGAATTTAAAAATAATAATTTAGTAACGTTGTAAATTTTGCCTCCTAATGTCCGTTACTGGCTCTCACTCTAATTGGTTTAATTAAACATATAAATACCCTTAATTAACGAGATTGGAAAAATACGTTCTTTTTGTTTTTTCCTTTTTGTATCCTAGGTCCTTGGCCGTATGTCCCCTCTTAGTCCGAAGGACTGAGAGATTATAAAAATCGTTTAAATTTAAATATTTTTTAGTTAAGTAATATGTTACAGACTTAGTAGATATTTGTTTAGTTTATAGGGTTGTAAAAAGTTCAGCTTATTTCATACTTTTTGATTATTTTTCGCCTTTATAAAAAACTGCGGGGAAAAGCTTTGTAAAGTTAGTCGAATTCTGATCACTTTGCTGGTCCCTTTAAAGACAATAAAAACTGAAAAGTTACCATGGTAATGTTTCGTTCCTGTTACCATTCTTACATAAAATTGTTTAGCTGATTGTTAATAAACAGGTGAAAAACGACGAATTATTTTTTTCTGTACAGGGTGTTACAAAATAAGATTTACCCAATAAAAAAAACAATGTGTTTTAAAACCAAAATAGGTGGACAAACATCAGGGCCGTATGCATTTCTTGTTACATGCGGCCAAAAGCCGTATGTATATGTGGTCTCAATTTCGTTGTCACTGGGTTCTCGTTGCTTTTTGCTTTTTGTCAGAAAAAATTTATAGCAAAAAACGGTAAAAGATGGAAAGTTGAAATTTTCAGGAAAAATTGGCCACTTAATGGGGCATTTGTCAAAAAAATTTCAAAACAATTGAAGAAAGTTAAATACAGGATTTGGCAAAAATGTGACTTTTCAAAAATCGAGGTGAGCGTAATCAATTATCTATCCAGGGTTTTATTTTATCTAAACGAAATTTTGCACACAGGTTAGAAATGGTCCCGTTCAGAACCCTATTGTTTTTGGGCTCATTCGGAGAAATAGAAAAAAGTTATTTACGTTTTTGTAAGAAAAATTGACCGACTTTGAGCTTTAATAACTCAAAAACGGTTTCACATATCGTTAGGTGGTTAGTGGATTATAAAAGATCGTCTTTTAAGCACAAAGTCCCTAAATGGTCTTCTGTTTAAAATATCTTATTTTCGCTAAGAAATTTTCAAATGAAAAAAATGACAAAAATTTGGAAATTTTTGCATGTTTTTATTTTTTTCTCAAAACTGTGACCTTGAATTGAAAAAACGCAAACGTCATTGGATTCTCCTTAAAAAGTTTTATAAAATAAGATATTTAGCATAATTTTAGTATTTATACAGCGTGTTTTATAAAGCTTGAAAATTTTGATTTTTTTGTTAAAAAATGGGACATTTTTTACATTTTATTTTATTAAAAAAACTATTTTAGCTAAAATTTTGAAATAATTCTGGCATAATGTTCACTGTTTGAACTACAACATATCAAAATTTCAAGTCGCTAGGGTAAATACTTTTAAAGATATGAATTTTTGAATTTTACTAAAAAGTGCCGATTTTGACCTAAAATTGTCGCTTTATTAATTAAAATTATTAAAAACCTTTGCGCCATCTTTTAGATCGTTTAATCGTCTTTCAAAAACCCATTTACAGTTTTTCTCCACAACACTTAGAAATGGGTGAAAAATACGTTACAAAAAAAAATACACATTTTTGCCCAAAAATCGCGATTTTTTTCGTTAGTCAAAATCGCATAAGGCGGCTTTGGTTTGCTTTGGCGATAGTGTTTTTATACCCCCTATGAAATCTGCAAGGCTTTGGAGAAAATTATTAAGCTGTCAGTTGACTTTTGGTTTGGTTGAAATTGATAGATTTTTTCGTAATTTAAAAAAAAACAGTATACAGGTTGAAAATAAGGCTTGAATCGGAAAATTTGGAATTTTTTACGTCTATATCCTGCATTTTACATGAAAATATATCCGATTTTAATACCAAATCTTGCTAAGAAATGCTGCCAAGGTATGAAATTTTCGCATACGTGGTGCCAAGTAATGATCAGGCGATCGGGTCTTTAACATAGGTATTATGCATATGTATGTTAACGGGGATATAATACCGAATGTTTTAAAAGATTGTTTAATAGGGTTTTAATGTTAATAAATTATACTGGATGTTACTATAATACAGAAGATATTATATACAGGATGTCTAATATAATCTTGGCCAAATTGGTAAAAATCAGTAAGTACAAAAATTCCGTTATGTACAGGGTTTTTTAAAGTTTTAGTTTTTAAGTAAAAAAGGGAATATTAGTGCTTTATTAGGTTTTTGTACAGGGTGTTTAACGTATTTCTGGCCAAAATTTGTAGGGTAGTAAAAACCAGTAATAACAAAAAAGCCGTTATGTACAGGGGTTTTTGAAGTTTGACTTTTATGGTAAAAAGATGGGAACTCTGGTGCTTTGGAAAGTTTTACGTACAGGGTGTTTATGTATATCTGGTCAAAACATATAAGGTCAAAAAAATTGTATTATACATATGATTGGGCTTTTTTAGCTTTTTTATTAATACTATTGGTACAGTGCGTCAAAAAGTTAAAAAATTAAATGTTCTCCATAATTTTTATACTGAGTGTTTTAAAAACCTGTTACCAGAACTACAATAAATATGGTATAGAAACCCTTAGATATAAGAACATTTTTTATGTACAAGGTTTTTCAAAAATAAGTTAAAAAAAAATAATACATGATTTTGTGCGTTTTATATACAGGATGTTAATGTATTTCTGGCCAAAATTTGTAGGGTAGTAAAAACCAGTAATAACAAAAAAGCCGTTATGTACAGGGGTTTTAAAGTTTGACTTTTATGGTAAAAAGATGGGAACTCTGGTGCTTTGGAAAGTTTTACGTACAGGGTGTTTATGTATATCTGGTCAAAACATATAAGGTCAAAAAAATTGTATTATACATATGATTGGGCTTTTGTTAGCTTTTTTATTAATACTATTGGTACAGTGCGTCAAAAAAGTTAAAAAATTAAATGTTCTCCATAATTTTTATACTGAGTGTTTTAAAAACCTGTTACCAGAACTACAATAAATATGGTATAGAAACCCTTAGATATAAGAACATTTTTTATGTACAAGGTTTTTCAAAAATAAGTTTAAAAAAATAATACAGGATTTTGTGCGTTTTATATACAGGATGTTAATATATTTCTGGCCAAAATTTGTAGGGTAGTAAAAACCAGTAATAACAAAGAAGCCGTTATGTACAGGGGTTTTAAAGTTTGACTTTTATAGTAAAAAGATAGAAACTTTGGTGCTTTGGACATTTTTACGTACAGGGTGTTTATATGTATCTGGTCAAAACATATATAGAGTTAAAAAAAATTGTATTATACATATGATTGGGCTTTTTTAGCTTTTTTATCATTACAATTTGTACAGTGCGTCAAAAAAGTTAAAATATTATTATTTCTTAAAATTTTTATACTAAGTGTTTTAAAAACCTGTTACCAGAACTACAATATACATGGTATAATAGAAATCTCTACATAAAAGAAATTTTTTTCTGTACAAGATTTGTCAAAAATAAGTAAAAAAAAATAGAAAAATACAGTGTTTTTTGCGTCTTATATACAGGATGTTAATGTATTTCTGGTTAGTTCTGGTTAGTAGGATAGTAAAATCAATACTATTAGACCAGTTCGTCAAAAAGTTTAAAAATTAAATGTTTTCCATAATTTTTATACTGAGTGTTTTAAAAACCTGTTACCAGAACTACAATATACATGGTATAATAAAAACCCCTACACAAAAGAAAATTTTTTATGTACAACATTTTTTAAAAATAAGTAAAAAAATAGACTAATACAGTGTTTTTTGCGTCTTATATACAGGATGTTCATGTATTTCTGGCCAAAATTTGTAGGATAGTAAAAACCAGTAGTAACAAAAAGCCGTTATGTACAGGGGTTTTTGAAGTTTGACTTTTATAGTAAAAGATGAAAACTTTAATGCTTTGGAAAGTTTTACGTACAGGGTGTTTATGTATATCTGGTAAAAACATATAGGGTTAAAAAAATGTATTATACATATGATTGGGCTTTTTTAGTTTTTCCATCAATACTATTGGACCAGTGCGTCAAAAAGTTTAAAAATTAAATGTTTTCCATAATTTTTATACTGAGTGTTTTAAAAACCTGTTACCAGAACTACAATATACATGGTATAATATAAACCTTCAGATAAGATTTTATTACTAGAGACGTGGTACGGGTAAGTTTATTAAAACATATCAAAAACATATACAGAGTGTCTTAAAAACAGTTAACTTAAATTTTAAAATAATATATTTAAAATTTAATATTGACGTTACTATTTGCAATTAAAAAAAATGTTTATAGGAATTGTGCACAGGTATCTGTAGTTTATAAAAAAATATGAAACCGCTATACAGGGTGAGTCAAAAAGATGTTATATAGAAAAAGCCTTAAAACTAAAATTCAATAAAAATACGTTATTATACCATCTAAAGATTTACAAAATTGCTTAAATATAGAGATTTTCAAACCAAATAATAATATTTAAAAAAATATTATACAGGGTGTACCAAAATCTGTTATTAGGTTTTCTATCTTAAATTTTAAAAACGAATCTAATGACTTTATTTATTAAGATAAAATAACCAAAAACTTGGTAAGAGGTGTATATACAGGTAAAAAATAATAAAATTATGATACTACAGGGTGGACCAAAAAACTTATTATTACTCCTCCATTTTTTACACTTTATATATCGATTCTGGAAAATCAAAACTTGAAAAAAAGCAAAAACACAGTTTTTCGCACTTCATTTGTAGCGTGTGGAAAGTAAAATAAAAATAATCGAAATTTTAGATGGCTCCCAAATGTTTGCTATTTTGGATATATAAATAAAATTTTGGTACTGAATACGTGGTATGGGTAAGTTAATAAAAGCATATTAAAAACATATACAGAGTATCTCAAAAAATAGTTAACTTAAATTTAAAGAGTATATTTAAATTTCGATATTGACGTTAGTATTGCAATTGAAAAACACAAGTATTCATAGAAATTGTAAAAAGGTATTTATAGTTTTAAAAGGATGATATATTGAAAAATCTTGAAACTATAATACATTAAAACTACGTTATATAATTATCATCTGAAGATTTACAAAAAAATTTAAATATAAAGATTTAAAAACTAATTTATAATATATAATATTAAAATAATTGTTATTTAGTTTTTTATGTGAAATTTTCAAAACTATTTAGTAACGTTCTTTATTAATATTTTACCTCTGAATGCTGCTCATGGGCTTTTACTCTAATTGGTTTAATTAAAAATACCCTTAATAACGACATTATAAAATACATTCTTTGTTTTTTTGTTTTTTTTTGTATCCTAGATCTTTGGCCGTATGTCCCCTCTTAGTCCGAAGGAGTGAGAGATTATAAAAAACGTTAAAATTTAAATACCATTGAGATGTGTAATATGTTACAGACTTAGTACATATTCGTTTAGTTTAAAGGGTTGTAAAAATTTCAGCTTATTTAATAATTTTTGATTATATTTTTCTCTAATTTAAAAAATGCGAGGAAAAGCTTTGTAAAGTCAGTCCAATCTTGATCACTTTGCTAATCCTTTAAAGACAAAAAAAAAGAGTTACCATGGTAATGTTTCGTTCCTCTTACCATTGTTACGTAAAATTGTTTAGCTGATTGTTATTAAACAGGTATAAAACGACGATTTAGTCTTTTTTGTGTACAGGGTGTTACGAAATAATTGTTAACCAATTTAAAAAAAAATATGTTTTTTAAAACTAAATCGGTGGACAAACATCAGGGCCGTATGCATTTCTTGTTAAGCATCGAAAATAGTATAAAATGTTATCACAGATAACTTTTGTTGATTATATGGATGTGTGTTATCTTTATACTGATTCTTATGTTTATAGCTAGAGTCAAAGTAGATTACTTAAACAACAAAAATGTTTATAAAAATCCTATTGCATAGTATGTTTCTCAAGTGCTTTTTAGAAACCTATAATAACAGAAATATTTTATTTCGTTAACAAGATCACGCCGTGGTGTAAGTGATCGTTAATAAAGTAATAATGGTATTGTGCAACACTCTCGATAGGTATCAATTATTTTCATTAACTAGAGATTTATGTTGAGAAAGATTATGCAATCCAACCTAAAAATGTATTGCACAAATAATCTTTAAGTACAGATAGATAAGACAACAAAAACGTTCGTATATTTTTTACTAGCTAGTTAACTCTATACCAATTAGTAAGTATTTTATAAAATAAATTTTATATATATAAATATAATTAAACATGAAACAGCAGAAACTTACTTTAATTTAAACATTTTTTTTCTTCCGGATATTTGGATCCTAATTACGGGGCTCTAATTTGTTACACTTGGTGTGCCAACCAGGAACTATTTTTATATTATTGTAGCAGTCTATGATCCTCAAAGCATTCCCTATAAATATTTGCTACTACTAGATAGAGCTATAAGCTTATCCATAGTCCCTTACCCTGTACATAGTATTCATCTTCAACCTGAAAGTGAAAGCTAAGAGTCCTGAAACTCATCCTTGATACATTGTGTAACTATGAAAGTTAAAAACACGTACTAACCGAAACGTCGTGTTTTACAAGGAAACATTTTGAAATTAAAAAGAACAATACATTAAAAATTTAAAAGCAGGCCTCAGGTCATGACTTGGTATTTAGACAGAACTTTTGATTTTAAATAACTTTTCTTTTTACAATTTTATCATATTTTTTAAAATAAAGTTGCTTTACTCTTCAGCAATTTTCAATATTTTTGAGCTATCCTGTATATCAAGAAATTTCATATAAAACTTACTTTTGCTAAAACAGTTTAAGACCATGCACTAACTTTTATAAAGAATGGAATTTTCGGATAAATTGCAAAAGAAGTTTGCCATTTGTTGGACACTCAATGGACCACACTGTACAGGGTGTCCCATTTTGGTTGTCCCTTATGGGAAACTTGGAAACCATAAGAGATATTAAAAATCCGATACCCCATCCTCGAGCTCTTTTGGAGAAAACATTTATGGTAAAAACAGATCATCGCTATCGCGAAGCGTTTCAGAGATACAGGGTGATTCTCGATTTTTTCACTTTTGAAAAGGTCCTGTAGCTTTGTTGTTATTACAGATACGAGAAAACTAATTGCACATTATAAAGACACTTTTTTCCGTAGAATCCAGTGGCGTAGCCAAAAAATTTTTTGAGCTGTCATTTTTGACATATGACCCAAACATGTTTTTTTATTAGGGACACCCTATAAATGATTAGGTAATTAAATTGCTTGTTTTTTTCTGATTAAAATAATATATCATAGTAGGTGGTTTAATAAATTTTGTACGTCAAATATTGGCAAAATTATGATTTTAAAGACGCATTGCGGCTTCTATCTGTTTTTTAAATTGTTTTATATTTTTCTTTAAAAACAATACTGCCATCCCTCAACTCAGGAGACATTTCCGTAGAAAAAAAACAAAAATTAATTAATTAAATTTTTATTAATTAATTTTTTTGTTTTTTTTTTTCTACGGAAATGTCTCCTGAGTTGAGGGATGGCAGTATTGTTTTTAAAGAAAAATATAAAACAATTTAAAAACAGATAGAAGCCGCAATGCGTCTTTAAAATCATAATTTTTCCAATATTTGACGTAAAAAATTTATTAAACCACCTACTATGATATATTATTTTAATCAGAAAAACAAGCAATTTAATTACCTAATCATTTATAGGGTGTCCCTAATAAAAAAAACATGTTTGGGTCATATGTCAAAAATGACAGCTCAAAAATTTTTTGGCTACGCCACTGGATTCTACGGAAAAAAGTGTCTTTATAATGTGCAATTAGTTTTCTTGTATCTGTAATAACAACAAAGCTACAGGACCTTTTCAAAAAGTGAAAAATCGAGAATCACCCTGTATCTCTGAAACGCTTCGCGATAGCGATGATCTGTTTTTACCATAAATGTTTTCTCCAAAAAAGAGCTCGAGGATGGGGTATCGGATTTTTAATATCTCTTATGGTTTCCAAGTTTCCCATAAGGGACAACCAAAATGGGACACCCTGTTACATACTACGTGACTGACGTATGATCCACCATATTTAATAAAGCTGACTATTATTTGTTAGTTTAAAATCATTTAAATAACTTTCCTCATAAATTTTGACACGGTATGAAAATACTTAAAGTCAATTTGTTTATGACGTTACGTTATGTGCTGCCATCTCTAACTCACCGCTACTTGGGCAGCTGAAGCACGGCACTCATATACCGGGTGGTGCTTTGTCGAGCGGAACGTAGGAAATCCCATGTAATATTAAGGTAGTTAACTATTGGCTTTCAGTACATTTTACAGAAAAATGTAAGATAATTTTTGAATTTGACAAACCCTGATGCCAAGTTAAATAAAATTTTAATCAGCGAATCTTAAATTATTCAATTAAATGTAATTGCAAAATTTCCAAATTTTCGGTTCAGGTAAAACCGAACAGATAGCAGCCACCAGCAAACAATTTGTTATAAGGCTTTGTCAAATCTTACGTACAGTCGAATACAAGGAATGTTACAATTATGTATTACGGTACCTTTGGACTCGAACTTACCTGTCAATACGTTTAATAGTTAAAATGGACGGAATGGGCTTGGTGGAGAAATAAACTGAAAACATTTCAGATACTGCTATAAAACTGTTTCCGGCATAATGCGACTTATTTATGGTTACTTTTTCGTCGATTGAATAAAACAATATTTTTTTTCAAATACTGATTGTTACTAATTTAATAACACTGTTCCTCATGTCAGTGATAACATTCATTTTACAGGTGCCTGTTTGGTTTTACCTGAACCAAAAATTGGGTAATTTTGCATCACGTCCCCCAATTTTTTAAAAATATCCTAAATTTGTATAAAAGTTATAATAAAAAACATTTTTTTAAATTTTACACCCTGTAATTCAAAAACTGAAACGTTTAGGACATATTTTCATATGAAGTTTTTTTCATACTTTTTATTGTAGAATTAGCTCTTAAATTTTGTTGGACAAGTTGTGAAATACCCTGTATTTTTAGAATTACAATACCAAAACCCCATTTTTAAAACATAGTTAAGGTATAGCTTAGACAAAAAAAAGATTATAAATTTGACAATGCTTATTGGGCGTTACTATATTAGAATTCTACATCGTTTTCACTTGTTGTCTATAATTGATTCGGCACTTATCAAGATGTTCCTCAAAGAATTTATTACTGCAGGTGATGTCATTGTACTCGATTTCAATACAATTATAATAACTAAATTGATTGCAATTTATTGTTATACAACTAGTGAATAATGCCATTAAAGTCATGTCATCACCATACCTACAAATTATCATCACATTTCGCTTTCAGCGTTAAAGACCTTTTATAAATGTGTTATTATCACCTTTCGCGAGACATAGCAAGAGCGGTGTTAAACAAATAGTTTGGTATTTTAAAACAAATTGCTCCTTTATTAAAATAGCCTTAAAAGGATTAAAGTAAACGTGTCTACTTGACTTTTCTTACACAACAACAATTCTTGGAAATATTATGGAGTTAACATTTAAGTGAAATCAATTATCTGCTTAAATTTAAGTATATGTTGCGATAGATGAGTACACGGTGCAATATAACAAATTATTTTTTATTCGTATTTTATAAAGAGTTTTACTGTGTGTTGCACAACAACAGCTGGAACACTTTTCTCAAAACGTCAAAAAATAGTATATTTTGTAACATGTAGGAAAAGCTGATATACAGGGTTTGTCAGAAGTCTGACAAAACTCATTTAGGTACTCAATATTTATAAAACTTTTATAATTTCTTTTTGGTAAGTATATAGCTAGGCATAAACTTTACATTTAAAAAATATTTTGATGTATACAGGGTTGTTCGCAAAAGTGTGACGGTATAAAGTTATATTTCACCCTGTATTTTATATTTCTGTTTAACTTCTCTTTACATTCTGACAGTTTTTGTTATAGGTTATGGGATTAAATCTTTAAATTTAGGAAATATTGTTTTTTTTTCTAAAAAAGAAAATTAGGGACATTTTTCCTAACGTTACCATTTTCCCAATTTTATTTTTTTAAGTTACCTGGACAGGCAAATATCCTTTAGATTATATTTGTAAATTTAATCAATAAAATATTTTTTATTGTACCGGGTGTTAAGAAAACAGTGGTAAACTTTAAAAAAATAAATCTTTTCTTATTTTAAATAGAACACCCTGTATTTTCTTTTATCATTGGTTTAGGGTTTTTAATACCTATAAATTTTTTAAGGTTGTCCTATACTTAAGTCAAGTAGTTTTTGCAATATTTTATATTTTTAATTTTCTTTTTTTTTTCAGGAAAGTATTAGTTTTAAATGGGACACCCTGTATTTTCTTTGATTGTTTCTTCGGTTCTTTGAATATTTATACAGTTACTTAGAGTTTTCATCATATAACTATACCTCAGTTAAGTAGTTTTTGCAATGTTTATAATTTTTTTAATATTAGTTTTAGAGTTAAATTATGATATCCGTAAAAATCATCCCACTGAAACCAAAATTTAAAAAAAAATTGCAAAAACTACTTGATTTAGGTATAGAGCAACCCTTGGAAAATGTATAAATTTTAAAACGCCCGAAGTAATAATCAAAGAAAATACAAGATGTCCCATTTAAAACTATACTAAAAAAATGCAAAAGTATCTGACTTAGGTATAGGGCAACCTTAAGGATATGTATAGGTATTAAGAGGACTGAACCAACAATAGAAAATACAGAGTACATTTAAAGTAAAAGTTTTTAGGTTTTCAATTTTTCCAAGTTAACAAATGTTTTTATGGTACCATGTACAATCAAAATACATTTTAGTATTAAAATCTAAAACTATAATTTATTTGATAATTTCCGTCCTAGGCAACGTAAAAAATATTAAATTGGGAAAATTGTAGCGTTATGAAAAATGTCCCTAATTTTCTATTTTTCGAAAACATAACTTTTATGTCGTCACGCTTTTATGAGCAACCCTGTATACATCAAAATATTTTTACAATGTAAGGTTTATGCCTGGCTATATACCTACGAAAGAAGAAATAAAAAAGTTTTATGGATTACGAGTTAATAAGCTTTTCAGACTTCTTACTCACCCTGTATATCCGGACGATGGTGGGTTTGCGTAACGAAGCTTAAGTTGAGTCTAGCATACACCAAGAATTCGGACGTTTATGGGGTAAGCTATAGGTGCAGGGTCACAGCGTGTCTCTGTCAACTGTACTTAAAAAAATAGGCAAAAGTATAAATTAGACTTTTTAAGCATCATTAACCTTTAGTTTTTTTATTATTTCATGTTCACTGCGCAAATTTCATACATTTTTGAATATAGGTACATTTGTAAATAGAACATTAGGGTAATTTAAGAAATTTATAAGTACAAAATACAGGGCGTTTACGGTGACGTTTCAGGGTATAGCGAATCCTGGATATTTTATCACCATTAAAAGATTTCTTGCAAAGCTTTAAAAAATACTACATTTGATAAATCCATTTTTTAATTAGTTTCGAAATATGGCTATCGTCGGGTGTTCGTTAAATAAAACACCCTGTATATTGTATTATTATTATTGCAAAGAAGCTGTAACAAAAAACCATAGTTTATATGTCTATCCCTAATATTTCCACCAATTGGGGCCATCCAACCCTAAAAATTTGTAGATTTAATTTTTATTATGCTCCTATTTCAGAAACTATGTAAAATATCAAATGTAATAATATCTTAAAGGTCTTAAAAATGTCTTTTTAAATTTGATATACTGTGGTTTTAATTTTTAAAATGTCATTTTATTATTGAACTCCTGACGATGGCTATATTTCCGAAACTATGAAAAACAGGATAGGTGGAGGCGGCAGATAAATGTACCAATTTTTTTATTTTAAAACAAAATTTTGGAAAAACTGGTCGCATGGTCTAAAACTAGGAATTAAAAAATTTTACTCCGATTTGGTATTATACGGGATGAGAGTAAAAATATAAAAATTATCAAAAGAAAAGTACTTTTAGTTTTTTAAATATAACAATATTGTATGTGTAAATGTTGTAAAGAAATAAATTTTATGTCAGAATTTGAAGTTAAAGCATTAAATTAAAAAAGGTTTTTCATTTTTCTACATAACGCATCAAAACTTAATTATTGGGCAAAAAGAAGCGAAATTTAAAAGAAAATTAAAATATACTAAAGATTTGTGTAAAATTTGCTTTGTTTTGTCGAGTATTTAAGTGTTAAAGCAAAACGTAAAAAAAAACAGTTTTTTTCTTTAATGCTTTAACTTTAAACTATGACATAAAATTTAATTCTATACAACATTTACCTACGAAATTGTGTTCTATTTTTAAAAATAAAAGTACTTTACTCATGCGCATTTTTTATATTTTTACTTACAACTCGCCCTGTATTATATCAATTTGATTAAAATTTTGAATTTCTTAGTTGAAGATCATGCGATCAGTTTTTTCAAATGGACTCAATATTGGGTCCATTGTCCTCTTGTAACACCTATCCTGGGAGACACTATATAAGTATTTAATGTGGTATCTTTGCAAAAGACATTTCCATTGCTGCTTAAATATACGGGGTATTACGTTACAAAAAAAAACAACTTTGTGGTATAGCTGTAAAATATAAGGCAATGGAGAAAATATAGGTACACCATTGAATTCTACGTAAAAAACCCACACTTTTCTGTAACATAATATTAAACAAATATTATTTTTTAAAATTTTAATAATCCATGTCCTTTTGTCGTGCCTGACCCAAGTACTCGCAGAAGCCGAACAAAGAGAAGCTCGGTACACCTCCGTAAATATCTCGAAAACCGGAAGAGGAGTCCTCAATAATGTTTCGACGAACGGTGGTCGACGCGAAGCTTATAAAGAATCTTCTGCCTTCAATAAATTCGATTTCGAAAACGAGACTCGTAAAATTCGGTCGGGTCTACAGGGTGACACCGAAATTACGTATACATTTACTTACATGCTAGTTTTTTTTTTTTTTAATATGTAACGTCGTTTTGTCACGTAACTACTTCCTGGCAGAAAGTTTAAAAATGGAGTATGAGAAGCGAGGTCAGAAATTAAAATATGTAGGAAAAATAGTGCCTGGGCCAGTTATGAAATGGACTTGATGATATGAACCCTTTTAAAACCTTTTAGGGGGTTTACTTTTGACGAGTCTACCACGAATAATATTACCATATTTGTATTTAATGTATTTTTGTATGACTTATTGTGAATAAAATATTAATATGAATATGAATATAAATATATGGAAGGGGCGCTTTAACCCAACCTGTCAATTTTGACATATTTCGGGTGTAGGTCTGGGCGAAAGCATCACTTTTTTGTCGGACAAGTTTACCACAAGGTTTTTTATGCAATTTTATAACATTGTAATATAGTTGTAAAAAATATATAACACACTATAAGTCAATTATTGCTGGTTTTTGAGACATCAGCAGTATGTTGATATACTCATTAACAATTAAAAGTAAAGAAAATAATAATATTTTGGTTCTAAGTGTTTTTAAAAAATTCTGTCACTGTCAGAGTGACAAATAATATAATAACAAGTAATTAATAACCTTCCATTGTAAGAACAACTAGAGGGTATGTCAGCAATTTAGTTTATTTTGGAAACATAGTTACTAAATTGCATTTAAAAACAACAATATGTCAATTATGGCTCACTTTAGAGTTAGTAAATATGTATCTAAAATAAAGTAAATAACTGACTTACCTATTAGTAGTTGTGACAACGAAAGGTAATTAATTACATGTTATTATATTATTTGTCATTCTGACAGTGACAGTATCATTTAAAAATAATTAGAACCAAAATATTATTTTTAATTGTTAAAGAGTATATTAGCATACCGCTAAAATCTCAGAAATCAGCAAAAATTGATGTAAAGTGAATTATATGTTTTTCATGCAGAATTTAATACAGATTTTAAATTTTTTAAAACATATAGGGTGTTTCATTTAAAAAACTTACTAGACAATAACATTTATGTTTTTAAGACACCTTGTATATTAACTAGTACTATCAGTAAAAAGCGTATATCCAAATACACATTTTTTATTTTAAGTTTATTTTTGTATCTTGTACAAGAGCGAAGTAATTTAAGGTATAAATAGAGTTTGGACACCCTGTGTAGATAAAAAATTCGTCCTTTGTTTGAATTTATTTCAAAAAATATTTTTATATATATATATATATATATATATATATATATATATATATATATATATATATTTGTGATAACGACGCATATAATATAGTTTAAATTTTTTGACAAAGGCACCCAAAAATTTAATTTAAGGATTAAAGCTTTAGAAGTAAAGTTTCATGTTTAGATAAGCTATTTTAACAGGAATATTGTAATTTAAGGATGTATTCTAGTCTAGAGACACAAATTTTAAACATTTTTTGCCAATAAATAAAACAAAAGCAACTGATTTTTGTACAATTTATTTTTTTTATCATTTTTCTATTCATATATTAAGAGTACACAAAAATTAATTTCAAGAAAAAAAATATGAAGTTATGCGTCGTTAAAGTGGAGAAAGAAAAAAACGCCATGTCCCCGTCGGCGTCGCCATGATTTCTAACCTCATGATGATTAAAAAAAAATGATGGATTCTTGAATAATATGAATGTCGTTATCGCGTGAACCACCAAAACTGAAAAATAATGTTTTTCCATAAAATGGCGGCTTCTTAAAATAAAGGTCGATTGTTTTACTACTTTTTAAGCTTACTTGAATTTTTTAAAAATATAACAAATTTATAATTTTTAGCTGTTGTTTGTTCACGCGATAGAGAAATATGAAGAATATTCATGCCAAATTTTAAGTAAATCGGTTGACTAGAACTTGAGTTATAGTTTCCAGAAAAACCCGTTTAAAGTTTTACGTTAAGTTTCAGGCAGCGTAACTGCAAGAATGTTACATAAAACATACGTTCTTTTAATTAGCCATCCCAGCTTCCTACATGATGTAGTAATACTAGAATTATTATGGAAGGAAGGAGAGAGAGTAACTCATACGGTTAGCTCGTCCTCCAATGACCTATTGTTAGAGTCGTCCCCTCAAACCGGTCTAGTTGTCATGACACTTAAACGGCTGTAACTTTAAAAATAATTCGTTTTTTACGATCCTTTTAGGAAGATATTCTTATTAAATATCTAATGTATTATATAATATAGTATAAAAACAACAAATTTTTCAATTTTTAGACCTTCTTAAGATTTATTTGATTTGTTTCTGGACATGTAAAAAACAGGAATAAAATAGCATGTAGTAAAATAAAAATATACACATGCAACACATGCATGGAATTCGCCTGTACGGTCCAGTGCGCACTGAGCACCATATCGACGGTGAAGATTCACGTTTTGACGAACCCATAGCGAATAGACTGGATGATTCCATCTTTCCTGATATTTTTTCGGTATGGTACACACGACTAACATTGCAAAACCTGCGAATGGTATAACAAAGAATAAAGGATATTAAAATTTCTTTACTCTTTACTCTATGTAATTTTACAACTTGCGCGTAAAGAATTTTACAGTAATTAATCTAATGGTGTACTTTATTGCACCAATTAAAAGTTAAGAGTTTTAAAACTACTTTTAATTAAAATTGTTTAACCTATAAATTATTAAATTCTTATTTTTAAAAGCAAAATATTACATAAAAATACAAACACATCAAAATAATTTGGTAGACTTAAATGCATTGGGTTTAGTTTCAATATCAGTATCTCTTGTTTCTTTTTTTTTTCAAGAAAATGCTTTTATTGTATTACATGCTTTTGTCTTTGATGTTGTGCTAATGTATTTAATTGTATATTTCTAAAATACCTACACCAATTTTATAGAAACTCAAAGAATAAAGTACTTTGTTGGATAATATATCACATTAACTATTGTCCCGAGGTGTATTCTAGAGGGTGGGCCAAATTAAACTTGCACATTTTAAGTCACATAACTTTTTATCTGTTTCGCCTATCTATTACGGGACTTTTTCCAAAATGATGCATTTAACCTCGTTGCAAATCGGATTTAGCTACAATTAGGCTAATACGTTTTTCTTGTGGACAAATTATGAGAAATAATTCAGTAAAAGCAAATCTGTTAATAATTTGAGAATTCAGAAATTATGATTATTTTTGATAAATGATGCGCATGCATTTCTGACGCTAATACAACTTAACAGTAAATTAATCAAAATTAAACGTATAGGCCTAATTGTGGATAAATTCGATTTCTTTTGCAACGAAGTTAAATTCATCCTTTCGGAAAAAGTGCCGTAAGTTTGGTCTTGACTAAATCTATTTGACCAAAATTGATAAACCTAGAGAAAACGTAATTAAAAAGATAGGCATAAAAAGTTATTAGTTAAAAAGTGTGCAAGTTCAATTTGGCCCACACTGTAGACACTATTAACAAACAAATAACGATATTATCACAATCAAATACGATTTTCACCTAAGACCGTCACAGCATACCAAGGACATCCTTCTGCTAAGATATTTTAGTAGAAGAAATCGGTTTTTAAATAAATGGTGATGTTTTCTTTAAGATTGGTGTGCAAAATATACCGGCGCGCCTAATTAAGGGTTAACAATTTAATAGAGCATATATATAAGTATTTGGATTCAACAATACTTTATTTATTGTTTTATTTTTTCAAAGCGTATCAAATTTTCCAATTAGTTTTAATATAAAAAGTTTTATATTTATTTTTAGCCATCATAAAATTAATTCATTTATGTAAGAAACTGTATTGGAAAAGAATACCTGAGGTTCCGAATATCAAAAATTAAATGTTTTGTCAAAAGAGTTTTTAATTTGAATTTTTATTAGTCAGTCTATTAATCTAAATATCACCAAACACTAAAAATATTTCATCATTTAGTCTAAGAATGAGAAGCGACCTTCAACTATCTGTTAATAGTGGCGAAGAGAATAACTGTTTTATATCAAATATAATATTGAAATAAAATTGTCTGCAATGAGTTTCCTTAAATAAATCTTAATATTTTTAAGTCACCATGTATATTGTCACTTTTTTATTTTTTAGATTTTTTTCATGATAGCACTAATATCGTTGACAATATCGCAAATTGGCATATCTCAAAAAATGGGAAAATTGACTTGAGCCGATAATAATGCTTAAAAAAGAAGCTTATTAATATCACGAATTGGCAAAAGTTAGATTTTAATAGCTTTAAAGTTCTAGAATTATAATAATAACTAATTAAATTGAAGATATGCTCTATATTGGTTAGGCGGATTCATTTATTGGATGGTCTTTTTGTTAGGTACATGCCTGGAAAGAAAGGGACCGCTTCGCTCCTGGTCCCGGGGTATACGAGCTGACCCTGTTCAGCCCTATTGACCCCTATGAACTTGCCGGTCGCCTGAAATAAAATAAAAGAAAACCCCCCAAAAACCCAAAAATTCGAATTAAAAACGACGTTTCGGTGGCAAGTCTGCCAGTAAAATTTAAATGAAAATACCAAAAATGTTATTTATAAAATACCTTGCGAATGCAATAAGTTTTATATAGGTGAAACTTGTAGACCATTAGCTAAACGCATAAAAGAACACATATGATACATTAAAAACACAGAATTTCATAAATCAAAAATCTGCCAACACGCATTTGATAACAATCACAGAATAAACTGGGATGCTTCTAGTATTTTAGCAAAGGAAACTTGTTCTAAAAAACGCAAAATCAAAGAAAGTGCGTACCTATATATTATTAAATAAAGATAATTGTGTAGCATCAATTTCAGTTAATTTAAATAATACTTGGTTGCCTTTGCTCGATACTGAAGTATCTTCAGGAAAGCTAAAAATCAATTAACTCATTACCTTTTTTGTCTTACAAATAATAAATACACCAGTTACTAATGTCACTCATGATACATATGTCAAACTATTTTCAGTATGAGATTCCAAAAACACAAAATTTAATAATTTAATTTTAAAATATTAGTTAGTTTTTTATTTTTATTTTTAAGTTCATTTTTAACTTGACAACGGTGGCAGACTTGCCACTGAAACGTCGTTTTTAATTCAAATTTTTTGGGTTTTTGGGGGTTTTCTTTTATTTTGTTTCAGGCGATCGGCAAGTTCATAGGGGTCAATAGGGCTGAACAGGGTCAGCTCGTATACCCCGGGACCAGGATCGAAGCGGTCCCATTCTTTCCAGGCGTGTACCTAACAAAAAGACCATCCAATTACTAATTAATTTAAAATTTACCTTCTTAAAAGGAGTCGCGCAAAAAAACCCTAAAACACTCTTTTAAATTGAAAAAATTGAGATACGCCACTTTGTGATTGTGACGAAAATAATAAATAATTTTTTCCCAATTGTGAAAATTTTAAACTTTTAAAAAATATAACACTTGCCTAACAGATGTGGTGAACTAATAATATAACATTCTGCACAACGCAACGTCACGAATATTATTACATCTAAAGTTTCTTCTCTATGTGGCTATTCAAGTCACGGTAATAGGCGACGAAAGAGTTTCTTTCTTTGTGATTGTCGGCATCAAAGAAATATCTTTTTTATGAGAGAGGGAACTTTTTGTGAACCTAAATGTTAGGGTTTAAAGTGTTTTTCTTTCCTATGTTTATATTTTTTTGGATGTGATGATCTCTAAATTTTAACTCAAATCACCCAATAATGGTTAAAAAGGGAGTTGTGAAAAGTCTATTTGATAGAATTAAAATATTTTGTTCTAATGAAAATATAAACACTGAAAAAGATTTTTGCAAGATATTCTAATTAAAAATAATTATCCTCTTGATTTTATCAACAAATGATTTCTTGAATTTGATAATTAAAACCAAAGACAAAATCAAAATAGACCTATTACAAATTTATTTTTACCATACATTCCCGGCCTATCAAATAAAATTCAACGAATAGGAAATAAATTTAATATTCGCACAATGTTTAAAATACAAAACACTATAAGATCTCAATTAACAAAAATAAAACCACACAACATAAATAAAAGTTCAAAAAATGTTGTCTATAAAATACCTTGTGAATGTGATAAATTTTATATAGTTAAAACTTGTAGGCCATTAGCTAAACGCATAAAAAACACAAAACATACTAAAAACACAGAATTTCACATATCTAAAATTTGTCAACACGCATTTGAAAACAATCACAGAATAAACTGGAAGGATTCTAGTATTTTGGCAAAGAAAACTTGTTCTAAAAAACGCAAAAATAAAGAAAGTGCATACATATTTTTTAATAAAGATAAATGTGTAGCATCTCTGCTAGATGCTGAAGTCTCTACAGGAAAACTCGAAATCAACTAGCTTATAACTTTTTTGTATTATAAATAATAAATACACCAGCAATCAGTTATGTACGTCACTATGACACTATAACCAAACAAACTTATTTGACATTTAATGTCAAAGGTTTTCAGAATTTCCTTAACAAAAAGCTAAAAAGTTTAATTTTTAAACCTAAATAATAGTTAATTTTTAAGTTTTTAATTTTAATTTAATTTTATCTTGACAACGGTTGCCACCGAAACGTCGATTTTTAGTTTTTTATTTACTTACTTTTAATTATTGGAATTTTTGTTTTTTTTTAATATAACATGGCGCGTACCCAAAAAATAACAACTAATAATCTCTAGTATTGTAAGATAATTTGTTTTTTGTTTTGTCTGCCACTAATCGTACCGCTTTCAATATTAAAGCTGGATTTATAGATTGACGTTACTGTTTTCGTTTGCCATTTGACGTTTTCAGTTAAAAGATGAAATAACAAATTTGCATTTGTCAAATTATAGTTTCTGTTTACCGTTTTCATATAACATATTAAAAACCGAAACGTCAAGCGGCGACCGGTAACAAAAACGTCAATCTATAAATTCAGCTTTCTGTCTTTATAGGTATCGCGTTACGATCTTAATAAGTCCTTAAAAATGCAAAATAACCAATATAAGAGAATTGTCCCATAAGTTGATCATTATCTTTATGTTTATTGTTATAGTTTTATTAAATGTCATTTGCATAGACGGTAAAAATCGTAATATAAAATCTTAATGTTTTAATTAAAGGCCACGTTACATGGTACTGGAGAATATTTAAGTAGCTGTACTCACACCCACCAAAAGAGTTTACCCGTAAGGTTTATTACTGTAAACACTAGGTATAGAACACATTATTAAAAAAATTAGTAAGAACCTTCAAATGTTTTAAAAACAAATCCTAAATAAAGCACTTCCGTCGCACCACTTTAATATCGAAAAAAAAATTAACACTTAAACAATTTTAATGTCAGCAAACCATAACTGAGAGAAAACCAGGGTTAAATATACTGGGTTAAGCATTTTTAAACAAACTGAATATTTATACACAGAGAATTAAATAAATAAGAAAGTTGGGTAAAATATAAATATAACTCTTTATTACTAAAAAAGTTCTAGTTACGGCGATAAATCGTACTAAAGTAAATTCGTTTTTTGAGAGTAAAAATAGTTCCTGTGGTATAATTGTAAATGCTAAAAATAGTTTCCATGGTCCCAGAAATCCAATAAAGGTTGTAAATCTAAGGACATTGACGGCCTCGTGTCGTTAGATGTAGTTTTGGTTTGATGTCAGATTTAGAGGTTCAGACCTGAACTATAGAAAACAAAACTTTTGAGAAATTTATTTAGCTAGTGGTTAAGAGTAGGCTGAAGATAAAGCAAAAATAACAACGAATTTGTGTTTAATTAAGACTTAAAAATGTATTAAAAAATGTATATCGCATGTCACTTTTTCATACTTTATAAAATCGAATAGGTGTGACTGTGTGGAAGTGAAATTATAAGGGAAAGAAATGAAACTAGCACAAAATACAACAGTTTTATGTCTTTTTTTTTTAGTCGCAGAAACCTGAAGAAAACACATTGTGGCCTGTAATTCACATACCCCTGTTTAGTAAGCTAATATCAAAACATACCTATAATCAAAATATACCAAAAAATTGAAAATAAAGGATAACATTAGTTTAAAAAACATATATATTATATTGGACTAAGAAATGTATTATATTATGGTTTTCATTTGCATTTTTGCTGTCTCAACACAAAACCGTGTTTAATTTTGCTTAATCGCTCGTTAGTTTAAAAAAATCGCTAAAGAAAAACATAATAAACTAATATTTTTGTTTTTGTATGTATCGGAAAAAAATGACCGGATAGTTAAAATCTAACCATGGAATAGTAAAAAAAAGGCAAACATACGTATAGTCCCTGGGCCAGTAATAAAATCGACTTCATGATAAGAACACTTTTAAAACCCAGTCTGTCAATGTCAAATGTTTCGCGTGTCGGGCTGGGCGGACGCGTCACTTTTTTGTCGGACAAGTTAACCACCATGTTTTAAATGCTATTTTAAAACATTGTACCAAAACTCGTAAGGGTTACAGTCACATAACCCGCCTTGTCCGATACCCAAAACATGTGTTTGCTTCTTATGGTTTCATGACTGTAACCCTTACCATTTTTGGCAAAATGTTTAAAAATTGCATACAAAACATTGTGGTAAACTTGTCGGACAAAAAGTGAAGCTTTCCCCATTCCGACACCCGAAACATTTGACATTAACAGGCTGGGTTGAAGCGCTGCTTCCATATATGGCGGTATGAATATTCATGTTAGACTCGTCAAAAGGGCTTAAAAAGGTCTTATCATGAAGTCCATTTCATTACTGGCCCAGAGATAGTAAAAGTAAGTATATATATTTTGTTTGTGGATCAAACGTTTTATTCGTAGAGTACTGAATCAATCAGTTTAAGGGCACCACGCTGTTAACGTTATTATTTTATTGTAAATAACCCAGGCGCCTAATTAAAAAAATATATCTACGTTATTTATATTACATATTAAGAAAAGTACCAATTTAAAAATATTTTTCATCTGTAGATATATTAAGTTTACGAGGAATATTAAAATTGCCCGACTTGCTCCGAGGTGTGTGTTTATTCTGCGGGACAAGATCATTTTGCATTATATGGCTGCCCGGCTACCGTCGACCCGGTATAAATTAAAGATTTTATTAAACTTCTGTGACGTTTCTAGTAATTGAAAACGAATTTACAATCGTTTTAGTATGACAATTCCTAGAATTGTTGCCTACGCGCCCATACTCTTAGGACGCTAAAGAAATATAACGTCGTTTGATGTTTTTATTATGGTTAAATTAGAAATTAAAGTGTCATCCGACTTGCTTAAAATAATTAATGTGACGACAAATTTGTAGGTGTTTAACCTTAGCGAAATAATTTGGATTGTTTTAACACGGGAGGATTTTGTTGTCTGTAGTTAATTTCGCAAATATCTCGGCTGGCTGATTTTTTGATATGTTGTTCTTTCTCCTCTTTTGGGCTGCTTCCAGACTTGCAACAATTCGCCGCGTCGAATAGCTTGCCACATAACCCCACATAGCGCGAACGTGGACGTGGACGGAATTCACGTTGTTCCAAAGGCTTGGGAAATGATTCCACGGTGATTCAGAGCTTGTAGGTTTTTTGCGTCAAAGGAGCGCGCGAATAAGTTGGCTTGTTTGGACGGATGTTTGGCTAATTGTTGCAAGTCTGGACGCAGCTTTAGGTAGATCCTCAGCTGTCTGGCGGTAGCGGTTGCGTTGGCGCCCAGCTGTGACCTCTACATTTAGAGCTTTCATTGATATGTCAAAAAATGCAGACTTTGGTCATATATAATCATTCCAAGTTTCATCAAAATATACCAAACGGTTCAGAAGTTAGAAGGGGGACGACTGTATAATTAGCAATGATAAAAGTGTCTGGCAATAAAAACAAATATGTTTGGTAAACCTATCTAAAAACAAGAAATTAAAAATAAGGTTTCCTAAAATGTTTGCAAAACATTGTTTTACCTGTACAGGTAAGATGCGAATTAATAAACTCAACCACTACCGCCTGCCAGACAGCCCAGGGTCTATCCAATAGAGAAAGGAGAACAACATATGAAAAAATCAGCTAACCTAAAATTATTTGTTGAAAACGTTGCTACGTCCCATACTAATAGCCCTTAAGCCCCTGAACTCGCATTGTTTAAAATATGTTGATAAAACATTAACCTTCGTTCAGCAAGGTAAAAACGGACTAAATAAATCACTTGAGTAGAAACCGGTATAGTTGCATCCAGATTTAATTCATTCTGAAAACAATAGCGCAAAGTACACAAAAAATGATAAAGTAAACAAATGTTTTCGAAAGCATATAGCCTTTGACAGAGCCTGATTACATATTAACACGTAACAAGTACTTAAGAAACACTCTCTTATTTCGTCTCTGGCCTGCCATAAAGCCTGTTGCGCGTGGCGCACTCATTGGGTTGAATATTTCTTGCTTCAATAAATCACTATTTACAAAAGAGTTTGTTAACTTTATCATTTTTTGTGTACTTGGCAGCATCGCTTTCAGAATGAATTAAATCCGGTTCCATCTATATATCACAATCATGTCGTATTAGATCGGACGTTTGTTATTAAATGTTTGATTCATTGGTTGCATGTAAATAAAACCCTCACAATTGTAACATCCTGGTGCGTAACGGATAGGAAATCCAATGTTAATTTTAAAACCTTTGAATATTGGCTCCCCTTTTTTTACAGCAAAATTGTATTGGACTATATAAAATACGTTGATAAGATAAGCTCACGTACTAACTTTTGTTATTTTTTTGTAAGCCAATTGAATGTTATTTAAAAAAACCGTTTGTAAATTTTTTTGTTGTGACAAAGACATTATATTCTTTACGGTGTCTATCAGATATGCAACTTTTATATCATGATGTATGAATTTTTGAGTGCATTTCTTTAATGTGTTTCCCCGCCCTTTTATTTTTTATGCGATCAAATTAAGAACTTTGAACTTTATGATATAAGTAATATTAATTCATAAGTACTATATTTTATAGTGAACTTGACAGATGAAAATTTCAAGATCGCTGCTGGATGGCATCTTGGAAAAAAATTAAATGGAAAGGATGGTATCACATCGTTTTAAAGCTCTTGACGAGTACTTTATACCTTTTGAATATACAGGGTGTCCCAACTCTATTTATACACGAAATAACTTAGCCCCTGTACAAGATAACAAAAAACTTAAAATAAAAATTGTTATTTGGATACACTTTTTTTATTCACAGGACTAGTTAATATACAAGTTGTCTCCAAAACAATTTTTTCAATTTCAATTAGGTTTTTTTTAAATGGAACACCCTATATATTTTAACATATTTTGACTCTCCTATAAATTCTACATTAAAAATGTATAACCAGGGCCGTATTAACTGTATGAGGCGCCCTAGGCTAGAATTCCCGGAGCGCCTATTTGGCACAAAAAAATTTGAAGAGCAAAAAAATAAAAGTCATTTTTCCCACTTTCTTAAAAACTCCCCTGTCTGGCGCCTATTTTTTCATGGCGCCCTAGGCTGTAGCCTAGTCAGCCTAATGGATAATACGGCACTGTGTATAACATAATATACGTCAGTTATTGCTAATTTTTTAGATATCCGTATTGAAAACATTGGTAATTTTAAATTATTAGTAATATGTTCAACAAAACTGGATTTATCCATCATATTATCATATTATTAAATTAGCTTTATATGATTATTTTATGTAAAGTTGGTAAGCCTAATTAAAAAGGGTAGGATTTCTTATAAATATTTTTTTTCTGAAAATAGCGATTTTCATATTTTTACCGCATGTCACTCGCCTAACGAGACATCAGTAGCTAAAGCAGGATCCTGCAATACAAAACATGTTTCGTTAAACGACTGATAAACATATTTTGATTGATCACTTTTATGTCTGATGAATGAATTTAATTAATTAAAAGCAGGATACTGACATAAGTTGGCGGTAAATATTGCTGATTTCTTTAGATTGTCGAACGAGGGAAAAGATGACCAAATATACGTTTTAGAAACTGCCGAGAAAGCCGCACATTTTTCTCAGTAAACTTATAAGGTAAAAGATTAAATTGACTATAAAACTTATTATAATAATAGGCTTAGATGAATTATGCAGAATTTGACAGAACTTAGCACCTGAAATAATCAAATATACAGGGTGTTCTCCAATTAATGGTACATAGAGACGCTACAGCTGTTGGCTGGTATGCTGGATGTGCAGGATGGCTTAAAAAGACTTGTTGCCAAATTGATATTTAGGGTATTTCCTAACTACGATGCGAATATTTAAAGATCGATTTCTTATGTCATGTCTGAAGATAAGTTCCTATAAACATATGTCCGAGTTGCCTTGTTTTTGAGATACAGGACGTTAAAGTTTTTAAAAAAGTCAGTTTTTTTTATAAATATCTTAAATACTCTTAAACCCATTTGGTTGAAATTTGGTACATTTGTTTAATGCGATAAGAACTTAAAGCTCTAACTAAAAGAGTTTATTAGATCGAGTGGCATCTTAGTGGGCACCTCACCCAATATTAAGAGAAAAATATACGCCGGTGATAACAAAGTTGCTTTATATCGGAAAATGGGCCGTTTTGTTTTTAAGCTAATCGAATGAATGGCAAAGATAAAAGCAGTCTGCATGTGTAATAACTTTATTTGTTTACTAGTTATTTGCAAACCAAATATCCAAATGGGTAAAAATATGGTCGGTCACCCTGTATTACAATAAAAAACGTAATAAGTAAAAATTACATATTTATTTTATTGTCTCTATAGTGAACCTTGTAATTGTAATTTAATAATTTAAATTCCTATTGTACAAGGTATCCAAAAAGTCAACAATAGTACTCTAAGCGCTAATGGAACAATTTATAGTTATTCAGAAAAACTTAAAATGACCTTGAAATTGTGGCTTAGTATAATAATAAAATTTGTCAAAATCCAATATTCCGGAAGAAAAATATCAGAAAACAACAAAAAAAAATACAGAACAGTGTAATAATTATAAAAATTTATTGCTAAGGACATACTAATTTATTATTCATTGAAGTAAACGCACATAATGTCGAGCTTTCTAACCTCTTTTAGTATCTACGAGGCAAATACAAAATACAAGATAATTTTCCCGAATAGAATGCAATCAATGGGGTATTAATTTTCCTCCCGGACGTCCAAGAATGGTGCGGTGTAATTCTGATGTTCAATTAGCTCTGGTCGAGCTGTAACTTAATAGAGCCGATTTGAAATTTCCTACACAGTGACTACATTTGTAGCCGATTAACGTCGTTAATTTTGGCTGATACACATATCATTCTGTGTAGAGTCAGTGGCGGAACCGAAACATTTTAAACATTTTTTTTGTTGTTAACGTATGATATAAAAATGGTTTGAAATATTTTAATATTGTTTTTAACACGCTTTTATTAACTTGGGTTGTAACTATCTATCTATCAATCTGGCTATCTATGTAACGGAATCTTTGAGCCTAATTTTAACCAACTTCCAGCTATTCGATTTCTTTGAAACTTTGCACACTTATTAGTGACCCATGACAATGCAATAATCTGCAAAAAGTATCCCGTTATCTTGTTTTTAATCGCCAGGAAAAAAAAATCCATTATATTATAAAAACAACACCTGGGTTGCCATCTGTTGGCAATATTTCAAACTTTGCCACTCAATGGAGAAGAAATTTTTTAGTGGGTTGCCATCTGTTGGCAACATTCCAAACTTTGACTGGGTTGCCATCTGTTGGCAACATTTCAAACTTTGCTACTAAATGGAGAAGAAATTTTTAGTGGGTTGCAATCTGTTGGAAACATTACAAACTTTGCTACTCTTGTTCACTAAAAATTTTTTTCGCCATTTTGTCAAGAGTAGCAAAAACTAAAAAATGAAAAATAATTAATAGTTTAAAAAAACTATTGTCATTTCATAGTAAAAAGCGTGGGGTGTTTAATATATTAAATGTTATAATTGTTATATTTGCCAATATCTATGATGGAAAAGTTATGAAAAAATAGTAAAATGCACCCCACGCTTTTTACTATGAAATGACAATATTTTTTTAATGAAAAATTATTTTCTAATTTTTAGTTCGGTTGCATATAAAAGCGTGTTTTTTAGTTTTTTAAACTATTAATTATTAATTCGTCACTATTAAAAAATAAACTAGGGTATCCTTAATTCCATGTCTTTATCAATTTTTATTTCTCGAAGCGCGAAATTTCTCTGTCCCTGATAAAAAACAGAAAATATCTATGACTGAATTGCATTGGTACCTATTTTATTAATTTTAACTAACTTCTATTGGGTAGGTACCTTGGTAGTAGGTTTCTTGCAAATAAATTTTGTCCTAAAAAAGTCTGCCGCACCCTATGTATCTTGGACAACCGCGATTATTTTTAAAATAAAAATGAACATGGTGTAGTCTGCACACTATCGGTAAGTCGGTATTCTTGGTAAATGATTGCGACCGATTGTCATTATCATTATTATTATTATTATAACTGTCGGCTTAGTCGGCCGACTTTCGTTAAGGAGAGTGATTGGCTTCCTCTCGAAAAACCATAGATAACCAACATTTAGATCCGTAGTGGCTAGAAGCATATTTCAGATTTTTACAACCTTGCGCAGTAAATAAATGCTCTCCTTACGTTGTCTTTATAGTTACCGTACTTCGAACATGCTTTGAACGGGCAACCCAGACAAGGCGTTGATAAATTCTTTCCGATAATGCGGATAGTCTGCTTAGGACCCACGCGTGCACCCCGGGATGACTGGTACCCAAGTGCACAAACACATATTTTCGCCCATGAAGAGTAACTTTTTATTTGCGCAGGTTATAACCTTGGCAATCTATTCAGATCAGTACAGATACCAGTTCTTTGGACAACCGTGAGCATTAAAAAGAAAAAAAATGTATGTTCTATCAGACAGTTTAAAGCTCAAAAAATATCCTTCGTACAACCTGTCCATTGGAAAACCAGTTACTTGAATAATAGAATGGTTGTCCCTAGAATAATTTGAGTGTCCTTGGAATATGGTAATATGGCTTAATAATTGAGAAGATAGTTAGCTCTGTTGGTAGTTACCCTATTTACTGATCCTAGTGTTGTTTTTAAACCTCTTGTGTAATCACCATTACTTTTTTTTGCTTTTAATAGATATTTTATTTTAAAACTATTTACTCATATAAAATTTTAGTTGAGCAAAAAATATTTTTAAATTCCTTCATCCCTTTTTGGATCTTTTATTTCTTTATCCTTAACAGTATGTATATGTTAGAAAGATGTTATGAACCACCTACCATATTAGTGTGGCTGGAATAAACTAAACTGGCTAATAATACAAAATAAAAGCAATTTTGGTGTATATTTAAATTTTACTCACTGTACCTTTTGAAATATGAATTCCTCCGGCACTGCATGAATCCAACCTGCGCGGCCAATAAAAACGATGTGTTTTGTATTTTAATGTATTGCAGATTGTATGTATAATGTTGCGACATGTTTGTATGGGCAGAAAAAATCGCCCCGTATAATGCGACAATTTCGATTTATAATGGTTAAACTATTTTCTATTGTTCGAAAGTATTTTTGCGGCATAAGTTGGCGCGTAAGAATTTTTGAACTTGTTCTATCAAACAATGAACAATTAGAAGCGGAAAAAAAATTGTATAATGAATTTTAAACAGATCGTGTTGGTGTCTTTCAACTTTGTGTGTTTTACTAATTACAGGGAAAACCCTTATGGTTGTGTTAAACGTTGGTGGGTATTTTAAAGAGGTGATTGTTTAAAATGCCCGCATTTCTGTTAAGTCTATAGCCGGTGTTCGTCACAAATGGCTTCCCTCCATAACTTTTTACCTTTAAAGATAGTAAAAATAACATTTGGTATGACGATATTTGACATTTTATAACTTAAATGCATTTTGGAAAAAGAAACCTTTTCAAAAATACCGCCTGTGTAGTAATCAATTATTCGAATTAACTTCTCTTTTACAATGTGGTAACGAGCCACCCTAGGTTTATGTGAAAAAAAAAGAATGACCATAGGTATAATTTTACTTGGCCTGAGAAGTAGTAAAAACAAAAGACGATAAATTTTTTTTCTTTGTTACTTGTCCTAAACCATTTTACCTTAAATTAAAAAAAAATCCATTTTCTATACAATGCATTTAAATTTAAACGAGCCACCCGGCATAATAACGTTATTTGTACACTCCTAAAAATATCCTCAAGCAGGAAGATTTTCGTTTTTAGAGGGACACATTTGTGTCAAAATTAACTATTTTATTGTTATCCCCTTCCTTTATCCACACAAATGTCAATTGGAAAAAATGAAAAATAACTTTTTATTTTTTAAATATCAAAGTTATATTTTGAGTACAACGACACTGATTTTGCTAGTTTTTGACATGTAACTTGTTTAATTTTTATACTAGAGTGCTGTATAAGCAATAAAATGGCAATTTTTGTAGTTTGCAGTAGTAGATAATAACAATTTTTAAAATATATTTACACCAAATACTGCATATCTGTTATTTTTCAATATCTTTACTACTTTTTCCTAATAAACTGTTTTAAAATGCGCTTTTTACTTTAAAGCTATTAAACTTTTTAGGCTTTTGCACTTATGAAGAAAATTACTGCGCGCTCGTTAATTGACTGAAATATTAGAATAAAAACTTGATGTCAATCTTGAATGGGTTCCGAAAGAAATTGATGATATTGTTTTACTACGGAGTCGGGAAAAACTGTAGGCAAAGTCAAGAAGTTATTACGAACTTCCGCAAACTGTAAAGATAGGCAAACCGCACTGCGTCCCGCTTCACTGAAACCAAAGAACGCGTGACAATTTTTTCCGCTGACTTCGTCCATAACGATGTCTAAAATATGGAGTGACTTGATCACTTTCTTTTTAGTAAAAAGGTGATTTTTCTTTACAGCTCACAAAATTATTTAACTTTTAGAACAAACCGGCACAGTGGATTATCTCAGCAACCGTCATATATAAATAACCGAACTTTATGCCAAGGGTTAACTAAACATAAATAATTCAGAAATTATATTTGCAAGGTTGCTAAGTTTATACTTTTCTAAATAGGTTAGTGAATTTTAAATTTTAAATGGAATACCCTATTTTTATTATTGTAATCAATTGCTTGTATTTACTTTATTATGACCTGATATTATCGTTTTTTTGCTCCTGTTAATTTCGGAGATATGGCATAATGCTTTTTTGAAATTAATACAAAAACGGCTATGTGTGGTCAATAATCTAATGAAACGATCCAACCAATATTCGTCAAAATTAGTACAGGGGTTGAAACTGGACCTTCTTAATTCATAAATAGAATTTAAAAGAAAGGTCAAGAAAAGGGAATATTAAAATTTAATTATAAAACATCGCAAATGCAATTTCTAAATTTAAAATGTCCAGTTACTCCCTTGTAATAATTTTGACGAATTTCAGTTGGATTATTTTTGAGATAATTGACCATACTTAGTCATTTTTGTATTCAAACTTAATGCCATATCTTCGACACTGACAGGAGTAAAAAAATGATCAAATATGAGGTCATAATAAAAATGATGTAAGCAATTGATTACAATAATAAAAATGAGATATTCCATTTAAAATTTTAAAATTACCTAACTTACAGAGGAAACTATAAACTTGGCAACCTTGCAAATATAATTTAATGTAATAGAGAAAGGATCGGTATTTTAACTTTCAAAGTTGTCTATTTTGCCACATTTGCTAGCATTAACTTTTAGGGTTCCTATAAGTACCTTATAGTGAAGTTTTATTTTTGTACCAGATAACGCAGTATGTTGTTACACCAGAGAATAGTTATTTATGAACAAGTGTATAAAGTGATACTTTTTTTACGAATGGAAAGTTTGACAGCACGAGCCGTTAGGCGAGTGCGGCAATCCCATGATTAATAAAAAAACACTTTATTTTTTCCACGACCGTATTAAAATTTCCCAAAATACTATTTATACATGTTTTATTTATCTAGACTTATTAATTCTAATTTTGGCAGCACAGCCATTATATTGCAACATACGTCATAGCCTTCCTATTTTTAACACGCTTTTATTAACTTGGGTTGTAACTATCTGGCTATGTAACGGAATCTTTGAGCCTAATTTTAACCAACTTCCAGCTATTCGATTTCTTTGAAACTTTGCACACGTATTAAGGACCCATGACAATGCAATAATCTGCAAACAGTATCCCGTTATCTTTTTTGGATCGCCAGGAAAAAAATTCCATTATATTATAAAAACAACACCTAGGCTGCCATCTGTTGGCAACATTTCAAACTTTGCTATTAAATGAAGAAGAAATTTTTTAGTTTTTACACAATTTGGTTAGTTGCACCATTGGTGTTCAATTTTTATGAACAATAAAAATTAATAAGTTCTTTTACACAATTGGGTTAGTTGCACCATTGGTGTTCAATTTTTATGAACAATAACAGTTAATAAATGCCGTTAACACGCTTTTATTAACTTGGGTTGTAACTATCTGGCTATGTAACGGAATCTTTGAGCCTAATTTTAACCAACTTCCAGCTATTCGATTTCTTTGAAACTTTGCACACGTATTAAGGAAACATGACAATGCAATAATCTGCAAACAGTATCCCGTTATCTTTTTTGGATCGCCAGGAAAAAAAATTCCATTATATTATAAAAACAACACCTAGGTTGCCATCTGTTGGCAACATTTCAAACTTTGCTATTAAATGAAGAAGAAATTTTTTAGTGGGTTGCAATATATTGGCAACGGTCCAAACATTGCCTGGATTGCCATCTGTTGGCAAAATTTCAAACTTTGCTATTTAATGAAGAAGAAATTTTTAGTGAGTTGCAATCTGTTGGAAAAATTTTTAAAATTTGCCACTCTTGTTCATTAAAAAAATTTTCGCCATTTGTCAAGAGTAGCAGAAACTAAAAAATGAAAAATAATTAATAGTTTAAAAAACTAAAAAACACGCTTTTATATGCAACCGAACTAAAAATTAGAAAATAATTTTTCATTAAAAAAAATATTGTCATTTCATAGTAAAAAGCGTGGGGTGATAAATATATTAAATGTTATAATTATTATATTTGCAAATATCTATGATGGAAAAGTTATGAAAAAATAGTAAAATGCACCCCACGCTTTTTACTATGAAATGACAATATTTTTTTAATGAAAAATTATTTTCTAATTTTTAGTTCGGTTGCATATAAAAGCGTGTTTTTTAGTTTTTTAAACTATTAATTATTTGAGAGACATCTTCATACCTATGCATTTATTATTTAATATTAGAACATTGTATGTACTTACTTTTTGTAGAAATAATACTAAAACAGTATAAATTTCTTTTCAATTTCTTAGTCACCCAAATTCATTATCAATATTAATTTTCAATAATTTCTATTAAATTTATTTGCAAACTGTCAAATTTTAAAACTTGTGACACATGAACTAAAAGACATAATGACGAAATCAAAGGTAACTTGACCGTTTGGTTCAGTTGATGTCGCGTTTACTGCTACATTCCATAAGTTAATATAAATTTAAGTTTTTTGTTGTAGGCATTGAAACAAAACAATAATTCAAAGTGTAAAAAAGCTTCGAAGTGTTAAAACAAATTACTTTTTTAACACTTTATGTAAGGTACTTAGAATGAAGTACTTTAACTTTATGTTAACGATTAAAAAAACAGCATTTTTTTAACGATCGTGGAAAAAAGTAATTTTGTACTTATTACTAAATTACTATTTTGATTCATTGAAAATATTCCAAGTCAGAACTTCGCACGGCTTGTATTATTTCAACTGTTTTCGAAAAAAAAAAAAACCTTATTCAATATCTACAGAAGTTATTGTCATATGCGATCTCTAAATAATAAAACTTCATTCTCCTTTAATCGTTTATTATTTCTTAGATGTAAATACGAAGTACGGCAGCCATATTTCAGACAAAATGATCATTCAGGTATGTCGCCGGCGCATTGTTTGTAGCATTGTTTAAAATAATACAATAATAATAAAAATACAAAGATTAAGCATGAAAAACGATGCTGAGATATAATAATTATGCTAGAATTACAACTGTCAGGAGTGTGGAACAAAAAGAAAAAGAAGCGAAAAAGTAATTACTATTTGTCGTTAAAATGGAAAACGGATGAATGAGTTTTTTTTATTGAAGGACGCAAAAACTGAAAATTGAAATGTGGTATTACAAAGCTTTTGCCATTGATTTTTAGTGTGTAGTACTCAGTTTTATATTGCAAATAATATTTTTTTTGTTTTAGGTAAAAAAATTACAAAAAAGAAAACGAAATTTTGGTAAGTAGATGCATGTACGGATGTTGGTGTGAATTTATATTACATGTTAATGAATGTTCTATGTATTTTTAAGTGCGAAACAATGCAATATCTTGCATTGTTGCGTTTGGATGTTATTAGTAAGATTGTTCGAAATTGCTGATTTTTTTAAAGGCTACATTGATAGTATACATTGTGTCCAAGATAAGGATCCTAAGCATGAAAATCTTAGTAACTATTGGAGATACAGCTTAGGTTAAATTAGGAAAAAGTTGGGTTTTTACAGCTTATTTACATGCCGTTTAAAAACTTGAAAATTTTCATGTCCTGCTGAGATATTTGGCAAAAACCAAAATTTGACTATATCGATTTTAATTTTTTCTGGCTTTATTTAAAGAGATATAAAAAAACTAATAACACTTTTTCATTGGTACTTTTTAGCTATTACATGATGGTATTTTTAAATTTTATACCCAACGTTTCGTTTTCAAGAAACCATTATCAACTTTATTTTTTTATATGGCTCGAAAAAAAGTACACCCTGTATCTGATCCCATATTTTTATTACAAATTCAACGATGTATCACATGTCATAGTTTAATTTTTAGTTAAAAGAAAAATTACATTTTTTCTATTTTTTAAAAATTATTTTTAAGTAGGCCTTGCAAACAAATGCTTGGACGTTTATACCTGTTACCGTATTTGTAACATAATTTAATATCATTATAAAATAGTATTTGTCGTTACTACCCTGTTTGTCGATTTGTTGTTTTTAGAGCAATTGTTCTTATTATTACTGTTGTCTCTATTATTGTTTATTGGTGAATAGCTAAAATCTTATTGTATTATAACGGTCGAATATGCAGGATGGTCATTATAGCCATGAAGATAAGTTTGACATGCTAACATGCTACATTTTGTGCTGAAAAAATAAATGAAGGTATCATTTCTGCAGTTAATGAATTATGGTAAATACATGGACCTGGTATTTTAGTTCCTTAAATTCCACACCACATATTAAACCTAAAACGTTCTTGATGTTTCGATATTTTTTTAACACGCGGATTTTGTTGAGCCTAGTAATGTGTATTGCGACGGTTGAAGATACCATGAATAGTGACCATATTTTCATCGGACCATATTTTTTAAAGAGAAATTTAATTTTTCTTTACACGCGCGTGAATACCACTCGCAAAAATATCGACGCGCTCGAAATCTTCCGGTTTAAGTCCTCAGCAAATCTTAAATTTATAGGGGTGATATCTATTTTTACGCAAAAAAATTGAGCTGTGGATTTGACTACTCCTACATTTTGTTTAATTTGCCAAGTTGATATATCAGGGTTCTCAACAACTGCTTGTAAAACATTATTTGAGGTTTCTTCTAAACGTTCCTTTTTTTAAGATAAAACTGGCTTTTTAAATTTCAGGCCAGCTGTAAGAAAATGGAATTACATGGCTGTTTTCTTTCTGGGTATGTATAAAGATATATTTCCGCTGTATTTACAGTATTTTTGTGGCACAAAATGTAACACGTTAGCATGTTAAACTTTTCTTCATGGCTATAATTGCCACCCCGCATATTCGACGATAATAACACAATAGATATTAACTATTCACCAATAAACAATAATAAAGACAACAGTAACAATAAGAACAATTGCGCTAAAAACAACAACTCGACAAACAGGGTAATAACGACATATACTATTTTATAATGATATTAAATTATGTTACAGATACGGTAACAGGTATTAAGTTTCAAGCATTTGTTTGCAAGGCCTAATTAAAAATAACTTTAAAAAATAGAAAAAATGCAATATTTTTTAACTTATAATTAAAATATGACATGTGATACATCGTTGAATTTGTAATAAAAAATGGGGTTAGATACAGGGTGTATTTTTTTCGAGCCATATAAAAAATAAAGTTGATGATGGTTTCTTGAAAACGAAACGCCGGGTATAAAAGTTAAAAATACCATCATGTAATAGCTAAAAAGTGCCAATGAAAAAGAATTATTAGTTTTTTTATGTCTCTTCAAATAGAGCCAGAAAAAATAAAATCGATATAGTTAAATTTTGGTTTTTGCCAAATATCTCAGCAGGCCATGAAACTTTGTCAAGTTTTTAAACGGCACGTAAAAAGCTTTTAAAAACACAACTTTTTCCTAATTTAATCTAAGCTGTATCTCCAATAGGTATTGAGATTCTCATGATTAGAATCCTTATCTTGGACACACTGTATATTCTCCTATTGAACGAAAATCTTGCATATTTCCAATAAATTTTTCCCCCAAAAGGCATTATTCCAGTATGTATAAGGCGTTGCTAGGCAATGTAATTTTTCGGCCATGGCCAGGAATATATATATTATTTTTTTGTACGCTTACCTACCTTTTCCCATGATTTTAATACTTAATAATGCCGTTTGTCGATGCCAGTTAGCAATACGTGAGAATGTGATACCATAGTAACGTATTATACCGAGATCAAATAATTACAATTGATCGGAGAGAAAATAGTATGCGCAACTTGTAGGAAAAGCATATTTTTGGACTCTTGGTGATTGCTGGACTCCACCAACCAAACTAACCAGAACTTACTATTTTTTCTCGGATCAATATAATGTTTTCCTTTTTGTTTTATGTAGTATTATTTTTTTTAGTTTATTTAATATAAACTTAATAAATATTTGATCTTAGTAAAATACGTTACTATAATATCACATTGTGTTTATTGTTGATTAACTTTGACAAACATCTCATCAGTAAATATTTAAAGTTTAGAGAAAGTTGAGACTCCGAAAAAATATTCCTGAACATGCAGGGGCGCAACGAGGGCTTTTAAATTTTATCTAAAAACTGGAGACATGGGACTTACTAGCGTAGCGGGGGGTAAGTTCGGTCGGCCCCGGGCCTCCGGTTGGAAATGGCCCCCAAAAGGGAAAAAAAGTAAAATGTTTGTTGGGTGGCTAGTAAATGAAACTTTAGAAGGAAAAAAATAAGGAAAGAGGTGGGCCCTGACTACAAAAAGGATATAATATAGTGAAAGGCCCCAGTTTGAAGGTGTGGACCACTGATGGGACCCACAGTAAATACATACAAGATGCTATTGGCCTTAAGAGAAATACTTTGGTAAAAAAAAATTATATTTTGGAATTTGCGAAAAGTAGTTAATTTTTTGGTTAGTTCTGGTTAGATTGACTGTCATCATCAATCATCTGACACTAGTTAGATAGCATTGAAAAATGCCAAGTGCGATCTTGGCAAAACGTCTGCAAAATTCCGCAAGAAATACAAATGACTAACGGATATACCCCCGGAATGACACCTCTACACATTCATCTATCCGTGAAACTCTACGAACTAACATATATATATAATACTCGAAGCATCCCAGTTTATTCTATGATTGTTTTCAAACGCGTGTTGGCATATGTTTGATTTGTGAAATTCTGTGTTTTTAATGTATGATCTTACAACTTAAATGAAAATACAAAAAATGTTATTTATAAAATACCTTGCTAATGCAATAAGTTTTATACTGGTGAAACTTGTAGACCCTTAGCCAAACGCATAAAAGAACACAGATCATACATTAAAAACACAGAATTTCATAGATCAAAAATCTGCCAACACGCATTTGAAAATAATCATAGAATAAACTGGGATCCTTCGAGTATTTTAGCAAAGGAAACATGTTCTAAAAAGCGCAAAATCAAAGAAAGTGCATATATATTATTAAATAAAGATAATTGTGTAGCATCAATTTCAGTTAATTTAAATAACATTTGGTTGCCTTTGCTCGATACCGAAGTATCTTCAGGAAAACTAATAATCAACTAATTCATCACCTTTTTTGTCTTACAAATAATAAATACGCCAGTTACTTATGTCACTCATGACACAAAGTCAAACTATTTCCGTTTGCAGTACTAAAAAGCATAAAATTTTAATCATTTTTAATTTTAAATATTAGGTAATTTTTATTTTATTTTTTACCTTAATTTTTAACTTTACAACGGTGGCAGACTTGCCACCGAAACGTCGTTTTTTAATTACAATTTTTTGGGTTTTTGGGGGCTTTTCTTTATTTTGTTTCAGGCGACCGGCCAGTTCATAGGGGTCAATAGGGCTGAACAGGGTCAGCCCGTATACCCGGGACCAGGACCAAAGCGGTCCCATTCTTTCCAGGCGTGTACCCAACGAAAAGACTATCCAATAAATGAATTCGCCTAACCAATATAGAGCATATCTTCTAAACACTTTAGCTTTTTTAGCTTAACACTTAAAGATATAAAATTACATAAAAAGCTCGTTTAAATATGTGTGCAAAAACATAATAAAAATCTTAGAGCAACCAGGGAAATAACCATCATTGTATTTGTAATTATACGAAACATCACCTAAAGTAACTTTTACCTAACTGATCTCACTGCGATCAAGATGGGGCTCGTAAAAAGACAAAAAACAGCAAAATTTCTTTAATCCGTCCATTTATAACATTATCGTTATCTAAATTCCCAATAATAGCCCAATAGATATCCGGCCAATCTGAGTTGCATCTCGGTAATGACTGTAGAAACGGCCTTAGTAATGCAGCTGATTTTTATAAGATGCGATGATGCCATCCTGTTTTTTATCGCGATGTTGCAAGATTGTCGCGAATCCTGTTATGGTTTGTAGTGGAGTAGGTTTAGCCGCCACGGACTGGGCAGTTGTCGTTTGTTTATGGTGTCGAGTTAGGACAGGCTTGGACTTGGATTAGGAAGTAGCAACATTTTCCTTTTCTTAGGGTTAGTTGAGAGCACAGCCCTTATAAAATAAGTGGGGAAACTTCTTTTCTTTTTAGTCAATAAAATAAAAGAGCGGATCATGCATGCATTAATATTAGGTAACTTAATTTTTTAACTAGTGACTAATAAACTCTTGGCAACATTGTTACGAGGACATTTCCTAAATGACGGACTTGTTTAACTTGTTTATGTTAAATTTCTGTCTCTTAATTTTTTTTGCTATTTTGTGGTTTATTAAAAATTATTGAACAATGACGCGGTTTTAGTGCTAAGTTGCTTTAATAATGACGATGTTCACAACATCTTAAAATAAAATTAATTAAATTAGTGCATGCATAAAGTGTTGTGTTGTTGCAATAGTAATTTATGTAACAAGTGCATAAAGTAATATTTTTTTTACAAATGGGAGATTTGAGAGCACGAGCTGTTAAACCACAGAAAATAAAGTAAAAAAGTTAAAACCTCGCAATTCTTTGGTCCTGCATAGAACCAGAAGGTAGGGAATAGCCCAACGAAAGTAAATTATCAAAATCTGTAATGAATTAAATGGCGCAAAAACCCTGAAGGTGATTGTCATCCCATCTCGTTGGTAAAATGTATTTAGTACATTTTAACACGTTCATACCGAGGGTCATTTTGTGTTTCGACCCCATAAACCACTTTATTATTTTTTGTAAAATTACTTTCTTTTGATGTTTATTGAAGTGCTAATTAGTTGTAGTGTTGGAATTTAACATATTTGAGTGTTTATTTAACCCGACTCATATATGAGTCGGTGGTCCATTTTATTACATTTTTTTTTAAATAGACCTGGCTCACATACGAGTTGTAAATAAAAAGTTACTTTCACTAGATAGGTATTTACTAACAGTATATAGGTACATTTTTAATATTAAAAATCGTTAATAAAACAAAATTATTCCTAAGAATCTAAAAAACTAAACTAAAATCTAAAAAAAATATTTTTTGTACATTTTTGGCAAAAGACTACATAATTTTTTTATCTAAATATCTAAAAAAATTGCTTCTATGATATCTTTGACATAAAAAAAACTAAACAAAAATATATTCTAAATATCCAAAAATGAACTAAAATAAATACTATACTTATAACTAAATGCTACACCCAGACCACCTGACACACATACAGAGCCGAAGCATTACACAGACCGTGTTTTAAAACAAAACCTCTACAGGAAACCCCGAATTTTTAAACTCGCATTTAGTATTATAATGTAGCCGGCTCACATTTGAGCCGGCGGTCTATTTTATACTGGCTCATATGTAGGCCGCTTGGTAGCGAACGTGTTAACCGCAGGATGGATGGATAAAATGACAAAAATAAACAAAAATGTTTGATATATTTTTTTTGTATAACTAATATTTTTAAGTTATTCGCGATTGAAAGTAGCAATTTTTCGACGGTTCAAACTTCTTGAGTGTATTACCAATACTAGTATAAATATAATTGTCGAAACGTCAAGGTCAATTTTAATTTGGGAAGTAGTTGAGGGCTGTTTTATTTGATTTTTTTTTATACATAATAGTTATCGTCCTTGGCCAAAATTTAATGGAAAAGAAGGAGGTGTGAATGAGGACGGGAAAATGAAAGACGCGTTATTTGAACGACGCTGAAAATTGGTGCGTATTGGTGGTAGAAAATATATAACCTTTTATTGGAGTTACTGTTTCTTTCTGTGGTATTTTTTTAAATAAAATGCATAATTTTCGAGTTATTTGCGAAAAACCTTAATGTCGATTTTTTTGTCGAAAAATTGTTACTTTCCACCACTTATTTGTAAGTAGGTGATACGTGTTTTAGCAATGTATTTTTTATTATTTATCTAAAAATATGTAATTAGGTTCTGTCCGAGGCTATGTGCGTTCGAAGAGGTTTGTTTACTTTATCATTTTTTGTGTACTTGGCGGCATCGCTTTCAGAATGAATTAAATATGGGCCCATCTATATTTGGATAATTTTCTATGGCTTAGAGCCAGACAACAAAATTATAACAGAAATGTATTAACTAATTGTGTGTATGATGGAAGCTCAAGCTATTTCATTAAAAAAATATCCAATGCTGGATAACGAAATAACGTTTAACGACACTTTTCATGTATGCGCATAAATATTATTCTTAGGGTAAATAAAATTGATTCGGCCCTGGTGCTGCATACGATTTATCGTCCTGATTTGAAATTAGCGACACATTGTTACACCGAGAGTGTCGTAAAGTCTTAAAGTTATTTGGGAAAAATTCTGGCAGACCTTGAAAAACCTACTGCACTACTGCCTAATGGCAAGATAAAATCCGGTGGTAGGTGGTGGATTTTTATAATTGCTTTAAAATGTACAATCTCTAAATAGAAGCTGTTACGGGTTGACAATAAAGTATTTTTAGTAAGATTAAATGGTTCTTATTAATTTTCTTTATTATACTATATTATATAAACTAAAAGGATACAATGGGTTAAAAATCTACATACACGGCGCCAACGCCACGTAAATATTTTAAATACCAATAATTTTTAAAACTAAAGAATAAAAAGCCAAGAGCTAATATTTACCATTTATATTTTGGCTCAAATTTTATTTACATATTTTAATATGTTTTCTAACCTCCAAAATACATTATTGCTGGGGTTAGAAGGCATTTTGTACGTGAATTAGCCTCGTGCGCAATAAAAATGCAATTATTTGTAAATTATTTTAACTTTATATGTTAAGAAAAAAAAACAATTTGGTTTTATTATTAGAAGAAGAAAAAATACTACAAACTTACAAATCACCTAATTAAAATTCAAAAATTTGTAGTATCCAGTTGTCTGTAAAAGAAAATATAATGACACATATCAGTTTTAATATTACGTTCTTAAATTGCGTTGATTGGAATGGTGACTAAACTAAATTATCAATTTAAAGAAATTACTTAATTTTTGGACGCCGACAATAAAAGTATTTTTTTCACCGATCGCGCGAAAATCTACATATTTCCAAACAAACCAGCATTCTTAAAAATCAATAATTTTTGTAGTAGACGTTAGTAGGCAATATACTTTTCTGGCCATGGCCGAAAGTATTTTCCTATGCTTTCTATACTTTCAATATCCACTGAGGACGTTTGTCAAAGTCAATCAACAATACAAGAAAATTGGTCACTATAGTAACCTCCTATACCGAGATCAAACATTATTAAAATGTTATTATTATTAAACTAAAAAAATATTTTGTGCTATGTAAAATGAAAATTAAAGTATTATTTTGATCAGAGAAAAATAGTATGTACAACTCGCAGGAAAAACATATTTTCGGGCTCTTGGTGAATGAAAACTCCACCATTGTTCGGAAATACAGTGTGTCTACGTAAGTAGGCGTCATATGAGAAACTTTTTATTAATAATTTTACGAGAAAAAGTTATTCGTTATAAAAAGTTCTGCATGGTCCAAAGCCTTAAGTACAATCATCAGATATTAAATTGTGTCAGTCATCTACGAGATTTGGCCAAAAATGTAATTTTTGCTCAATAGTAAAGGATTTTTGCTAATATCGCCAATTGTTTAGATTTTCAAAAATATATTTTTTATTATTTTTCTGCGAAAATCAAGAAAATTTAAGTTTGTACATTATCGCATTCTATATTCTTCTTGTTTAAGTAATATTAAATTTAAAAAGTTTATTTAAAACTGTCCTAAAATATTTATAATCATGGAATGTAGTCCACTAATGTACAAACAAATTTTTAGCATTATCGCAGAAAAAAATAGTGAAAAATATTTTTTCTTTGTAAATAAACAAAATTGCATATTTAGTAGTAATTTTTAATTCTAAACATCTTTTTTTTGTAACAGTTTTCAATATAAGCGAAAATACAGATACTTTACTCTTAAGCAAAAATTACATTTTTGGCCTCGTAGATGATTGATACAATTTGATATCTTATGGTTATTTTTAGGTTTTAGATTAGGCAGAACTTTTATAAAGAATACTTTTTTCCGTAAAATCAACAATTAAAAGTTTCCCATAAGACGCCAACTTACGTCGACACACTGTATATCGATTTTCCTACACGGTAGACAATATACTATTTTCGCCATGTGGATAATGCAAGTATTTCTAATAATTAGTACATTTTTTTTTAAATTTAAACGTTTAAAGAAAACAGAATGTTTTATACGGACAAAAAGTAAAATAAAACAATATACCATATTTTTTTCTGTTCGCGACTTTAATTTTCCTTTAAACTACATTGTCGGCATTGCTGTACGTTGATTATTTGGAAATTTTAATCACTCCTTTAAAAATACCTTTATAGATCTATGTAACATAATATGCATTGATGAAATTGTATTGTTGTATTGTAGCAGAACTAAATGCAATTTTATATAAAACGAACTTTTAACCCATTCACATTTACAAAGTCGATCACGCTAGACACGGAGCATTTGTCACGTGATTTTTGTTGTTTCGAACGCTTTCTATGACATTTTAGTATGTTAAACAGATCAAGTTGTTGTAACAGCCTAAGCGTCAGGATTTATTGGATTATATAATTCAGTTTGATTGCTTTTGTTTAGCGAAAGTGCTTGACACGTGCAGTGGGGAACGCGAGGAATTAACTTATTTTATACTATAGAAAATAAAGAGTGACCGCAAAATTAGCTTGTTTTTACAAGATTTATACCAGATGGTGCTCAAGTTTACCAGATGGAAAGGACTGGGATACAGGCTGTTCCGCTAAAGCTAACCTAATTTGGTATACAGACGGGTTTAAAGCAGACCAAGGAGTTAGAGCAGGTATTTTCGGAGACAAATCAAGGACGAAAATAAACATTGGCCTTGAACAATACTCTACAGTGTTCCAGGCGAAAATTGTAGCCATAGAGCACTATGCTAGGAAAATCACCAAAGGAGATACATACAGTGTGTCCAAAATTGGTAGGGAATGTATTGGGATATTGGTAACTATAAAAGATAGAAAGATGGTTAAATGGGAAAAGTTGTGGGCCATTTAATGGGTAACACAATGCCGTTTTAATAAGAGCTGTATCTTGTTTGGTTTTTGAGTTGTTTTAAAAAACCGAAAAACTAAAGTTAAGAAAAAATGCTGTAGTTTTTTTATTTCAAATAATTTTTGGAATCTCTAAAAACATTATTGGGGCAACTTTTTAGAAGCAATGCATTTCTGTATTTAGATTTTAATTTAGATGTTTCGGTTTTGAGATACCATTATCAACTTTCGTTTTTGTTATTGCGGCCATTTTGTTTTTTGCACATTGAAAAAAAACTATTTTTTTCTCTTTAAAATAATCTATTACACTTTATAGGTATTTTTTATTTTAAAGTCAAAAGTCGTTAAAATTATTTTTTGTCCGAGTTGGCCATGACTGCGACAGCCATTAGGGCTAGAAACAATTGCCATTCAATTTCCAATAAGGACCTATGTTGGGAAAGGTTATGCAAGTTTATTTCTAACTTTTATAAACTTATGTACTCAAACAAAGATAGATATTTACCTTGTGTGCATCGGCTTCAAATTGTCACGAACACAATTATAAAACTAAATTACACTTACATACTAGTCTAAAAAAAACAATATTCTCTTCACTTATTTTTAATAATTAAAAATTTAATTGCATATGGAAGTTTAAACAAAGCCTAAGAAAATATTAGTTTTAAAAAGATAATGTGAATTGGAATACGAACAAACATTTTAAAATATTTTGCAGATTGTAACCTGATTTTTATAATACATGAGCTGCCATCAAAAAGTTAAACTTTTTTAAATATTGTTTTTTTACGATAACAATGGTAATTATTAAATAAAAAATAAAAAAATGCGAGAAACATGATATAATTTAAGTTATAATTAAATAGTAGATTGGTTATAAGTGTAGTGAACATTTTTTTACAGATTATTATGTAAATAAAATTTGGTTTATTAATTGTGTTTGTGCCAGTTAAAAGACATAATGAATTTGGTTTTTATATGTTATGCTAAGGTGAGTAAGAAAAATGTTTTAAAGCAAATGCACACATTTCTAATAGAAAATCTACAGCTTGATATAATAAACACATATTTTAATGTGCCGATGCACACAAGGTAAATATTCATCTGTTTATCATGTTTCAGGTACATGAGTTTATTAAACTTAGAAATAAACTTGCATTACCTTTCCCAACATGGATCTTTATAAGAAATTGAATGGCAATTGTTTCTAATGGCTTCCGTAGTCATGGCCAACTGAATACAGAATTGCATTGCTCCCAAAAAGTTGATATAATAATGTTTTTACAGATTCCAAAAATTATTGGAAATAAAAAAACTACAGCACTTTTTCTTAAATGCATATTTTCAGTTTTTTTAAATAACTCAAAAAATAATCAAAATACGGTCGTTATCAAAACGGCATTAGATTAACCATTAAATGGTCCAAAACTTTCCCCATTAAGACATCTTTCTATCTTTTATAGTTTTCAATATCCTAATACATTTCCTACCAATTTTGGACACACTGTATATGGTTAAAAATATAGTTAGACAGCTAGATCAGCTTAAAACTGGTGCAGGATTGTAAATTTACCCTAAAAGAGGTGAGAGCGACAAGCGAAAACATTTATAGAGACATACTCGCCAAAAGTTACTAACTTTACTTCTGAATTACAACCGCAAGGCTGTAAGAATTTAGTGAGCTAACTAACAGGCCATTGCGTCCTAAAAAAACACGTGGAAACAATGGTCCTGGTAAAAGAAAACCTATGCAGGTTCTAGCAGGAAGAAAAAGTATCCGCAAAACACTTATGGTGCTACTGTGAAGCTCTTTGTCGTCAGCGACTTGCAAGGCTGGGTGAGGAAAACCCAGAGGCAAGATTTACAAAGAAGCCAGTTTTCTAGAGTCTGATTAAACTACCGGCTTGAACAGCGTACTTCAAATATACTGTATAAGCAACAGTTAATGGTATATCGGCCAGCAATGCAATAACAAAACAAGCACTGTTGGTCACACATGTTTACATGCCGGTATTCGTGTTAGACTGTCTCTTTTCCACGCATTGCCTATATGTATATTTGTCTGGCTGATTCTGTATGAATGGAGGATACACAATAAACCTATGCAGGTTGCAGTGCTAGATAATGTATAATTCCCCATTAAGCTAGTTTTATCCAATCTTGTCTAATCAAGGGGCTCAAATTTTTTGTCTAACTATAAACGTCTGCTAGAATTATGATTTATTGTTCCACCTGTCTACTTGCCTTACTTTTATAGCAATATTGCTGCAAGTAGCTATCAAGTAAAACGATTTATTAAAATACAATCATATTACATATTATTATATCAAAGGTGTTAAGTAAATGTTAACAGGTGTTTGCAAGTTGCATAAATAAAATTTTCTCAGATTAATGAAAAAGTAGATCACCACATGTTCTGTAAAGATATGCATTTGGTAATATACAGGGTGTTACAGAATGTTTAAAAAAAATTAAGGGCAGATTTCTTATCAAGAAGAAAACGTCATATAAACATGGGTCCGCCGATGCATTGTTACCCAGATACAGGGTGTTAAAAACTTTTTATTAATAATTTTACGAAAAAAATCTCTATAAAAATTCTGCATGGTCTAAAACCCAACATGCAATTATCAGATATTACATTTTTGCGTGGTATAATAAGGCCAGTGGCTTCTCGAGCGGCAATTGAAGAAATATTTTTTAACAAAAAAACGGCACGGCTCTGACTGTGTAAATGCGTGTAACAAGTTTTTGGTTTTCTTGAAATAAGCAAATAAATAAACTGCTTTTATGCCTTCAATTTTGTTTTCGTACCTTGTTTAGTTTAAGAGAAAAAAAAATTAAATCCAGTTTACTGCATCTTTTTAGTCCATAAAAGAATCATGGCGGAAACTTGTTCTTTTAAAAATTAAGTTTTATAAATTTTTTTATAAGCAGTTATGAAACAACCAAAATACATATAATTATTTAAATAAGGGTAATATCTAGTCTAATAGGTTTTACTAAAAAAATGTTTTTAAAAATTTATAGTTTTTTTTTTTTTATTGGAACACCGGGTCTTAAGAACAAAAAACTTCGTACCCATTATTTAAACTATTTTTTAAAATTTTCCATAGTAGAATCTGCCCGTAAGTTTTTTAAAAACATTTTGTAACTCCTGTATATAGGGTGTTCCAAAATGTATTAAAAACATTTTAAGGACTCATTTTTAACGGCAAACAAAGGACTTTTTCCTCTAAATATATCGCTAAGTTTATTTAACTTAAGACAGGCGAGTGATCGCGAAAGGTGAATTTTAAAAGAAAATGTTATTTATTTAAGAGTTGTTTACAATGAAGGGAAAATACAATAGTAGTAATATTTTTGACCTTGACCCTTGTATTAAGGTTATTTTCATATAAACTTTTTTTCCAGAGAATGCTCTATTTTTTGATCACAATTTTAATCTACGTAATAAAAGGTGGAACTTTTATATAAATTGTTTTTTAATCCGATATTAATCCAGGAATAGTCATTTATGTAACAAGTGCATAAAGTGATACTTTTTTTTACGAATGGGAAGTTTGACAGAACGACCGTTAGGCGAGGGCGGCAATCCCATGAGTAAAAGGGACACCTTAGGCATGTATTACATACTATATTTTTTCCACGACCGTATAAAAATTTCCGAAAATACCATTTTATACACGTTTTATTTATCTCAAATCTATTAAATTTAATTTTTGCAGCACAGCCCTTATATTGCAACAAAAAATCAAAGCCCCTTATTTTTTAAGAGACAATTATCCTCTTCATAACTATGCATTTATTATTTAACGTTAAAAAATTGTGTGTACTTACTTTTTGTAGAAATAATACTAAAAGAATATAAATTCCTTCTCAATTTCTTAGTCATCCAAATTCATTATTACTAATAATTTTTAATAATTTTTATTAAATTTATTTGCGAGCAGTCAAATTTTAAAACTGTGACACATGAACTAAAAAAATAATGACGAAATCAAAGGTAACTTGACCGTTTGGTTCTCTTTGGACAAACCACGAAGGCTAAAAGCCTAAATACTAACGTACCGTGGGTGTCTTAAGCGATGTAAGAGGGAGTTTATTGACACGGGACTTAAATACTTGAAGATTTGGGGAGAAGGAAAGACCTCCGCGGGCAGCAGGTTCCACAACCTAGAAACTCTAGGGATAAAAGAACGAACAAAGTGGGAAGTTCGGGGCCTGTCCAGTTGGACCGTATAGGGATGCATACGCGCGGAACCACGGGTTTCTCTGTTGGGAACCGTAAGTGGAGGAACAATACTGGACAACTCTTCAGAGCAGAAGCCATGGAAGTACCTATAAAAAAGCGATAAATCCCCACAGCCCGACGATGTGCAAGAGAGGGAAGCCTTTCTGTAAGTGAAGGATCATTAATAAGACGAACAGCTCTTCTTTGAATAGAATCAAGAATGCTTAGGGTTGTGGGGGACGCCATGCCCCAGATATGAGAACAATACTCCAAGGGAGGTCGGATTTGGGACACATACAAAGTGTATAAATTAGAAGGGGAAAAATATTTTTGGCTCGAAAGAGAAATCCAAGCTTTTTGAAGCTGCCGTGGCTATAGATACAATGTGTTTATGCCAGTTAAGGTTACTTTCAAATGTGACGCCAACAAGATTAAAGGTGTCTTTGCTCTGTAAAACTTGGCCGCTCATAAGTAGAGGATGAGTATTTGATGACTCTTTTCGCGACAAGGAACATGATTGTGTTTTGGATGCATTAAAATGGACGAGATTTTTAGCGCCCCAATCCAATATTAAATTAAGATCCTGCGAAAGAGATATCTGCATCGCTCTGCGTTTGTTTTCCAAGTCAGGTTTAGTAATGGGTTTAGGAACCTGAAAACTGGAGTGAAGGGTACTATCGTCGGCGAAACTATGAATGGAATTAGTTGTGGACGAGAGAAGGTCGTTGATGTGAAGAAGAAACAATGTTGGTGCCAGAACTGAGCCCTGAGGGACTCCAGCATTTACTTGGTGAAAGCTTGAAGAATGGCCGTCCACAATAACTGATATACGACGATCAGATAGATAACTAGAGAGCCAAGTACAGAGTTTAGTTGAAAGACCATAGGAGGGAAGTTTATTAAGAAGTGCGGCATGCCAGACTTGGTCAAAAGCTTTGGATATATCAAGAGCAACGATCTGGGACTCACCTAGAAACTCAAGAGACTTATTCCAGCAGTGTGATACGAAGGAAAGAAGATCTGCTGTAGATCTTTTGTGGCGAAATCCATACTGCCTGTCATGCAAAATTTTGTGTTTTCTAAGTACTTAAGAATTTGTGAATTAATTAGTTTTTCCATTACTTTACAAAGAACTGAGAGAATTGAAATTGGTCTATAGTTAGATGGAAGAGATTTAGATCCTTTCTTGGGAATAGGTTGAACACGTGCAGCTTTCCAGCTTTCCGGAAAGATACCTGTGTTGTAAGAAATTCGAAAGAGCCGAGTTAAGATTGGTGCAAGTTCTGGAGCACATTTTTTTAAAACGATTGCTGGTATGCCATCCAGCCCAGACGATTTCTTGGTGTTAAGGGAAGAAAGGATACGCTTAATGTGTTTTACCTTAAAAATAATATCGGGCATTTTATGAGGAACTGGGGTAACCGCTGGAATTGGATGATTTACGGGAGGGTCAAGGGTTGAATTGGCAGCAAATTGTTTAGCAAATAATTCTGCCTTTCCTTTAGCGGTAGAAACAATTTCATCTTCCAAAGCTAGTGGCGGAAAGAACTGGTACAAAAATTCCTACTTATGTTTTTCGCAAAGGACCAGAAAGATTTGCTGCCATTTGAGCAAGAAGAACTTTGTTTTTAATACGATTGTCGAAGGAGTCTTTGGCTTCAGAAATTGTTTGATTGTAGTAGTTTCTTGCTTCAATGCTGGCCTGTCGGATTTTCTGGACTAGGATCCTGTAGAAACTTCTTGTGAGCCTGAACTTTTAAAATTCTAGCTTTATCACAAGATTTGGAAAACCAGGGTTTGTTATTGGATTGTTTAGGGTTCTTGATGGTGTGTGGAATATAGGTTTCAATGCCCAATTGAATTGATTCCGTCAGTTGATTGCAAATTTGAGAAGGATCACCAGAAGAAAAGCAGATGGAATTCCCAGGGGTAAGTGGCGAAGAAGTCCCATCAGGCCATCCCAGTCAGCTGAGTTGTAGTGCCATACAGGTGCGTGGTGGCATGTATTCATTTACCTCGGGATGTGCAGGGTGAGATATTGTAACTAAGCCATGATCTGAGCGACCTGGGGAGCTGTGACAGCTGTTACATTGCATAAATTAATATTTTTGTTTATTGTGATAGGCATTGAAACAAAACACTAATTTAAGGTGTGGAAAAAACTTTGAAGTGTTAAAAAAGTTACTTTTTTAACACTTTATGTAGTGCACTAGAATGGAGTACTTTAACTTTATGTTAACGGTAAAAAAACAGCATTTTTTAACGGTCGTGGAAAAATTGTTTTTCTACTAGCGCATCCGTTTGCGTGCACAAAGTTTAATTTTGCGCTATCAATCTAAGGTTTTTAAATGTAATTGGTTGTTGGAGCGACAACAAATAAACGTTAAAACTAACAAATACTGTTTAACGGTGAGAAAGATTAGAATGAAAATAAATATATGTTTCTTTTTCTAAGTCTAAAACACTCATAGAAAACATGTTGTTTTAAATGGTTTGGAAATGGGTTTTAAAAATTTATATTTATAAATATTTAAACAGTAAAGTCGGATTTCAAAAATATTCTTACAAAACTAGCTTCTTTTTTCGCAGATTAGAATTTAGAAAAAACAATTGACCCAAAGAGCTAAAATTTAATCTTAAAAACAGGGCCGTACGCAGAAAAGGATTTTGAGGGATTTTGAACCAAGTGGAAGGGCAAAAAGGTCCTCACCTACAAAAGCTCCCAGAATAAACATATGTATTTCCTTTTACGACTAACAATATTGAAGAGCAAAATAAAAAGATCCTCACCTACCTGCAAAACATACCTGAACAAAGGCAGATAGATGATTTTGACTTTGAGGGGGAAACACAAACGACTCTTTACACAAATTAAAACCCTACGTAACCCCCATTTCTTCAAAACAACCCAGTTCAGAAGACTCCTGGGGGAGTGCAATTGCTACCGTTGCCCCCCCTCCGTACGGCTCTGTAAAAAGTTACAAAATTATAAAAGTACAAAAAAATGCACGTTACTGCACTCTCTTTCATCCCATTCACAAAATAAATCATTAGAGAACCACTGCATCTATACAAACCTCAACGGTACCTATATAACAACTTGACACCAAACGCGCAATACTAACTTAGGCTCAAAGGTATGGTACCACCGTTATCCATAAATCAATCGATCACCCGTGGATAAATCCAAGGGAGACGCGACGGCAACCCGCCAAGTCTAGAACCATCGATTTTTGGATTTCAAAAGATACAATCGTTTCCGGCATTTTGGTGGTACTAGAGGACCTATGAACTTGGTGCTCTTAAATCTAAAGAAATGTTTTCCATGCAGGAAGTCCCGTATAATGTTGGTGTAACGGGGACTTGGTTATAAATATGTGTATCAGAATTTTGATATGGTTGTTTATGTACATGTTCAGTAAGTTTGATAATAGTTGAGGGTAGGTCCCAGGTTTTATTTTTCCTAATACTGAGCTACTTTTTTCTTTAAAGATTTTAATAAGATAAAAGTTTTTTTTAGCTTCTTTAATGAAAAGGCATATTTTTAATATTATTTTTTGAAAACACAAGGTTTAAGCACACGTTTCGGGTATCGGCTAGGCGGGTTTCGTGACTGGAACCCTTACGATTATTGGCTCAATGTTTAAAAATGGCATGGAAAACATTGTCGTAAACTTGTCCAACAAAAAAGAGAAGCGTTCGCCCAGTCCGATACTAGAAACATTTTACATTGACAGGCTGGGTTAAAACGCCTTTTCCATATATGGCGGCATAAATATTTGTGGTAATCTCGTCAAAAGCAAACCCCCTTAAGAGGTTTTAAAAGTGTCTTTATCATAAAGTCCATTTCATTACTGGCCAGGAGCATACAGAGATACTTATGCAGATTGAACACTGAAAAAGAAAACTAACCAGAACTAACCATTTAATATTTGTTTTAACCATTTTTGGCGTTTAAATATAAGCAATGACTTTTGATGATTAAATTAACAATTAAATAGTTTACTCCTATTATCTGATTTAATTATTACATATATTTAAATAAACGCCTAAGGTTTGTTAGAGTAAACAATACAATTGGCTAATTAAATAAAAACCAATTGTTATTTGAATAATTAAATTTGTAATTGAAAAAACGTGTTAACTTTTGGCGCTCAAAGTAAACAAATAATTTTCTTATAAAAAAACGTAAGAGATTTTAAATCGACATACCTATTGGGTTACTAAATAAAACAAGCGCAGTATTTTTTCTTTAATACAATAAATCTTTAAGATGATGCTTACTTTAGTTAAGTTAAACAAAAATTGTATTACTTTTATACATTTGTATTGTTTAAATTATAACTTCTGAGGACACTTAATTTAATTCAACGGAACGGATTAATTTAACAAATAAATGGTTAAGTTAAATATTTTAAAACTGTCATTTATGGGGAGGTTGAATCGAACAATTGTATTTACTCTGTGCAGATGTGCGTTTTATTTTTTTTATGGTGACACATTTTTAATTAATTTATTTTGCTAAATATTAAATAGCATACCCTGTATATTTTTTCAGTTTTAAAATGGTAATAAATTTACGTTTTTAAAAATGCTTTGTACTTTGTATTTCTTTTAAGTTTTTTTTTCTGAGATATTACATAATATTATGCCATTTGTCTATGTTAAATTAGGATTTTTTAACCTTTATTTGCATGATTTATTGAATTATTAATATAAAACAGTTTGCGTCGTTTCCGTTAATAAAATACAAATGTTATCTAAGTTTGGGGGGATAATGATTGTTTAAAGTTAAACATGATTAGTTTTTTATGGTTTACGTTCTACCCAAACAAACATATGTACATTAGGGTGTCCGTTATTTTCCAAATCGATTTTTCTTTAGCGGCCGCCATATGACCTTTTAGTTTTTAGCCTAAAAAAGAATATCCAATGTAAAAATGCTCCTAATTCTCTATTTAAATCGTGCCCAAATCATGTTGCTTTTTCCATTTTAATGACATAGAATTTTTTTTTATTAGACAAAATAGATAAATAATTAATAGTTTAAAAAAAAAACTAAAAAAACACGCTTTTATATGCAACCGAACTAAAAATTAAAAAGTAATTTTTCATTAAAAAAAATATTTTCACTTCATAGTAAAAAGCGTGGGGTGCATTTTACTATTTTTCCTTAACTTTTCCATCATAGATATTGGCAAATATAATAATTATAACATTTAATATATTAAGCACCGCTTTTTACTATGAAGTGAAAATATTTTTTTTTAATGAAAAATTATTTTTTAATTTTTAGTTCAGTTGCATATAAAAAGCGTGTTTTTTTAGTTTTTTTAAACTATTAATTATTTTTCATTTTTAGTTCGTTATATCAATTAATTTTTTAAAAATAAATGCTCCAGTTTATTCACTAAAATTTTTTCGCCATTTGTCAAGATTAGCAAAGTTTTTCAGATTTACTTTCTGAAAATACCCTAATATAAAATTTGAGTAAAATCGATTCAGATCGAACTCTTGAAATGGCCAGTGGTTGGTACCACTGGGACGTACAGGTGACAGATGACACTTGGTGGAAAATAACCAGCCCTTTTTTATTAGTTCTGTGCCCTGTATATCAAATTTGGTCAAAATGGGGGTTGCTCAACTTTCGAAACAATTACCCAATTTTGCATAAATAAGACAAATATTTTAAAATATTACCTTTTTAAACTAAAAAGAAATTTACCATAAATGTTTTTTTCTAAATATGAGTTTACTTTAGTTTACTTACCTTAAGTGATATTTAATGTAGTTTGCTAATCTCCATTTCCAGTCTTTGTCCTAATCTAACATTCAGTACAAGTAGGTACCTAACACTCAATAAAGGCCTTCTTTTAGAAAGTATAAATGGAAGATGGTATAAAAGGTTTGTGGTTTATAGGTTATGTGATTTAGGAACTATTTTGCTTACAATGATTATTCTGGCTGCGGAGGACCATGTTAATTATTTATTTGCTTCTTTATTTCAATTAAAGTGTATACTTTGTTTTTAATAAGCTTAGTTAACTTCAATTTCAACTTTAATTTCACATTAAAGAGGAATTTAGGTTATGTTATGACTGAATGACATGAATTTTGTCAGATGTCAGTTGGTAATACATATTTCTGTTTTATGACCGCCTGTTTTAAAAACAAGTGAAGGTTATTCGTTCGTTAAAAAAAAGCAGATGAAGGTTATACGCTCCCGGAACGAATACGTTCAGCGAACGAATGAGTTCAATTTAGCAGAATTGAACTGTCCCCCAACCCGGTAGCAAATGTTGTCAAGTTCGATTTTGAATTGTCTAATCCTGGCGCATCCGCCAGAACGTACGATTTTCACTTTTCCGGTTTTCCTGGAAAATGCTGGAACTTAACGGGATACTGTTTTAAATTATTGCATCTTCATCGGTCCTTGATACGTGCAAAGTTTCAAAGAAATCGAATAGCTGGAAGTTGGTTAAAATTAGGCTCAAAGGTCCGTTACATAGATAGACAGATGGATAGATAGTTACAACCCAAGTTAATAAAAGCGTTTTAAAAAATGTACCCATCGTACATTCTGAAAATTTCGCTTACAATTTTTCGATTAAGTCACTATTTTAAGAGTAATTTACCGTCAAACGTTGAGTTAAGATTGGATTGTGGCCATCCTTAGGAATTTAATATTAAACCGGCATTTTTAAATAAAACACTTTATATATTACATCACTATTAAATATATATTTTAAAGAGCTTTAAGAAAATAATACAGTTAATATGTCTATCTCTTATAGTTTAAAAAATAGGGCCATTCAAATTAGAAAATTATGTTAACTTTCCATTATAGCTTCAGCCCTTAGCTATAAGCACTAAGTTTAGTGTCGAAGAAAAATAGACACTAATCTACTATTTTTTAGATTTGGATGGCCATTTTTTCGAAACTATATAAGAGATAGACATATCAAATATGTTTTTTTCCTAAACTTCTTTAAAATATCTATTTAATGCTGATGTAATATATCGAGTGTTTTATTTAAAAATGCCGGTTTACTATTAAATTTCAAAAGATGGGCACAACTCAATCTTAACTTAACGTTTGACAGTACCTAAATAACTCTTACAGAAGTGACTTTATGGAAAATTTGTAAAAACCTTTTTGTAAAGCGTTAAATTTCCCATCGGAATATGCGACGAAAAGATTTTTTCATTCATTTTTGTCTGAGAGAAAAAATAAAAGAAAAAAGTCCAAAAATCCCATGTCATTTAAATGGAAAAAGCAAGATGATATAGGCACGGTTTAAATCAAGAATTGGGAGCATTTTTACATTGGATATTTTTATTTAGGCTAAAAACTAAAAGTTCGCTAAAAAAATCGATTTGGGAAATAACGGTCACCCTACTGTACAGGGTGGTGCGATTTCGACTGTTTTAACAGGAAACTCGTATTTCCTGGCCAGATAGAAAAAAATTGATATAGGTTTCTGGTCTCGATTTTCGAAATTAGATAAATGGTAAAAACCGCGTCCCGAAATCTCTATCGGTATGTGAGATATAGGGCGTTTTTCATTTTTGGCATTTAAAAAAAAATCGTAAGTCCGTCATTTTTAAAAACTTCCCAAAACGGTGTAAACATTCTTAAGGTACTTTTTTGAGTGGAATCCATTGGAGTACTCAAATTTTTAAAATTATTTTTAGTTTCGTTGAAAATATATAAAGCCTTGTTTTTTTTAATATAAATCATATATATGATCTCAAAAATGCTTATTTTTTGCTTTTTTCAATGATATGTTATTATTCATACTTATCTTTAAAATTGAGCGAGATATTTCAGTTTTTTAATTTTTGCTATAGTAGCCTATGGAAAAAATCGGCACTTGTTTAAGTCAGGTAAATAGCATACCAGTTGTTTCATTTTTGCTAAATTAGGCCATGCAAACATGTCAACTATTAAACACAGACTAAAAATATTGCAATTAAAGTTTTAAAAACCCCTTAAAAGAGCAAATTTAAACCGTACAGAGTAAGAAAAGTTTATCATCTTCAGAATGGGGATTTCCAAAGAAGGGTTACATTTTGTGAGTGGTATGTAAATCAGTGCAGATTGAACAATAACTTCCATATGAACGTTATCTAGACACACATACACTTATATCGATTATTGGAACAAGGTTTACGAAAAAAGGTGTAAGCATATTAAAAAAATATAATAAAACTAAAATTTTGTTTATTTTATGTAAAATTTGATTTTAGATATTAGATCCTTATTCAATTCTAAAAACCTTCTTTATTTGATATTTTGCTGAAATAATTAAAGCTAAAACAGTTTTGTCGTGGTCCATTTTCCAATTTTTGGAATTTTGGAGACCCTGTACAAAACAAAACAAATTTCTCAACGTAAATCTTGTTTTGCAGTTGCCATACATGACTTTCTTGATCAGTTAAATTTTTAGTCCATTTGTCCTGTTGTAGATTCCATCCGTGGACATAGGTACTCTATAAATGACATAATATGCAATATCTCTGAAACGACTTAGGGAAATACAAAAGGTGATACATTTTTGAAGAGGTAATTTTTGACCATTTTCAAACTGAAAATATATACACCATGACCTATTTATTTAAAAAAATAAACAAATTAAAAACAGGTTAAGGTGACCTGACAAAAATAAAAACATACCCAATCTACATAAAAAGTTGTTGAAAAGAAAACTATTTTTACAGAATTAAAAATTGTGTAACATGATAGAAAGGCGATATATATTTTCGGATGATGGTGGAGTTGCACACACTATTTTTGTCTTCGATCAAAATAATTCTTTAATTTACGTTTTAAATAGCATAAAATAAATAATTTTATTAGTTGAATAAATATAAACATTAATGTTATTGGATCTCGGCATCCAACAACGTCTCCTACCTAGAGGAATAATGCATTTTGGAGGTAAAGTAACGTATTGGAAATACGTAGATATCCGTCAGATCGGAGAAAAAAATCTTTATAAACCAAAACGTTATAAATGATCAGAGAAAACGCACGAAATTTAGTTTTTTACCAGTAAGTTTGGCTTGTAATTTGATCTTTGCAAATTGGGGTTTGTTTATGCGTACAACATAAAGAAACAAAAGTCTTCCATAAAGAGGGATGAATTTGGCCCACCATATAATACCTTAAAAATCTGATTCTGAACAATATTTGTATTTTACCGACAGGAAATATTGAAACTACCAAAACTATTTGCTACACATCAATTACATTCTTATGATTAATATTTTTATTGTAGTGTCAGTTGAAAATGCGCTGCTCCCTTTAGATACCGATCGATTGGAGCGATAAAAAGTTTTTGCCAAGCCGAGCAGAGAGATCAATCACTTTCAGATCTCCGAACCGATTAAATTATGCAGCGATATTGAAAGTTCACTTTTTAAATGGTTTTGACAGTTTCATCGTTATTAATTTTTTGTCTTAGTTTGAAAGTGGGCTAGTTTTTAAGATGGAAATAATTTGCATGGGACGATTACAGAGTGTTTAAAAACTGTAAAAATATTTTAGTGGCATATTTTTGGGGTCAAAGACTACTGTTTTTTTTTCATGAACATTCAGGGTGATTTCAAAATCAATCTCTTAAAAGCAAAAACCGATAATTTATATTTAAAGCATAGAATGCACTCCATTTTAATAATAAACTGCAGCTCAATTAAACTACAACTTATTACTCTTAAATAAAATTAAATTAATAAAATACGGTTTTACCGTTATGTAGAAAAACTTTTTAAAAAAGATGGCTATACCAATTTGAGTAGAGTTTTTATTACTTTTATTCCACAGGATGTAAAAGATTAGTCCTATTTTTACAAAAACTTGGTCAAGGGCGGTATTTTACAAAAAATATTCTTTATATAATTATAATATAGTGTTATTCTGTAGTCCATTTCAAAAGAGTTTCTCAGACTTTTGATATCTGCTTTAATTTTTAGGATTTTTTAAATTTTTTTTTTTAAATATCGTCTTTCCTGTATTATACCGGGTGCCCACGAAATTACTAGCAAGCCTGTTATTTTCTTGGGAAGTGTTACACGACTTTAAAATTTTGGTCTGATGTATAGTTGCATAGGACGCAGATTTCTGATGTTTCAGATTTTATGTAGAACATCCGGTTTAACCGGAAGTGCTCTTAACTTTGCTATTTAAATGAAACATGGAATTCTACAGGCAATTCCAAGAAAATACATGTTTCCCAAGTTATCCCTATTTTTATTAGTTTTTGAGAAAATTGCCACAGAATTTGACTTTTGGTTGTAAATAACTTCATTAATTCAAATGAAAACCACAACAGTAAGCCTTAAATTTAAACTTAAGAAAGAAGTGTTACGTTTAAAATTAAGACTAAAGGTAGGGATTTTCATTTGAATTATCGAAGTTCTTTGCAGCTGAAAGTCAATTTCTGTTTCACTGAAATTGTATTTTTACGGTGATATTATATAAGATTCATTAAACATGCTTAAAAATCGCATAAGCCCTTTTGTTACCATTTATTTTTTAACAAATTGATAAAAATGGGGGTTAGCACGACATTTTTAAACGCCATTTTCTCAAAAATTAATTAAGATAGTTATGGTAGGTATGCGGTATATTCACTTTCTTCAATATATAGGGTGTTCCATTTAAAATATCAAAATTGATAGCACTTCGGGTTAAACCGAATGTGCCATAAAAATCTGAAAAGTCAAAAATCTCATCCATCCATATATCCGACCAAAATTTCAAAATCTTGTAACACTTTTTAAAGGGTGTCGGCCCAACAGCGACCGGCTTATCTGTGACCGATAATAACATCGAGGGATTAGCGACCGAATTTTTTAAACCCTCATTTTTCTACCTGGTGGGTCTAGAATACATTAAATTTAAGACGTACTGTTGGCAAAATGTAGGTGGACCATTGGAGATATTTCTTAGAATCAAAGGTACTAAGGGTAGGTACTTAATTAAACCCAAGACTAATACACACTTATAAATGGTTAGTTCTAGTAAGCGATGCCTTTTTTTTTAATTCCCTAATTAAACCCAAGACGAATATACACATACATATATTGCAATACGTATATTCTTGTATTTTATATTTACGTAAATTTATAGGCCTCCATATGCAATAAATAAATAATATTATAAATGTATCTACATTTTTTTTACTTTTTAAAATATTAAAAAAAGAAAACAACTTGATGCCCCATTGAGGTTTACTCTTATTTAAATCTATAGGTCGCTTATAGGTCAGTTTTATTTCTTTTTTGATCGGTCGCAGATAAGCCTATTTCTGTCAAAAAAACGTTGTTTTTACAATTTTAAATAATATGGACATTTATCTCGAAAGGTTCTTACTGTTGCAAAAAAATATCAGTGGCGTAGATATAATTGTTTTCAAAATGCTCTTTATTACTTACTCAAGGATCATTGCATCGCCGTAATAATTTGTCTTTCGGGTTATTATATCGATTAGCTTAGAACCCACGTAACATGTTTTTACATATTAGTATTTAAAAAAATAATACCATACATGGTGTTTAAAAAATTAGGTCCTCCAAATTTTTTTTTGAAGGCTCTACCTAGTTTTAGTAGCTTTTTGTCTCAATTTTTGATATTTGACAGCTATGTTATTTTCAAGCAAGTTTTTAGAAGACCGCTCCAAAGCTAAATCTAACCGTTTAAACGGAAACCATTTTAAAAATTAAGTTGTAATAGTATATAATCGGACGGGCACGGAATGTTGCTCATTTCCCACGAGAATGACTTTTGCAGCACGAGCCGTGGGCGAGTGCCGTAAGTTATACGAGAGGGAAATGAGTATTTCGAGCGAGTTGCGTACTGTACTTTTTCTACGGCTATTGATATTACTGGAAAACATTTTAAAATAACTTTATTGTGGATTTATTTTAATATCTACAAATAATAAATTTAATGTTCTCGATATGTGACAGATTATTTCTTAGCCCTAGTAAACGCGATATTATAGCCTGACTGAAGCTGTTAGTTTAACATAAAATAAATAGGTTTTATAAACTATTAAATTTTTAAACTTTAAATATCGAATATTGGATAGTCATTTTTCAAATATCGAGTATTGTGATATCTATTTTTGTCATAAAAACCAAACTTTACCTTAACAAATATCAATGTTTTTTATCTTTTTGAAAATAATCTAAATTAGGGAGAAAGAAAGTTTCAAATACCAGCTTGACACCGACTTAAACCTATCACGATTGTTCGAAATATATCGCACGAAAATCGAGTGAAATAGGTGAAAACCAAAATGGCAAAACACCACTGAGAAATTAAGGTTAAGAGACAATATTTATAGGAAGATCGTGATCAAATAGCATTCTTGTGGAAATTAGCATTAGGTAGTTTATTGCAGAGATTGTCTTACATTCTCCATACAAAGTGGAGATACATTAAGCTTATCAAATAGTTTTATTATTTAACAGGTAAATGGTTGAGGTCATCTATATGTCATTTCTTTACATTTTTTAAAACCACCGCATATAAATCTAGATATACCAGGTGTTAACGAATCTGTTAGACAAGCCAACTCCTTAAGTATTAGACATATCAAAAGGAGAATAGGTATAGCCAAAAACAATTATAGTTTCACTACTATAATTATCTTTGGTATAGCTAAATAGTATAGGAAAAGGAAAGTTTTCGCATATTTCTCACTTTTTGGTTAATTCTGGTTACTCAGGAAATTGTTCCAATTTTAAATTTTTAACTGGAACACCTTATATATTTTAGCATTTTTGGATTTCTGAATCAACCCTAAATGGGAATTTGACATTTTTAAAAGTTTCTACGCCTACTTAATATTATGGGGATCATTTGTAAAATTGCATCTAGGTCACCATGATCCTTTATTTATGTCTTTTTATTCATGCGACTGCAAATTATTTGATAACGTTATATTCGTCGAAAAATTCTTTTTTTTTTAAGTGCTTATCTAAAAATGTTTGCCATTTGAAAAAAATAGACGCGAAAATGTCAACTTGCCAATTTGTTTTATGCCTATCTTTCATACTAGTCACTAAATATTTGTATTTGTATTTTTCCAACATCTCCTGGGGTCCTCAGATTAATTTGCGTCCAATCATGGCCACTTAGATACAGTAATAAAAATTGATCTGGTCACATTCTGATTTGGAATTGTTTTAGGTATCCAAAAATGATAAAAATATGCAGGGTGTTTCATTTGAAAATCTAAAATTAGAACCATTTCCCGTTAAACCGGAAGTGATTGGAATGTGACAGCTATGCGAAAACTGTCCATTTCTCATACGATCTACCTAAACCAAGTCTTGTTTTGATATGTCAAATACTCTAGAAGTAATGGCTTGTCTAATAACTTCGTTAACAGTTGGTATAGGGTTTTGTAATACAAATAATTAAATATAATTGTTGTCCTATAAACATGCTAAGAAATTAGTAAACTGTTATTTTCAAATATTCCGCTTTCCTAAAACAATTGAAAACCATTCTACAAAATGAAAAAGGAAAAAAACTCATTACTTCTTGTAATGCATCTGTTGAAGACTGTCCGATCTGGATATGCAGATTTTTACACTAGCCGAAGATATTACTTTAAGGATTGAGGGAGATGATTGAGATAACCATTTTGGTTCTCATCAGGGTAATAGTTCGATATAGCGGTTTTCGCTATTCGCGTTTCTATAGGTCGATTATGACACAAATCTGTGTGCGCGTTTTCCAAAATCCATTTCTATAATTTATTATTCATAAAAACATATTTACGGGACGGTGGAGTGAACAGGGGTGCTGGGTGGGGACAAAACAGTATAAATCCAACGTCAAACACAAGAAAACCTTAATATGCTGCACTCGAGGCACATGAAAAATGTAAATTAATTTTGAAAAGTATTAAATATTTCGAAAAACTATCCCACACATATGAGACATCTCGTCCGCCATTAATTAAAGAAGAAAAATTCATTTTGATCAGCTGATAACATGAAGTTCGTCATTATGAAAATGACGATCTTGATAGAAGCAGCGTTGTCAAACTTCTTATGAAGAATTAACACCAAGCCTATTTCGGGGATTATCCACCATTTTCATGAGAAACAATGATATTTTTTGTAGAAATGCCTCCTTCTTTATGTTTAGGTATTTTCCTTTTTTCTCTACAAATAATAAAAGGAAGAAGGAATAACTTAATTTTTCATATGAATTTTGTCCTGTATCTTCTTTTTTTTTTAAAGCTATTGACACTTTCTCACTTTATTTGGCAAAATCGCAAGACATTTACTGTTCTATTGCAAACTCTTCTTTTTTATGCAGTGACAGCCATGGCGGGATTGTTGTACTTTTATTTATTTTTAATTTTTTTAAACAATTTTTGGACATTTTTGTAAACAGGTAGTGCGGTGTGTACTGTGAAATACTGTTTTTGGGCGTTTAATGTAGGATTTCTACTGTTTCGTCCCCCCAACACCCCTGTTCAATCCACCGTCCCGTAATATGTTTTTATTAATAATAAATTTTAGAAATGGATTTTGGAAAACGCGCACACAGATTTGTGTCATAATCGACCTATAGAAACGCCCTGAAAAAAGAATTTTTCAAAATCTCTTATAATAGCGAAAACCGCTATATCGAACTATTTACCCTCATCAGTAAGGTGTAGGCGATAACAAAAAACAAAGCAACCCTAAGTCCATAACCCAATACTTAAAGATAAAAGTATGCAGCAATCGCTGTCCGCACTATGTTTGATTTTTTAGAACATATCATAAAAATAAATAATAAAAAAAATTTGGAGATGCCGGGGATCGAACCCGGGGCCTTTCACATGCAAAGCGAACGCTCTACCACTGAGCTACATCCCCGATGCTCTTTTAACTGCTAATATACAGTACATGCACAACTTATTGGTTATTATAAAACCTGGTAATCAAAAATAAACAAATCACTAATTAATTAGAATGCAAAAGAAAAGAATATAAACGAGCCCATAATAATTACCATAAAGTATTTTTAAATCGTTTAATAAGTCGAGTCATCATTTAATACTATTCTAATAGGCAGAGCTTTTTGTACCATTTGCTAAACAAATTATGTACCTACATATGTACGCGACTGCATTGCTTCCAAGAATAGAGTAATTATTAAAATTGTGGGATAAATTATAATCCATAATAAAAAAATAATGACAGGAAAATGAGGGTAAAGAAAAACCATAGATAATTGCGTATGTCGTGTGTGTCCGTGTTTATATTAATTTCTACAGCGTGTGTAAAGAAAGTTAATAGCGGGTACGTTTATTGTACAAGTCAATTAAGCTTTTTTTATGAAACACCATGTATATTTTAACAAATTTTGACTATATTGAATTTTTATATCAAAAATGTAAATACGTAACACACTATACGTTATTTATTACTTGTCAGTAAAATATTAAATCCAAAAATGATGGTTTTTCTTTTTTCATTATACACATACACATGGCACGTGTAAATTGGTTCCCCAATCAAAAATATTGGGAAAATTGGTTCCCAATCTTTTGGTTAGTTCTGCTTAGTTTCTGACGATTTATAATTATGTAAATTGCTTTCAAACATGTTTACGGTACCTGACCGGCTCCGAATAAGTAAAATAAAACAGGATTGTGTGAGTGTTTATAAATTTGTCTATTGAACTAACCAGATTTGTTTTCCGTGTTGACTCATAATTATTTGGGCTATTTCAGGAATCACAGCAAAAATGTTAAATTGCTAATAAGTAAATCAAGCCCACCCCTAAGATAAATAGGGTTTACTTAAGTTGCTAGACGGTGATAAGATAATAACAAAATTATTAATTTGGGATTGTTGAGTTGCTAGACAAGAATGCACGAGTTGCTAGGAAAACATTGTTAAGTTCCTAGACGGTAAAAAACGAATGCTTTATACCGTTTTTTCTGTTCTAATTTTTTTGCTGTTAAAATCCGTTTATTTTAATAAGGTAGTGGCTCCTTCACAGGCCTACAGTGTTAATTTTTTTTTATATCTGCACGGTCTGACTCTATTTATAAATGAACGAAAAAAGAATTGACACAATTCCTAAGTAAATTTATTAAGTGTGTATTAGTCTTAGCTTTAATTAGGCAATTAAAAAGGAAAAAGATTTAACTAACCAAAACTAACCACGACCCCCTACCTATTACTCTGTTCTCGGTAGGAAATAAATGAGTAATATCAAGTAACAAACCACCGAAAACATTTTTTGATGTTACAATAAATTGACCGTATGAGGGATAGGGATGCTTAATAAAATTTGTAATGTTGGGTTTTACCTGGCTGTAATGAAGTAACGTCTAGTAACTAAATCATCCCCTTGTTTAGAAACTCGAGTACACGGAGGAGGTTGTACGGTTTTTAGTTTCTGCAATACATGCCAGTACATGATATTTAAAAAAAACATCGTTATCTTTCTCCCAATTATTTTAGCTTGAAGAATTTTATTTATTTTAAAAGGATCTTTTAATTGGTCAATGTTTTGCCGCTTTAAGTTATTCTTATCGTTTTAATTGTTTTAATGCCCTATACAGCACAATAAGAATTTCAATTTTCCGAGAATGTTAAGTAGTACATGTTCGAGATATTTTTAATATAAAATAATTTTTGAAAATTACTGCCGTCACCATGCACATATCTTCGGAAATGACATGTTTATTAAGCATCCAGACGAAAGAAGGAAATTTTACATTCTTTAGATTAAGAGCGGTATTTAATTCTAGAAAAGGAATTTGATAAATTAAAGTGAGATTCAAGAATTAAAAATATATTATAGAGGATTGCCGACAATGGGATAGTGTTTAAAAGATCTTAAAGTATCATATGACATTACACCGGAGATAAGATTTGAGATAATGACTATAAATATCCAAAAATAACTTAAGATATGCTTTAGAAACACCTTATATAGTTTAAAAGCGAATGTTGTAACCTCTGATCTAAAATTCTTATGAAAAATAATAATTATACAGAGTGCCACGTATTTCACGGTATTTTTAGGGAGAGCCCAAAAAGTGTAAGACATTAAAAAATTAAAATATTTTAGATATTTTTAAAAACATATAAATATACTCAAATTTTGAATTTTTGTTTTGTTTTGAAAGCTATTTAAAAATAATTGCACGGCAAAGGCAGTTTGCTATGAGACTTTTTGTTTTTTTTAATCTTTTCAATATCACTATAAGTAGGGGTCACCAAGACAAGAAATCTGTTTTTGACAGGCAACTTTTTAACTTGTGTTTAAGGAACTTTAAAAACTAAGCACATCTCGCCTTGACGATTCCTTGACTAGATATAAGAAATAAAAATATATCAGTTCTAGTAAAAATAAAACATTGCGATTTTCGTAAATTTGTCAATAGAACTTTTATATTTAAAAATACATAAAACAATTATTACAAAAGTTTATAGGTACATTTTTACGAAAGAAAAGTGGGAAAAAATGTACAGGGTGTCCCCGTTTGGGTGGCATTTCAAAGTATCTCAGTTATTTATAGTAAGGCTAGAACTTTTTGGTTTTTGCTAATCTGAGCTACTTTTTCGCAAAATAAAAGATGCCACAAAAAACTTTTAATTGCCCTGTTAGTTTGCGAGCTATAGGGCGATATTGAAATTATTTTAATTTTAGGGACCACTTGTATTTCAGGTGATTAACATCTTGTCAAAAGATAAAAACGGATTCTTACATATTTTTTTACGTTAATTATAGTTAGACAGTCAGTTTTTTTAAATTATCGAATTTGAAATATTGACCAATATTTGTTTTTTTTAGGATGGCAAAAACCGAAAATATACACACACAAAGCTAACCAGAAATAACTACAATATAGTTCCTGGACCAGTAATAAAATGGACTTCATGATAAGAACACTTTTAAAACTTTTTTAGGGGTTCCTTTTAACGAGTCTATCACGAAAATTCATACCGTCATATATAGAAGCGGCGCTTTAACCCTGCCTGTCAGTGTCAAATGTTTTAGTCGGACTGGGCAAACGCGTCAATTTTTTTGTCGGACATGTTTACCACAGTGTTATACATGCAATTTTTAAAAATTTTGCTAGAAATATAAGGGTTACAGTCAGAAAACTATAAGGCTCAAACACATGTTTCTGGTATCGGACTAAGCGGGTTTTGTGACCGTAACCCTTACGATTTCTTTCACAATGTTTAAAAATTCCATTTAAAACATAGTGGTATACTTGTCCGACAAAAAGTAACGCGTTCGCCCTGTCCGACACCAGAAACATTTGACATTGACAGAGTTAAAGCACCGCTATTAAATATGGCGGTATGGATATTCGTGGTAGACTCGTCAAAAGAACCCCTCCCCCGAAAAAGGTTTTTAAAGTGTTCTTATCATAAAGTCAATGTCGATACTGGCTCAGGGTTTTGTTGAAAATGTTTGAGAAACTACTGAACCGATTTTAATAAATAAAACTAAAGACTATTAAGAGGAAAAGTTGAAACTTATTAAAATGACTTATAACTCGACCCTGCTTTCCGTTTAAACTTTTTGACGTTTCTGTTGGTAGGGGTGGGCATAACTCTGAAAGAGTAAATTTTGTCACAAGAATGGGTTTCTCTAACAATTGATGTGTTTTAGAATTTTGTTAAAGGTACAAAAATTGCGGAGTTATATTATGTGGTTCGGAATTGGAATGCACTCTTTATTTAGCAATAAGTTATATGATTTATTTGCAACTTCAGGAGAATTTATATAGACCTTTATTTTTATTCAAATACACTTATTTCTATGCTAAGTATGTTAATGACGCAGGCCACAAACGCACAACTTTAGATATGTTATGCCATTTAGATAAACATAAATATATGCAACTAAGCGCAGGGAAATGGGAATGTGTTATTAATTCAGTAAATAATTGCTTTATGGGCTAACTGTATATCGGTGGACCTATTCTTTTAATTGCTTCTAAAGATATGGCTTAATTTTTCTCACTTAAAGAAGCGTTAGATGCAAGGAATAAATCAAATCCTCTTGTGAAAGAAACATCATTATAATGATTTGATGTTTTCCTATAATGTCTTTGTTTTTTAATATAATAGATAATTTTATCTTGCGACTGTCTACGCCTGTTGTGAGCTGATGTAATATTGTACTGTGACCAGGTCCTTCCGAAGATTTGCATAATTTTGAAGGTGTCACCCGGGGCAGACACCACGGTTTGCTCTCCCCCCTCCCCTACACCGAGCCTGCTTCCCTCAGAGAAAATCTAAGTTCATAAACAAATCATCTTTTTGCAGTTTTTTAATTTGATCAAAATTTATAATTAGATCACAAATTTTGCAAAAATATCTGCCTTTTTCTTATAATAAGAGGCGTCTGAAATAAATAATTGTGTGAAAAAAGTTAAACTGACTATATATTTTTTTAAATTAAGGGTGTTACGAAACGTTGTTTAGAGAATTTAAGGGCAAATTCTACTCATAAAAATATGAAGAAAAGTTCATATAAACATGGGTCCGGAAATGCATTGCTTTTCATCATGGTGATTTTTTATATCTCTTTTATCAATGTATTAAGAAGTCCTTACTTAATTTTGATAAAATTTGACAGTGGTATTTGGAGTATTAAGAGGCTGACGATGAGCTTTCTAACTTGACTAAACTCATTTAGTCCAGTGGCATCTTAAGCGGTACTGAAACGAATATTTCTGACAAAAAAATATGTACGCTACTGTCTTTTTGTGCAAATTTTATACATACATACATATATATATTTAAGATTAAGTAAAAATGCAGTTTTTGGCCCCCATTTTTTGTCCTACTTTGTTTAGTTTATAAAAAAAACACTTAAGGGGATGCCGTAGCACGTTAAATGAGCTAAAACGCGATTCCCTGCCGTTTTTAAATATTTGTTTGAGAAAAAAGTTGTATATGGAAAAGTTTCTTAAAATGATCCAAAGATTATCCGAAAGTTGGTTGTTTTTACGGTTTTGTAATTTTGAGAAATTTAATGTGTTAATTTTTACCAATACCAAAAATCAATTAACTTTCCGATTATCTTCGGATCATTTTAAGAAACTTTTCTATGTACAACTTTTCTCAAAACAAATATTTAAAAACGGCAGCGAATTGCGTTTAGCTAATTTAACGTGCTACGGCATCATCTTAATTGCATAACCCTGGAGTAGGTACACAAGAAACAGGGACATTTTGTTTTGAAAATATTCTTAATTTTGCGTAAATTTTTTTCCGAAATGTTCGTTAAGGTACCGCACGAGGCGCCACTGGATTAGATAAATTTAATTAAATTTGGTTCTATAAAAAACATCTACTCTACAAATAACACTTTCGAATTTTATGAGAGACATTAAAAGTATTAACAAAATTTTTTAGAAAAGGTTTAACACTTTGTATTTGGGAAATATTGCATTTCCGAAACTTCCCTTTAATTTTCTTAATAACAGTCTGTTACACCTTGTAGATAAAGTGTCTCCCGAAAGGCCAACAGAATCTGGTATACATTTGGTGTGGGTCCCTGAACCCACCCAACCTGAACCAAGGTCCTAATAATAATATTAAAATTCAACATTCAAATAAGAAAAAAATGTTCAAGGGCTTCATGGTTTTAGTACGGAACTACTAAATGTTTTATAAACGATATAAATGCTCTTAAAATCGACGTGTTTAAGGAATTTCCTCGAGGTTAGTAACCTCCAAAAAGAGACAAAAATTGTCCCTTCGAAATTGATTTGTAGCTGCCGCGAATATTCTCCGGCTGCCTGTTGCGCGAACCGAAATAACAACGGACCGACAAAAACCCGCTTCCGAAAATGCAGGGAAAAACTGGCTCCGACCGCGGCACCAAAGCGACGCGTTTTCGGTTATTGCCCACTTTTTGCTCCCGGACAACCTCTTTTCTGTATGCCTTTAATAAGGATGCTTGTTTAAGTGTAGTCCGGTAGAATTGCTAGGCGTTTTTGTCAAACTCGAGGAATTCTCGAGGGGTCAAGTCTGGCGAGACTGGAGGACGTTTAAAAAATATTTGTAAAAATTTCACTGAAATGGTCGTTTAGTGGTCCGTATGGGCAAAATTGATTTATTAAAAGAGAATACAAAAATTAAAGCAAAATTTTGACTTGCTGGGTAATGGGCAAGAAAAAAATGTAAAAAAACATATGGAACTTGCGTTTAAATAAACTATTTAAATAAAGACCTGAAAATAAAAAAACACGAAAAAAACTGCCATAAACGTGTGTTTTGAATTTGTTGACGTTAAAATTATAAAACGAAAAAAGTTTATTAAAAATATTGTTTCTACTCGCGTGCAAAAAGTTCACTTTTTCGCACAAATTTTAGTTCTAGAAGAGTCACTTTCGCACTAGTTCGGAGAAGTACTTTTTCGCATTAACTTTCTACACTTGTGCGGAAAAGTACATAAATATCGAACAAGATATTAGCGAGTCGCAATGAAGGATTTTCATGACCTTCATTTTTAAAAGAAATTTTAGCCTTGGCTAAACCAACTTAAGAGGTGAAAGAAAGACATTCCGCAGACACCAATATTTCCACAACAGAAAAAGCTCCTTTAATCTGCTCTTAACCTGGAAAATGTCACAAATTGTACATTTACAATCAATATTAATATGTACAAGTAGGGTATTAGGTGACATTGGGTTAAAATAAAAAAATAATAATAAAATTTTGTTTTATGTTTTTCTTACGCTCGTAGAAAAAATAGCGTTCCTAACACGTGCCGAAAGTGCCTTTTCCGCACTTGACTGCTTTACTGAACTTTGCTACGCGTCTTTCGGTCTGCAGTCGCTTGCGGAAAAGTCGCACTTTCAGCACTAGGCAATATACTATATTTTATTATTTTAGAAATGTAGACAAGAATATATTTCAACATGATGATCTCAGTGGCCAAAAACTAGGCTATACATAGATTTTAAGATATCAGACCTTAAAGTATCAAAAGTGATCCTATTTTAACATTTTAGGACTCATTTACAGCTAAAGTAGAGGCCAAAAACAAGGATAGGACAAAAATGTTCTCTTTTTTGTCATTGAATCTAAATTTGCATTAAAAAATGGAAATTTTGCGTAAGAGGATATGGACGGTGGTCGATCAAAAAAAAAACCTGTGAATAGAAAACAAGTCATCCATTCTAAGACGTTTTTGGACTTGAAAATGTATTTTTTTATCCAGTAACTATTAGTTTTAAAATCTCTGACTTCTTCGTGTATAAGAAGTTGACCGTGGGATTTTTTGTTAAGTATTAACAATAAAATGTTTGCACTACATTTTAAAATGTAAAAATTTAATTGTTATTCTAGTACGCATTCTATTTTAAAACGGGAAGTAAAAAAACCGTACAAAAAAAGTAATTAAACAAAATGTTTCCACTTTGCACCTGCCGTATCCGATGATTATCATTTCAAACGCCCTAACTATGTGATAATTCACATTCAAATACCCTAAAAGGTATAATGACCGTGGATAATTAATAATACACCGGTAATTTAAATTATTCATAAAAAGGTATTAAGTGTTCAGTCGAAAATAGCAATTTCATTGTATGATATAATTTTTATGTGGTAGTAGATATTTTCTTAATCTAAAAAATTAATTATTTTTTCTGGTTAAAGGTTTTATTTATTACTTTCTAGTTTGGAAATTTTGTGACTCTGGACACTGTTAATAATTTCTAGAGAACAACATTAAAAGTCCAGTGACTTTCATCTTTTATTAATATTTTCCCTAATTGTGTACCTTTGGTGGATTTGGGACGTTTGGACGTCGCACTATGGGATGTTTGAGAAAATTTTGGACAAAATTAGATATCTCTCTAGAAGTATTAGTCGTAAATATTTGATTTTTGCACGAAAATGTAGCTGATATAATTATCTATCCCAGAAAAATAGTCTTCAAAAAAAAAGCATAAGGGCACTGTGATGATGTATAATTAAAGTGTGACATTTTCAAAAAAAATCTTGTATTGCTCTGCAAGCATCAAAACATGTACAAAATATACAAATGTTGTCAGATCGAAAGTTGGCTTTAAAAACTTGCGAACTTTTATAGATTTTTTCGACGACTTTTATTCCCCCAGCTAGAGGTTAAAACCAGACTGGTTATCAAAAGTTTTTTTAATGTACAGGGTGTTACAAAATGTCAAAAAAAGGGCAGAGTCTACTATTAAAAATATAAAAAAAGTTTATATAAACATGGGTCCGCAAATTCCTCGTTCTCAAGATACAGGGTGTTAAACTTTTTTTTATCTTAAATATGTTCTACCCAATTGGGATTTAATTTGGCAATAAGATTTATGGGGTAAGGCGGTAATGTATCACTAACTTAATTACGTTTCTAAGTCCAGAGGCGTCCACAACTTTTTGTTTCTTAATTTTTTTCGTATGTTGTTAAGTTTATAGATAGAAAAAAATATAATCCACCTAATTGCCTATTTTTATATCATAAAGGAAGGCATTGCGGAAGCAAAATATTAATAATGTTTTTATAAATTATTAGTAAGATTGCAATTTATTTATTTACCTGAACAAAATAAAATACGACGGCATTCTAACCTATGGAAAAAAGGACGAATAAAAAATGAATTAAATTATATTAATTTCTTAAACCATAGAAGAATAGGAGTTTTAGTAAAAATTGTTAGACTAAGTATAAACCTTATTTAAATAAATATTTATTATTGTTGTTACAAAATTGCTAATAAAAAACAATAATATCTTACTTTTAAAAGAAATAGTTGCCGCAATCCTTCTTTTATGGTCCAAAAATATGCAATTAAGTGAATTGTATGTTTTTTCTCATAAACTAAACAACATACTAAAAAAATTAGGAGACATAAAAGCTGTATTTTAATTTGCCCAATCTAAAAAGGTCAAAAATTTTAAACGCCTTTACACAGTCAGTGGCGTACCATTTTTTTGTTAGAAATATTCCTTCAGTTGCTGCTCGAGATGCCACTGGACTTGGAAACGTAATTAGGTTAGTGATAAATTACCCCCTTAATTCCATAAATACTATTGCCAAATTAAATTTAAATTGGTTAAAATATATTTAAGATATTAAAAACAAAATATCTTAATAAATAAAAATAAGTTTAACACCCTGTATCTTGAGAACTAGGAATTTGCGGACCCATGTTTATATAAACTTATTTTCATATTTTTAATAGTAGGATCTGCCCTTTTTTCCATTCTGTAACACCCTATATTTTAAAAAAATTGATAACCAGTCTAGTTTTAACACCCAACTGGGGAGTACAAGTCGTCGAAAAAAAATCCATAAATGTTTGAAAGGTTTTAAAGCCAAAATTTTTGATATGATAACATTTGTAATATTATGTACAAGTTTTGATGCTTGTAGAGCAAAATATGACTTTTTTGAAAAGGTCAGATTTTAGTTAGACATAACCACAATGCCCTTACGACTTTTATTTGAAGACTATTTTTCTGAAATAGATAATTACATCAGCTACATTTTCATGCAAAAATCAAATATTTACGATTCATACTTCTTAAGACATATAATTTTGTCCAAAAATTTTCTTAACATCCTAGTGCGTCGGTCGCTTTTCGGCGTGGCCATTTTGGCATCGCCTTTTCGACGTCTAGCTCTTTTGACGTGGCCACTTTGGCATCGCCGTTTCGACGTCTAGCCCTTTCGGCGTGGCCACTTTGGCGTCGGAGTAACTCTATGTACAGGATGTTTCTTAATTGTGGTAAGAAAATCTAAGGCTATATTTCCGAGCCAATTTTACGAAAAAAAGTTCATATAAACATAAGTCCGAAAATTTCTAAGATACAGGGTGTTAAACTTTAAAAAAGATATTGGGTTTTTAATTATATCTTAAATATGCCTTATCTTAGGATATTAAAATTTGGCTGTGGACTTTTATGTTTTTTCCGGATGAAACACCTAAAAATACAACTTTTTGTGTCCCTTTTTGTTAGTAGGTTGCTTAGTTTTCCAGAAAAAAATTCGCTATGCTGCACAATCCTAGACCATACAAGAAACATTGGGACACTTTTTTTCTTTTAAAAATTAACTGTTATACCTTCTTATTGTCAATTTTGTAATAACAACAACAAATGCTTAATTAAACAACATTTATATCTAGTCCTACAAGTTTTACTAAATAAGTTTTTTAGGTTTTTTGAAAAGTTTAACACCCTGTATCTTGAGAACAAAAATGAAACCTTTTTTTTATAAAAATAGCTTAAAAATACGCCTTAAAATTTTCTTATCACATTAAGAAAACACCTTGTATATATCCTTTTGTTTTAACATTATTTTTCTTGCGATAAATTCTATCTTTATTATCATTTTATTACACAAGTTTATGCTGCCCCGTCAAATGCTATTACTCTTGAAGAATTAGTTATCCCTATCGCACAGTGCAGCGACCTTATGGGACTGTGGGACAAAATTAATATATCCAAACTAATAAAGCAGCCACAGAGATGGTTAAATTGGAAAAGAATTGCAGTTTTTAGAGCTTAGTTTTTTTCTTTCAAAACAATCATGGCTTACTAGATATTTAGGAAAAACGTTTTTTCCAAAAATTGTTTTTCTTTGTAGCTTAGTTAATATTCAAAATGGACAAAAAAAAGTGTAAATTGGAAACCTGTAGATATTCTTTTTCTTAATAATTCTTAATAGGTAATATCCGAAATTTAATATAGTAGTTCGTTTTTAAGCTACGACATAAACTTACATTTTTTAAATGGAAACCATAGTTGGCTATAACATTTTTATAAGCTTTACTATGATGTATACCAAGATTACTGAAAATAAAAAAAAATAACGTTGTTTTGGACATAAATAAATTTACATTAGTTTTCCTATGTCATTTTGCCCAAAACAATTAAATCTGGTTTATTGAAAATTACTTTTCTTTTCATCTGATTAGTGCTATAAATGTTTTAAATCTTTCCGTGACGGGAAAAAATTGACATTGTATCTCTGTTAACAAGTACTAAGAACTTTTTTAAGTACTTTTTTCTCGGACATTCATACACGTATGTAAAGGTAAATTTTTAATTTTAGAATTGTTTATTATACAAAACTTACATTTCCTCTATATTAGGAGTCCAGTCAGATATTTTTTAACTTTACAATATTCCAAATTACTACTTACTAAACGGTTGCTTATAGTTTTACCGTTTTAATTTCAATACGTCAAAATACAAAATTACATTGACAGATACCAAATAATTTCCTTAAGGGTTTTCATAGTAATCCAAGGTCTAATTATGTTTCAAATATACTAGTCGACCAGTTTGAAACTTCAAATTTTTCATTCATATTATGTTTTTTCAATTATAAGCGGTCGTCTTTTTCCATCACAGAAAAATATTGTGTATTATACACGGGAAAAATTTTAGATTTTAGCTCTCGGCTTATTGTTTTCCTCCGCTTTGCGCCGGAAAACAACACAACCTCGAGCTAAAATCTAAAGCTTTTTTCCTTGTATAATAAACTAGCTTTTGCCCTCTACTTCGCACGCCTTAAATTCGTAGTAAAACCATTCCCCTTTCCTATATCCTGAAGATTTTGCATATTATTATATACATATAAAACTTCATCTTGAATCACTCTACCTATATAAAAAAACTCTGTGTGTGTCAATTCTATATTTTTTTATAAACCATAGATACCGGTGCACAATTCCCATAAACACTTTTTTGTCAATTACAATAGTAACATCAATATTGAATTTTAAATGTAAAATAGTTCTTTAAACACTTTGTGTATGTTTTTTTGGATATTATACATATAAACCTTTCTCTTGAATCACTTTATCTATTTAAAAAAATCCGCCTCAAAAGCCGTTGAGAGTAGTAACGTCAATATCGAATTTTAAATGTGAACTATTTTTCTAAACACTTTGTATATGGTGTTTTTGATATTATTATACATATAAACCTTTCCCTTAAATCAGTCTACCTAATAAAAAAAACGCATTAAAGTCCGTTGAGTAACATCGAATTTTAAATGTAAACAATTTTGTGTATAAGTTTTTTGGATATTATTATACATATAAACCTTCCTCTTGAATCACTCTATTTATTAAAAAAAACTGCAATAAAATCCGTTAAGAATTGTAACGTCAATATCGAATTTTAGTTATAGTTTATTTAATATAGCTGACCCGTGCCCACTTCGTTGGGCAATTAATATCTTAAGTTTTTGTTTAATCATAGTAAAATATAGCCTATAACACTTCTGATTGTGAGAAATTTTTATGATAGGTTTAGTACTTCCGAAGATTAGCGGCTACAAACAAACAAACCCACAAACTCACAAACAAAGTGACAAACTTTACCCCTTTATATATTAGTTAAGATTACTATTTTATAACTTTTTAATAAATAATTTGAGGCACTCACCCTTAAAAAAAATATTTATGTTTAAGTTTTTAAAACGTCTAACGAGATTTTATTAGTCCTATAAATTTGTTAAATTTTAAAAAACAAACCGATGAGGTTAAAATAAATAACAAGAACTAACAATTAACAGTAGGAATCAATTTAACTACTAAATTTACTACTATAATAATTGAAATAATTAATTAAATTAAACTAAGCAAAAAAAGAGAATCATTAGTATTCAAAAATAATTGAAAATTCCACTATTATTGCTTATACCCATGTTATCTTTAAAAATTGTTGCCTTATGGATTTAACTCTTATACGTTATAATCATAAATAAATATTACGTAAACTGAGTTTTGCAAGCATATTACTATGGTTTCCAAAAAAAAATATGTCAGGTCAAAAACGGATTGCTGCATTTAATATCGGATAGTACCTTTTTATTAAGAAGATAAATATGTACAAGTTTCCTTTTTACACTCTTTTTCTATTTCGAATATTAACTGAACTACAGAGAAAAAAATGTTTTTCAAAATATCCAGTAAGTCATGATTTTTTGAGAGAAACAAAAAGTAATTTAAACTAACCTTTAAACGCTGCAATTCTTTTCCCATTTAAGCATCTCTGTAGCTGCAGCGGTTTCTGAGATCCCTTCACTAAACATCAAAAAAACTGACCCTGTATACATGGGTTGAATTTAAAAATCTTATACACTTTGTTTTACCCTGTATATTTTAAAAGAAAATTAAAATTTGCTAATCGATTTAAAAACTATAGAACTAACCTAAGAAACTAATATTTTTGTTAATTTTTAGGGATAAAAAAGAAAAAAGTTAAGGGAATGTAACTATAACTTCCGGTAGTATTTATACCTACTGTATACAAAAACTGCAAATAACTTTTATAATTAAAAAGTTGTACCCATTACTTTCGGATCATCAGAATCTTTAATGTTATAAGCATTTATAATTAGCTCTTTAACAATTTTTCTTGCCCTATTGCCGAAACCCAAGCTTCAAAACAGTGACCACACGTAACCCTTCCAGAGCAAAAACGATCTGTTTTTAGAAGTGTTGCAAATAATTGAAATGCTAAGTATGATCAGCGTTGCGTTCGGGGGTGGCCCGGGGAATGTTCTTTCCCGAAAAAAGAATCCTCGGTTGGTTTGGTTTTCATACCCGAAGCCCTTTTTTTTCTTTGTTAAAGGTAATACTTTTCTTTTTTGTTACTTTACGATGTCCTCCGATAACATTAAACTCCCCCTGAAAAAAATGTCTGAATTTAACACTGAGTACGATAGCCGTAATCTACATTAAATTTGCTATAAAATAGCAAAAAATTGCAAATATACGTTTTTATACTTTTTCTTTATAGCCAAATTTGCCAAACTAAAACAATACAAAATAATTGCACCATTTTCGTTTAATCAGAAAAACAAATTGATTGACATCAATAAATAAAATAAATCCAACTTAACCACTATATGAATCGAATAACTTGTTCATTTAGCTTTAATTTTCTTTTTTAAAAGTTCGATACGAGCACTTCTCGCTGAGATGTTGAACTTTGAACAAAAAAGGACCTTTTTGTCTTTAAGCATCAATATCTCAGCAACCGCAAATGGCACAAAAATAATGAAGGAGGGTTTTTAAATCTTAAATAAAAATACTCTACAATTATCGGCTATGGTTTTTGAAAAAAAAGTTTTTTTATTTTTTACGGTAATTTCAAAAATCAATAAAAAATGAGCTTTTTCTGGCATTTGGTATAATTAGGCGCTAAATTAAAAATATCCAGAAAACCAGTAATGTTAAGTCTGCGTTTAACAGCTCAATATGTCTACAAAAACTCCACAAAGTTTCAATCCACCATTTTTGTGTTTCATTCGTTCTGATTTTTGAGAAAGAATTAAAGGATCACGATTTTGATTTTAAATGATTATAATGTTTAACCCAGTGCAACAATGCATTTTTGTTAATAAAAGTTTTTAAATTTATGGGGCAAAAGGTTCCAAAAATAATTTAAAATTATAAAAAAATTTTTTGGAGTCAATAAAAAATTTCACAAAATTCGAAATATTTTAAAAACTTTGAATTTGTTTGAATTGATTTTTTTCCAAGTTATTAGGCCATAAAAAAGACCGAAAAAATAAAAAAAAAAATTTTTAGGTATTCATTAGGATTGCGCGGTGGACGTGGCTTGAAAATTTTATTCACTGTAGGATCTTAAAACTAGAAACTCTAAGCTTTAAAATGCCTTTTTTTATTTCAGTACAATAATTTTTTTAGGCAAAATAAAGCCACTCGAGAAACGTCAAAAAATTTGGAGTTTTTTTGTATCCTTTAGTTTTTTCCACTAGTGTAGAACCCATGCCAAAAAAAAACGAATATTAGGTTTTTGTTCACAGATCGCTGCACTGTGATCGTCTTTATTGACTTTCTATTACTAACCTAACAAGAATAAAAAATAAACCATTTTTTATGCAGTTATTTTTATTTACGTATAAATTTGAACAAAAAAATATATATTTAATTATATATTACCGACACACATTCTTAAAGAATTAAATTAAATTTTGTACATAAAAGCTCTCTTTATAATTTGTCGTCAAATAGGCTGTTTTCTCTTGTTTTCTAAGTTTGGATTTTGGTTACTACTACAAATATGAGTATTTATGTAAGTCTAATACATCTCTTTTAAAAAACTTAATGCGCTACAAAAGGTCTCATTTTTTAATATTTTTTCCGGCGTTAAAGTTTAATCCACAAGTAATTTCAGTATCGAATAACTTTGTGTGACGTTATTGAAAAATGTTAAGAAACTTTTTTGTAGCGTGTTAAATTTTCTGTAAAAATATTTATTGGTTTTATTTATATATTGATATTTGTAGTAGTAACAAAAATCCAGTCCAACCAAATTTTAAAAAATGGTTCAGTGTTCAAAGCCCGATAACATGGAAACGATTGATATGACGACAATTTACAATGAGAGCTTTTTTAAAGGAAATTTAATTTTCCTCATTAATGTGTGTTGGTAAAAAATTTCAGATGAACAGGTTGCAACCTTTACAATAAAAAAATAAAGATTGTCAAAAAACTGTTAGTCGCGAAGATCTACCTCCTAATATTAATATTAGGAGCCAAACCTTCACGATATACTTTTTGTCATCTTTAGCAATATTTTCAATATATTAAAAAAAAACGATTTCTTAGTTTATTTGACTACACTTCTTATCTGAAGTTGGCTGGTAGGCATTTAACCAATCAACAAAGTACAGTACCAATACGGGCCGAAATCGCCTCGTTGTCTATGACGAATTGGTTGATTTTTTATTGTCGAACTATGGAGTGTCGCCTGAATCGATATTTTAAAGCCAATTTCACAAGATTGTTTTGTGTTTTATGACACACTAAAGGAGTGTTCTCATAAAGCAAACTGCCTGAGGCGCACCGTGTTTATTTATCGGGCAATAGCGGTATGTAATTTATTCCCAATGACCTCTGAACTGTTAATAAGGAGTTTTACAAATGCAAATTTAATTTTCTCGATTATAACTTAATAATTATGAACAAAGTATTAATTGCTTGAACAGTGCCGGACGAAGCTTTTTTGAAGTGAAGCGAACAATCAATTTTGCGCCCCTCTTGGGGTATTTGGAAACACCAGATGGGAAGATGGGATTTTTTTGCCCGTCAAAGAGCAAAAAAAGGTCTTCACCTTCAAAAGGGCGCCCTTTTTAGTTATTTTGCGATATTACACCTCGTCGTCCAAAAAAATGGTCCCCAGGAAAGTAAAGGGCAAAAAAGTACTTCCAAATCTTTCTTGCACCCTATTTTTGCGCCCCTCTTTCCCAGCCCTGAAGCGGTCGCTTCACGGCTTTAAGCTTAATCCGGCACTGTGCTTGAATAAAACTAAATGTTTTACACGTATGAGAATGGACCATTCTACAAATAATATCTCCAAAAAACATTTTTTTTTATTTAAAACTAATTTATTCCAAGTGTTTTATACTAATCTTGCAGAATTTGCATGATTTTTATGCGACATTACATTGATGTCGCATGTGACTCTGTAAAATGATATGGCTGTCGTGTTCCAATATTAAAATTTTAAGCTTCGTTTATTTATTGCATTCAGAGTAAAACACAAAAAAAAACCTAATTGCTTTTTTTTAAATATGAGATATACAGGGTGATCGAATTTTAGTCTCCGCTATAAATATCTTTGTTATTAGTAAACATACAAAATTGTTTAATGGGTTATTTCCACTTGCGATTTTGAAAAAAAACGATTTTTTAAAGCATATTTCTAGTGCACATCAATTCAAAAATAAAATATTTTCTTCAAATTTGAAATTAATCCATTAAATAGTTTTGGGGAGATTCGGTATTTGTATTTTTTATTTTAACTAAGTGTATAGGTTTTTAAAGCTTTGGTAGTTTTTAAACAGTGTAGGCAAAGACGTTGAACACAATTTTTCTAAAACTTATTAACCAATCGCACTTAAATTTTGACAAAAGCTTCTTAGGTTAATTTTTAGCAAATCATCAAAAGCTTTTCTTTTGCGATAAATATTTGTTTTTTAATAAATAATTTAAAGCCAAGATTTGTGGCCCGAAATCGTTTTTTGTGTTTGAGAAACCGCCATTTTGTCATTTTTTGTCTATTTCTTCGAATAATTTATAGAACATACATTTATGAAACTAGATACGTTTGGCTTTTTTATTATAGATGATCCAGTCCAAAGATATAGTCAAAAATCACCGCAAAACGTCTTTTTTTTATAGGAGCACTAAGCAAACTATTAGCATTTGTACCGCTGTTTGAGATTTAAAAATAATTGACCATCTTTTTTTTGAGTTACAGAGTAAAACAGCAATAACAATTTTAATTTTTTTACCTTAGCAACTTATTTCGTAGATAAATCGATAAAATTAGATTTTAAAAATAATAATTATGTTGACGATAAAAAGACATTCGTTTGGGCTTTTAATAATGTGTGTAGAAAAATTGTGTATGATATACGTGCTAAAAGTGATTTTATTTTGTTCAAAGGGATAAAACACTCCGCTTTCGGCGTCGTGTTCCAAACCGCTCTTCTCGCAAAATACAATGTCACTATTAGCACATACACATATCATAAATAACTATTAAAATGCATTACACCACATTTGATATGTCTATTTCTTATAGTTTTGCAAATATGGCCATCCAAATCTAAAAATTATGTTAAATTTTCATTATGTCTACTGGAATGGTTAATGATTTTTTTTTAATGTTTTAGAACAGCGTTTCTTAACTTGTGGCCCTCCGGCCCTTGGGGGTCCGCATTATTTTTTTTGATTTAGTTTTATTTTGACCAAAAAACTAAAAGACAACTAACTGTTGCAACACCCAAAAGTATCAACTCTTATTTATTAAACCATTTCAGACATTATTTAAAGAGCATAAAAATATTTTTATTTTTATAACTTTTTGACCTTGTCAAGCTATGTCATACTATTCCATTAAGAGCTGCTTCTAAAATTGGATTTATATTTTGACGTTTGCGTTACTGATAGCCGTTTGACGTTTCCTTTTCTGATATGGTGCATTTATAGTTTGCCAATTCAAACGTGAATCTATAAAAAATATTGTTAGGTTAAAGAAAATATAAGGGTTTTTGATATATAAGGACTATTTAGTTATAAAAAGAAATAAAATAATTTGTATACAACCAAGAAAAATAAAAACAAATAATAATTGTACATAAAAAGTAGGATTATAAATTCAATATTACAAACAGCTGTTGAACCACGTGATAACACCATACTATGTGATTGAGTATTTACAAATGTTGAACAGAAAAAGCTAAAAGTTGATCAGCTCAAACAGCGAGCGAAAACGGGTAACAGAATGTATAAATTAATAAAAAGAACGTCGTTGTTTAATTTGTGAATCGTAAACGTCAAACGGTAAACGAAAACGTCAATCTTTTAATCCAGTTTAAATACCACATAAATTAAAGCAATAAGTTTTTGCGAAAAAAAGTAAATAGAAAAATTCACCTAAAAAGGACTTAAGATATCAAAAAAAAATTTAAAGGCTTCCTTTTTACTAAATAGATTTTTTAAAAGCTTACTAGTTTATTATATATATAAATTAGCATAAATTTTACTAACAAAGTTGGTTCTGCGAAAACTCACTAGTGTCATTATTTCTTCGATTGGCTTTGTCTTTTGTACAGTATTTTGATTCATAGCTATTAAGTTATAGAATTTGTATACGTTTGAAACTTTCGTACGTGCTATAGCAAAGAAATTGAAAATATTGTTTCGTTAAATCATTACGAAATGGTATCATTTTAATTATAATTTTTTATTAACATTCTTTAAATTGTAATATTTAATTCAGAAACCAAAGAGAATATTTATCATTTAGCTATATTTTAGAAAAAAATCACCTCTATTAAGTGTTAACAGGCATATATCGGGTGGTGCATCACCAGACTGGCCATAGAAAATCCCATGTAAATTTTGATACCTTGAAATTTAGGCTTCCCTATTGTTTTTACAACAAAATTAAATAAGACTTTTTGAAGTCTTTAATAAGATCTTGATTAATTATATGGCGGTATGACTATTTGTGTTAGACTGGTTAAGAGAAACCCTCCTAAACGGGTTTTAAAAGGTTTATTATCATGATTTATTGCTGGCCCACGCACTATAAGAGCGCTGTCTTAGTTTATTAAGGAACACCCTGTATACAAGGTGGCCGCTGAGGTATCCGAAATACTTTGGATATAAATTCTATGACTAATTTTAAGCAAAATGATTCTATTTACTTTTTTAAATTTTTAACGCTTCTTAAATTATCTGGGCTGGAACCTAGTGACAGTGCAATTATTAAAGATGCCAAGTATGACCTTAGCCCTGTGCAAGACAAAATTCAATCCTTCATCGCAGCTCTCGTTGCCAGTTGTAGGTCCCCATACTATTATTTATTTTATAAAACGCTGCACGAATCTTCTAGATGAATTGATCTTTTTCCATTAAATAAGTAATTATCTTCCTATGTACCCACATGAAAAAAACTAGCTGGTTAAGATCCGGAGATCGCGGTGGCCAAGCGATGGGACCACTACGACATATTTATCTTTTTGGGTACTATTCATTTAGGAAATCAGTGACGCCTCTTCCATAATGAGCTGGAGCACCATCATGTAAAAAGAGCATAGTCCTTTTGATTTAAAGAGGAAAGTTCTTAAGTAGAAGGGTAGATCGTTTTCCATAAAATCCCGATACATTTTGCTGTTCAAATTTTTTTGAGAAAATGTTGTCCGATGACTTCATTATTAACTATTGCAGACCAAAAGTTTATGGAGAATCTTCTATGGAAACGAGTTTCTCAAACAGCGTGAGAGTTTTTGATTGACCACAAATGTTCGTTGTGAAAATTGTTAATTCCATCTCTTGTAAATGTAGCTTAGTCACAGAAAAGCGTTTTTGAAGAAGTATCCGAAGATTGTACCACCATTCACAAAGACGGACTCTTTGTGAAAGTTCCGTGGGAAGAAGTTCTTGTACCGGTTGATAATGATAGGGATGTAGTCCGTTTTCTGTCAAAGTGTCTTGCATAGCAGTCCGAGCTTGACCACTAAGAACAGAAATTCTTATTGTTCTAATACCAGGATCATTTTCAACAGCTTTAAGAAATTCTTTAGCATTGTTTTTCGCATAAGTTCCTTTTACAAGTCGGTTTAGGGAATGAAGCTGTTGATCCAAGCGTGGTGAAGGTTCTACTGAACGTTTGCTTGTCTTGTTTTCCCTAACTGAGCCGGTGGTATTACGGTTGCAATATCCATACACGAAAAAATTATCCTCATATTTCTCATGGGAATAAAATAAGGCATGATTTTAACACAAGTGTTTCGAAAAAATAAAATAACCAACAGCTGTCAATGATGACAATTTACGAACAATAATTATTACAACTTAGGGTGCTAATTATTAAATTTCCCATGTAAACTAGTCGCAACAATGTTATTTCATTACTTTAGAATTTATTGCTTGGCAATTCAAATCCAAATAATCCAAGAATAAGAAGAAGTTTAAAAAAGTGAATGAAATCATTTTTGCTTACAATTAGTCATATAATTCATATCTGAAGTATCTCGGAAACCTCGGCGGCTACCCTGTATATTTGGTAAGGCCTAAAATATTAACCAGCTAGCCAGTTTAAAAATATATAACAAGGTGACTAAGTCCATGATGATTAATATGATTTATACCGCTTCATGAAGCATGCGACTTCCTTGTAGCAAGGAAGTTGTTTTTTTACCTCTAGCATAAACTAATGGTGTTGATGAATATTTTAATTAAAGCCAATAGATGAAAATAGGGAAGTTACCTGTGTCTTGGAAGTTATTTAATGTATAATTTTATAAGTGTATTTAAATAAAATTGCTTTTTTGTTCCCAAATGTAAGGTAAAACAAAAATTAATTAATAGAACCAGAACTAGATCATTTTCCTTTTTTGCTGTCTTTAGGATAAGGCAAAAAAACAATTTAGTGATTTTAAATACTTGTTTGTGCAGAGTAAGGAAAAAAAAAAGTAAAACTGAAAATTTTCACCTGAAGACTTTTTTTGACCTTCATTTTATTTAAATTTAATAAGAAATTTCCATTTCAGGACCTTTTTAATTGTCAGGAGTTCATAGCCCCTGGGCCACTAATGAAATGGACTTAATGATAAGAACACATTTAAAACCTTTTTAGGGGTTCCTTTTGACGACTCTACCACGAATATTCATACCGTTATTTCATTTTTTTGTCAGACAAGTTTACCACAATGTTTAACCTAACGTACCTTAGTATGTATGGATGTATTCCCAAAATTTTTGGCCCAAGGGGTTTTGGGGGTTAGAAATTCAAATTTGCTATCAATTTTATTGTTAGCGCCAGGTGGCGCCACCTGCGTTATCTTGCATAAATTACAAATAAAATAAGTTTTTTTGTGCCACTCTGTATTTAATTTTAAGCAGGGTTAAAAAAATAATTATTTAATTTGATTCAAAGCACATGTTTTTTTGTTTTAAGCGGTTTGTTTTTGTTTAAAATGTGTGTTTTTTTTATTTTTAAATTTAATGTTTTAAACAAATAAAACTTAAAAGCAAACATTGCTTAAATCATATTTTCTTAAACAAGTACACACAATATTTTAACCCTTTTATTTTTTCTTGTTTTTCTCTTATTAATAAATAAATAATATGTATGTTAAAAGTTTGTATAATGTATTTGAGAATTTTTCTATGTTTATTCTTTATTTATTATACAGTCGAACTTCTATAAGTCGTAAATATTATGTGTAATTTTTACTTGATAACTCGAACTTCTATAACTCGACTATCTTGATAACTTGAACTAAATATTTGGCAACGCCCTCGATAAGTCGAATTTTGCAGGGAATCCCCTAAATACGGATGTTTATATGGGCTTGTTTAGTGTCGGAGGCAGTTCCGTTTCTGCGTTGAGAGGTTTCACAACTATACTGTGGTTTTTTATTGTTAACAAACTGTCACTAAAACGTACTTTAAAGACGTTATCAATTGACGAAAAATATAAATTAATAAAAGAAGTGGAAAGTGGTGCACGAAAAAAAGATGTGGCTATAAAGTATGGTGTTCCTGCGAATACTGTTTCTACTATTTAAAAAAATAAAAAGCAATTACATCAGCTTTAGAAAGTGGTGGTGCAAGTGGTAGTTCAAAGAGGCTTAAAAAACCGTCGTATCCAAATGTGGACAAAGCCGTTTTGGAATGGTTTAAGTCAGCAAGAAGACAAAACTTACCTGTATCAGGCGGATTAATTAAAGAAAAAGCGTTTGAATTTGGCCAAAAACTAGGAGAACCAAATTTTAAGGCAAGCACGGGATGGTTAGATAATTGGAAGCGAAGGTATGTGTACATAACTTATTTATTTTTCAGTGCGATTTAAGTTTTGCTTTTTATTTTAAGATGTGGCGTTGGTCATAAAAAGGCTTGCGGAGAAAGCAATGATGTTAGTGACGAGGATTGCATTAAATGGCAGCGTGATGTTTTACCTAACTTGTTAAAAGAATCTGAAACATGTTATTTATTTAATACAGATGAAACAGGTCTATTCTTTAAATGTCTTCCAGATAACACTTTAACTTTCAAAGATCAGAAGTTCCATGGAGGAAAGCATAGCAAACAAAGAGTTACATTAATGGTCGGTGCAAACATGGATGGATCAGAAAAATTAAAATTGCTTTTGATAGGCAAAAGTAAAGTACCTCGTTGTTTTCGACGTATTAAATGGTTGCCTTTAGACTATAAGGCAAATTTAAAGGCATGGATGACTGGTGCACTTTTTGCAGAATGGCTGTTAAAACTAGATAAGCAATTTGGAATAAATAAAAGAAAAATTCTTTTGTTTGTTGACAACTGCCCGGCCCATCCTAAAGAAATCGAAAAACAGTTAAAATTTATCAAACTTGCGTTTTTCCCCCAGATATGACATCAAAGTTACAACCACTAGATCAGGGTGTTATGCAAAATTTAGAATTTTGAAAAAACCTCTTAAATGTTTAGAAGAAAACAAGAAAGTTGACATTTCATTAATGGACTGCGTTGATAAGATAACCAATGCATGGCATATTGATGTTAAACCGGAAACCATTTCAAATTGTTTTAAAAAAGCAGGCTTTGGTATGTTCTCCGAATGGGAAGAAGAAGATGAAATTCCTTTATTTTTTTTTAAGAGAACGTTTGAGAGAAAATAATGAAGAAGAAACACAATTTGAAATAGAATACGATGCGTGGACAAGTTTTAAAACCATACCAGGTGTTACTTTTAACGACTTCTTGCACGTGGATGATGACATTATTACTTCAAAATTTCCTACAGATAATGATATCATACAGTTTTGTGGATCAGAAACAGAATCTTTGCAGCTTAGTAATGAAGAAGACAGCGAAAATGATATGAATGATGGTGATTTAGAGGATGAGGTACAACAACCGCCTTCAAATGAGATGGTCACAAATTCATTAAGTATTTTGCGTTCGTACCTAAAACGCAATGAAAATACAACCGATTCGTTGTACAATAGTTTAAATAACATTGAAGTGTTTTTTGAAAACCAAAATAAAAAATCGTCACGTCAATCACAAATAACTGACTATTTTAAAAAACCGGAATAATAAAAATACATGCATACATTTCTAATACATATGTATATGTATTTTTATAAAAAAAATATGAAATGTGTATTTTTAGTACTTTTGTAAAAAACTTTACATATATTTTGTTATACATTTTTGATGTATAAGTACATATATGTATTATGTATTATCATATCCATATCCATAATATTATTATGTGTTTTATTTGATAACTCGAAGTCTTGATAAGTCGAATTATTTTTTTGTCAAGTCGCGGTTCGAGTTATCGAAGTTTGACTGTATTAATAAAGAGAATAAAACGCTGGTTTAATTTAGGTGTTTTAAACATGTTTTAAATCTAAACAAATGTTTAAAACGAAACAACCCTGATTTTTAGACAAAAATTTATGTTCTTCATTATATTTTACATAAAAGGTATTCTTGGTAAAGTTAATTTAAGCAGCCGTTTTTGAGATACCTGGATTTAAAAAATAATTTCCTGTTTGGCTGCGTTTAAGCTATACAGGGCGTTTTTCAATTAGATGCCTATCTCCAGGAGTGTGAATCCATAGGTGGTTTTAATAAGAAAAGTTCCAATAAACGTATGTCATAAATGTCCAAATTTTTTAGGTACACAGTGGTTAAAAAATATATTATTTAAAAACTTTATCACCATGTATCTTTGATCAGTAAAAAGGTCTGTTTTATTAACTTCTGGGCTTATTTTCCAGACTGACCATAAAATTACTTCAGAAACACATTTTGAACCGTTACTTGACAGGTTTCTGCACTAAACACAATGTTTCTTATAGAATTAAACACACGCAGGCGCATGATAAATGACTGATTTTTACATAAAAACTTAAGTTTTCAGACCATGTCATCTAGGGCTAAGTTTTATATAATATTCCGCCAACGAAACAGGCTTATCTGCGACCGGCTCATCTGCGGTCGATCATTAAAAGGCAATAAAACCGACCTATAAGCGACCTATGGATATAAATAAGAGTGAACCATAGGCATCGTTGCCAAGTTGTTTATAAACTCTTTCCATCCAGTTGTTTTCTTTTAGACATTATTTTTGTAAAATATTTTAAAAAGTAAAAAAATGTAAATACATATATAATATTATTTATTTATTGCTTATAGGCCTACAAATTTACGTAAATATAAAATAAAATAATATACGTATTGCAATATATGTATGTGTGTATTCGTCCTGGGTTTAGTTAGGGAATTAAAAAAAAGGCGTGGCTTAGTACACACCCTTAGTACCCTTTTCTGATTCCAAGAAATATCTAATAGTTCACCTACCTTTTGGCAACAGTGCATCTTAAATTTAATGTATTCTAGACCCACCAGGTAGAAAAATGGGGGTTTGAAAAATTTGGTCGCTAATGCGCCGATTTTATTATCGGTCGCACATAAGCCGGTCGCTCTTTAGCCGACACCTACGTCAACATCCAGCAGGCCATCTAGCTAATTATTTATAAAGTCTCTAATACCTGTATCACCGTAAAACCTACTTGGCTATAAAATCGTCTAGGACTATAATTATTTTAATTATGCCATTATTTCTACGTTTTTAATGAATTAAGTGCTATGTTTTGCGTTATTTACTGCACGCTGCGGAATTTATTTACTTATTTTGTGTAAATATACCTGACGTTTTAATTATTGATAGGTAGTTATTGCTTTGTAATAAACAATATACGAAAGTAATAAATTATATTTTAAGAAAGTAAACGTTTTTGTTCTTTTACAGGTATCGTAAATGTTTTTGAAATTGTGACGTGACAATTGTTAGCCAGGTGGACTAAAAATTTGTTTGAAATTATTTTATTTACAATTTTTGGGCTAGGTGTACTGTTTTAATATATTATAATATTAAATTTTCATCATGTGCTGTTCGTCCATAAGGTTATTTGGAAAAAATAATGAAAAAAAAAAGAGGTAACTGAGATCACCATTCGCAGTTTCGATTATTAAATAAGCCACGTCCTAATGAGAACCATTTAGTCCTAAAACTAAATGTATATTTATAAAACTTTTTCAAGTGGCGTTTTAAAGCACTAAAAAGGTAGCTTACGAATTATTAAGGTATAACCATATAACCATAACCATGCAGTAAAATGTTTCTATTTTTTGCCGACTTAAAAATGATCACTTTGTATACGGTTTGTAGTCTATAGTTAACACAAGCTAGGCATTTTTTTAATGTAGCAAAAATTAAATTAAAACCTATTGGACGCTCGTCAAATTATACGTACTGTTTACGTGTATACCTCGATGGATACGTCCAAGCTGATGAGAAAAATTTAGCATTGTTCTGGGTGTTTATAGTGAAACTACAATTGTTTTTGCTTATACTTAGTGCTCTTTAAATTGAAAAAAACATCAGAAAAAAAATGTATTACATTGGTTTTAAAAGTCAGTACCATTAATTATTACAATAAACAATGTGTTTAATTGATTTAAAAAGACAGTAACCGACCATAGATACTTGGGTATTTTTCTCAATATAAAATCAACATAGTCTAAGATCCGAATAGGAAGAGACCTGCACTCATCGGTTTACCGAATAAAAATTATTTTATAATCATTGTAGTATTTAATTAAAAGTATTGCTACTGCTTAAAAACTTTTGTCTAGGCTATATTTAAATTAAAATGATGAGTCCAAAATTTTGACACACCCTGTATAATGGAAACCCCTATTTTTTAAGTACATTTTAAGGCTAGTTAATAATATATGTATGTATACATAATACAGAATGTACCAAAATATCGAAGGGTTTTTACAAAACATCATAAGCGACTTTCGGCAAATTTTACAGGAAACGATTTTTTCTCATTGCGTTATCCAAATTAAAGGCGACCTTTACCCATTTATATTGTAATCATTTTTTAAAATTTTAAATTTAAATAATTTTTCGTGGTTTTATTTATAAAATCGAAGAAAAAAAAGTGATATGTACATTAGTACTGTCAGGTAGCGTATAAAGAAATAAGTATATTGTACAGGGTGTGTCAAAAACTTTGAGGTTATTTTTTAATTTAAATATAGCCTTGAGCATATAACTTATTAGGCAACCCTGTTGCAATATATTTGTTAAAATACTGTATATGCTAATATTATAAAGAGGTAAAGTTTGTAACTTTGTTTGTTCGTTTGTAGCCGCTAATGTTCGAAAATACTGATTCGATCATAAAAATTCTTTCACAATCAGAAAGCAACACTATTCAGGAGTGCCATAGGCTATATATGATTATGATTAAACAAAAATTTCAGAAAAAAATAATGACATTTGTATGGCAAGTCAGCGAAAATATATAATAATGGCCTGAGCGACTACTATTCATAACTAAACAGTGGTTCTGTGGTAGAATGCTTGCCTGCCACGCTGGCGGCCCCGGCTCGGTTCCTGGCCAATGAAGTTTTTTTTGTTTTAAAATGTACAAGAAAAAAGCAACGAATTTAGTTCTTATTTTTTATTTAATATTTATCTATACTATCTAAACTAATAAAAGGTAAAGTTTGTAAATTTGTTTCTTTGTAATGGCTATTCTTCGGAAATACTGAACCGATTATTCTTCTACAATGAGAAAGCTACACTCTTTTGGAGTACTATAGGCTATTATGATAGTACAAACAGTTCAGAAAAAAAAATATTTTAACGCCCAACGAAACAGATGGGTGCAGGTCGCTTCCCATTCGGATTTTAAACTATTAAACAAGGGTACTGAATTATAGAAATAAAAATTAAAAAAAATTAAAACGGAGACTAAAGAAGGGGTTTACATTAGCGTAGAAGAGCATACATTTTAAAAAATATATATAAAAACAATTATGTTAAACGGTTTTATTGAACTAAATGCCAGCAAACATTTTGGTAAGTCCTAGCTACCATATCGCACCAATCTTTTCATCAATCTGGGGTATTGATCAGACAAATAATAAAATCGTTGGGCGTAGTGTATCCAGAGTAAATATTATGATGGAAATTTCCCATGTTTAACGATTTTATATTTGTCTGATCCATACCCCAGATTGATGAGAAGATTGGTACGATCTGGTAGCTCAGACTTATTGAGTTATTTTATAGCTTTTAGTACAATAAAACCCTTTAACCTAAAATACTTTTATACAGGGTGTTCATTTGAAAACTTCCCTACGGATTTATCGAAAACCACTGATTAAATGAAAAAACATAAAAATACATCAAAAGGTTTGTCAAGGGGGACAACTGTCTAACCTAAAATTACTTCACCCCCTTTCACTCTCTGCCCCCAGGGCCATCCCCTTAAAAATTTTAATGGCAAGGGGTATCGAGTAATAGCTTGTTTAAAGGGCCCTTCGAAGTCTTTTATTTTGACGTTTGATTTTTTTAAATCGGTGGATTCGTTTTCGAGAAAATTAGAAAAATCTTTGTTTATCTTAATTTGTTCAGATAGAAAACATAAACATGAAAATATCAGTTTTATTTCAATAAGTGTTCAAAATGCTTCCCGTTTGGGCCAAACAATGATATAGGCGATGTTCAAATTCCTGACGGACATTTTCAAAAACATGTTGTGGGATATCATGGCAGCTTTCGATATACGTTGACGAAGTTCATCAAACTTTTAGGTTGGGGGAGTAAACACAATAGATTTCAAAATGACCCCATAGAAAAAGTCTAACGGCAGAAATATCAGAAAGAATCTAGCAGGGCATTCTATAGGCCCCCTTCGCCCTATCCAACATCTCGTCGTCTAGCCATTGCCGAACGGGAAGAACATAGTAAGGAGGAGCGCCGTCTTGCTGGAAATATATTTTAGCCTCATCAAGTATAGCGTTTCCATCCTCATGAATTTGGTTTACAATTGATTCAGTGATAAGCGGATTAATGGTATTTTCAACATATCCAAATAAATGTCTCCATTTAAATTTTCATTAATAAATAATGGCCCAAGCACTTTGTTCCTAAAATGCCTGCTTATACATTAATTTTTTGAGGGTACTGGGTATGCCCTTCTACAAATGCATGAGGATTTTCATTGCTCAATATCTACAGTTAAGCCTATTAACAAATCCATTTGAACAAAATGTGCATTCATCACTGAAGCAGATATTCTTTACATGAATAGTATTATCATTAATCGCTATAGTCATTTTTTCACAAAACTCAACTCACTATCGAAATCGTCTTCGGTTAACTCTTGCAATATTTTCATTTTGAATGGATGAAATTTATGGAAGTTTGGTAACTGTGTCAACAGAGCCTAATGAAATACCAGTGGCAGCAACAATTTTGCGTAATGAAGTATTAGGATTTATTCCAAATGACCCAAAAACTTCAACGGAGGCTGCTTCATCCAAAATTCGCCGATGATTACGTTTTTGTTGCAACAGATCCAGTTTCAGTAAATTTAGTAACAAGGTCCAAAACATACCTATGCAAAGTTATCTTCTCCGGATGTCTGGCGTTAAACGTGACGGCAGTTTGCCGAGCATATTGATTTTGGGCACCATTAATTAGAATAATTTCCACCCTTTCGGCTAGTGTGTAAACCATTTTTGGTATTAAAATCTTCAATTCAACAAATTAATTTTCACTATTCCAAGATTGTCACAAATGTAACTGACGGCAAATTAAATTCTTTATTTTCCTTAGCAACTATAAATAACTAAGCAGGTATAACAATAAATACAGTTCGCCCAGGATATCTGTGTTGATGAAAGAATACGGAAAAAATTCAGGTTGTTATTTAGTTTTTTCCACGTCTAAGCTTCGAGATTGCTGTTTATGTTGGTAGTTTCCGTTTTAAATTATAAACGAATTGTAGATTTGGCAACCTAATGGGCAACATTTTGAACACTTATCGAAATAAAAACTTATATTTTCATGTTTTTGTTTTCTATCTGAACAAATTAAGATAAACAAAGATTTTTCTAATTTTCTCAAAAAACAAATCGACCGATTTAAAAAAATCAAACGTCAAAATAAAAGACTTCGAAGGGCCTTTTAAACAAGCTATTACTCGCTACCCTTTGCCATTTAAAATTTTTAAGGGGATGACCTGAGGGGGGCAGAGAGTGAAAGGGGGTGAAGTAATTTTAGGTTAGACAGTTGTCCCCCTTGACAAACCTTTTGACGTATTTCTGCGTTTTCTTTTACTCAGTGGTTTTCATTAATCCGTGGTGGGAAGTTTTCAAATGAACACCCTGTATAATTATTCTCAAGTTTTTTGTTTTTTTGTTAGTTGATACTTCTTATTCTAATAAGTTCATTTAACGTTTCACTATAACTAACCAGAACTAACCATTCCTTAGTGTGTATTAGTTTTGAGTTTATTTAGGAATTAAAAAAAGGATTTGCTTATCAGAACTAACCATTTGTAATTCCCTAAAACTGTCTTAATTACCCTGTCGGGCGCCGTACCTGCCTGCTTTACGGCGCGGTGTCAAAATTTCTTCCAACTTAATTTGACCCTTTGATTACCCCAGGTACAAACACAAATTGGTGTCGAAAGTTCGCCCGCCGATTTTTTTATCTAAGTGTAATGAGATCACGTACTGGCGTATTTTCCACCGCATTTGAAAAATTTAAATAATTTTGCAAAAGTTAGAATTAGTCTATAAAATTGCAATATAGCAATGCCACAATTTTAATATGTTTTATCTGGGTTCGTCTGGCAACCCGAGTACACCGATTTTAGTTAGCTTAAAAACACAACATTCTCAAAAATAACGTGACGATACGTTGACTCTCTATCTCGTTATCTATACCCCAACATGAACAGTATTAACTAGGTTGTACTTAACGGTAAAATATAAGGTTTAATTAATGCACTGTTTGTTTTAGCAAAAACCGGTAAATTTTCTTTACGAGAACAGAAATAATTTATGAACTACGCATTTAATTGAATATAATCACATTATGGCGACGTTTTAATGATTTCTTCTCTCTTTTTATGGGTCTTAGCAAAACATTTAAACTTCCTCTTTAAATTTTATGAAACTACCAACTGTTTATACAGGGTGTCCAAGAATATGTGGGCAATCTCTCGGATTCATATAGAACACATAAAAATAATGTGACAAGTTCATATAAAATATTTTCCTAGTGTCCCTCATTACAGAGATATTTATGTCCCCTTAGAGGACGCCACTAAAAATCGTTTTTTCTTGAATAACTTTTTATCACTTGGTATAATAAAATAGTTTTTTAATATAATAAATACCAGTCAAGACTCCTTAAAACAGTATCCTTGTAAAACATTTGCCTTTCTTTTATGTAAAAATTTTATCTCTTCATCTTTCTTAAGTTTTTAATGTTTATTTGTTTCTTTTTAGGGTTAAAAGATCATGGATGAAAAAGTAGGAAATTTTTTTGTTTTTTTGGTTATAGTTAAAATTGGGTGGCACATAATAAATGTACATTTCGTTACCCTAATTTGCAAAGCTCGTGACTCTAAAATTAATCAAAATTGTTTTTGAGTTGAATGAGTTTTTGCGCAATACACTAAATAAACAATTTACAAACGTTACACAAAAATCTGTTACATACAAAACTGATATCATTAAAAAAAATAGACTAAAGGAGAAGTTTTTTTTTATCTAAAAATTTTATTTTAAAAATACAAGGTTTGTGATTTAGGGAACGATTGGTCAAAGAAGAAAAACTTAAAAAAATCTAATTTTAAAAAGCCTTTGTTGGGTATTCGGCATATACTCTTTACAATGGGATGGACCGATTCGGTCAAAAGAAAGAAAGATTTAAAAAAAAACAAGAAAATTTAATTATCTACAGGGTGATCAAACTTAAGGCGGCACTATTTAACTTCTTTATTATTGGAGACACGGATTCGGTTAAATTAGTAAAGCTGTGCTATTTTTCCGCTGATTATTGTGCTGTCAACAGAAAAACAATAAAATATCGGGTTTTTAATTTATTGCTTCCTTGCTTATTTTTAATGGAACACCCTGTATAATATATCACCATCTAAATGATCTATCAAAGAGGTTTAAAAAAGTCTACATGAAATATATCCAATTTTTAATAGTTTCGGAAATTTGGCCGTCCTCAGGAACTTAATAGTAAGCGCCTTGTCACTACTAAATATATGTTTTAAAGAGCCTTGAAAAAATACCCCATTTGGTATGTCTATCGCTTATAGTTTTGTAAATATGGCCATCCAAATCTAGAAAATTATAGGTATAATGTCTATTTTATCTTTGACACCAAACTTAGTGCATGGCAAGCTTGGTGCAAAGGCTAACGTACCAGCCTCTTACCTCGCCCCGGGTTCGAATCTCGGTCGATGGTAATGGCAAAGCGTCTGTGTAATATTCTGCCAATCCGAGGTAGTGGTTATTTTAAAAATATCGTCCGTGGTGGCACCAACGCGTTGTCCAAGAGGTTCTGTGAAATGCAAAACTGCATGTTTCAGTGCTTTGATAACGTTAACGACACAGGGTAATAAATGGGTTAAACATCCAATAACCCGGCACTCACGGTGCAGCATTTGGGTATAAGCCTTCGTGAGATGTCACAAAGATAAAAAAAACATTTTTAAAACTATAAGAGATGGCTCTTTAAAATATCTATTTAATGGTGATTCAATATACAGGGTGTTTTATTTAAAAAGGCCCATTAAATTCCTGGAAATGGCCATATTTCCGAAACTATCAAAAAACTGAATATATCTTTTAAATGGCGATATTAAATACATGACGTTTTATTTAAAAAAGTAAATTTTTACAATAAATTGAAAACCCGATATTTAATTGTTTTTCTGGCAGCAGGTTAATTAGCAAAAAAATAGTACAACTTTACTAATTAACCCAACTTTGTATCTGCAATTATAAAGAAGTTAACAATAGTGCCGACTTAGTTTGATCACCCTATGTTTGTTGGTGACAAGTCTATCACCCATTTTAAAATTAAATAAATTAAAACCTAAATTTTAAATTATAGTTACTATGCAGTGCATTTATTTAATGTTCCTTCCCCCGTTTTAGTTTTTGAAAGGATCAATTTAAACAATTATAACTTTGGGAAATAAAATTGATGAGTACATACTATACCTTAGAGTTAAATTGACAAAAGGATTGTTGCTGGGAGTTATTTTGAAAAAAATTTAAAGGGGGCCTTGTAGCATATAATTTTAAAGTTTTTAGCTTTATATTAATTACATGAAGTCAATACCTTTACCTACTACAATTGCGGTACTTTAAGAACTACACAAATACTTGATTTAAATGACTATATATCCGAAACTAATAAAATTATATATGTATACTTAATGTGGTCTTTTGTTTAAACTCTTTTAAAGATCTTTTTATGGGTTATATGATATACAAGGTGCTTCATTTAAAAAATGTATAGTCTTTGTTCTTTTCTGGATGTTATTACCAGTATAACGATTAAAATGGGCTTTAAAAAAGCTATAAGAAAATACGACATTAAGTATATCGAACTTTATTAGTTTCGGAAATATTGTCATCCCCATCAGTTATTCAGGTTATTTTTAAAGTACCGCTGTTGTAGTAGGTGAAGGTATTGACTTCATATTATGGAGATTTAAAATATCCGCCAGGCGCTTTTTAAAAGGTTTGCAAAGATCTTTTAAATGGTGAAATAATATGTAGGGTGTTTCATTTAAAAAAATCATTACCTTTTGTCGTTCCCTGTACATCTTAAGAGATAAGAAAAATCCGATTACTAATTCTGAAACTAATGTATGAACCCAACAAACTGATATTTTTAATTATTTTAAGATAGAAAATAAAAAGTTATTGGGGGTGTAAATTTATAACTTCACACCCGGTACAAATGAACTCTATCTGTTATGACTGTTAATGGCATACCAGTAATTTTTAATCTGGTAAAGTTGATTTATTAGGTTTAAGAAAACCCTGTATTTACTAAAATTCTTATAAACAAATACCAGTTTTATCAGTGGGTCACAACATAGCATTGGTTTATGTAAATATGGTAAACCGGCGACCAGGAAACCCATAATATTGAGATTTGTTGGAACCGCGTCCTGCACAGTTTTCTGCAATTATAATAACAAGCGCGCTAGATATGCCGATAAGGCAGAGCTCTACATTACCGTCCATTGTTTCTATTATCACAAGTTCCATGGATTTATGGCATTATGCGACTGAATCTATGCAATATTCAATATTTTCTCATATGTATTTAAAATCGGTTTATTGTTAAAACTAGTTTGTTGTAGCCACTTATCGTGAGATTCGTTTGTTTCTCGGCAGAAACAACAACATTCTAATTTATGTAATTATTTTAATTTTATGTATAAAAGCCATACATATTTCTTACAATATATTTGTGTTTTTGTTTCGAACATGGAGGGTTGTGTATACCACAGGCCAAAAAAACCGGACAAAAAAATTTGTTCAGTCAATCTTAAATAACTTTTGGTTTTTCGACTGATTTCAATAATGTTTTGGTCCAGTCGTAGTTCCTGTCATTAAGATAATTATTTAATATTTAAATTGCAAAAAGTTTTACAAAATTAGGTGTTATACAGGAAAGAGCCAAATGTATTTTGACTCAAATTTTCATTTATTCACCAGGTTGAATAATTTACCACTGTAATGGATTTTAAAGTTTCTTTTTACTTCACATTTCTTTTTTTAATATTATTATTTTCTTTATTCTAAAAAGTATACAAATTTATATATTAAACAATGCAATTTAATTTGGATGGTCGTAATATACGCTATATTGCGAACATATTGAGGTAACTTAAGACTTTGATGGTCATATTTCCAAAACTAAGTAAAAGTCCTTAAAAGATCATTGATTTTGTTTTAAAATCATACTTTTTGTAAAACACACAGGGTATATATATTTTCCTACGACCACTTGTGAATATAGCAAATAGCACACTGGTTTCATGCATAGAAAATGCGTTATATCACACTAGTGTTGCAAGTACTTTAACACTCGTGTGATACATATTATGATGTCATTCTAAAAACTGCTATTGGTTTTGCAAGTGACACATTAGACACATGTTTTGTTAGAACCCAAATTAATAAAATCATCTTATTGACGGTCAGTTACTACACAGTATAAGCTTTCTTTTAATATTGAAAGAGTAATAATAAAATTCAGAAAAATAAACAGCACACAAAAATGAACCAGTAACCACAAAAAACAACTTTCACTGACTGGCACAGTGTTGTCGATTAGTGGATCCAATTAAAAATCTCTGCTTTACCTTTGAGCACGCACTTTATAGGGCAGCCTTGCCGCTTGACCGTTCGACCTAAAGCCAGAAAAAAGCCTATGAATCCAATTCTTTTCTCTCTTTATTCGTGTACTCGACAACTAGTAAAATCTTTTTTTCCTAATTAAACCTAAGGCTAATACACACTTTATGAATCCACTTTCTTTTATCCATTCATAGAATCAGACCCATCCGACGTTGCCAAATGCTTTCCATATTTTGCATGGTAACCTTGCTGACGTTTGGTAGTCGTTTTTTCTTGCTTTTCGGTTAAGGTTGTACATTTACAATTTTCATATTTTTTTATATTTTTCTTAAAAATGGGAAAAACAGTAATTTTTACTTAATTTTACATGTGATGTTCAGTTTCATTAACTCGTTTTACCAATTTTACCCCACAGCACCCCTTTTCACTCCCCGGTCCCGTAGTTTGTTTACTGATATTTATTTTTTAAAAATCGGAATATTTTGGATATCCGCCACTTACGTTTATTTAGAAGAGTGTCTAAAATATGTAAGAATCGACAATTTTAAAAAACCTTATAATAGCAGAAAACCATTATTAAACTATTACCGGTGTTACCTAATATAAAGAATTGCTGAATTTTTTTATTAAGTGAGGGCCTTTTTAAATTCCAAAGATAAAAAAGTTATATAATGCTTCTAGGTAGGTGATTTTCAGTGTAAATATTTAATAAAACAGTATAATATAGCAGTGAGGAAAAGTATGTACACTGGTGTTGCAAAGTAAATATCACCCTAGTGTTGCAAAGTTCTCAATTGTTTTTATTTTCTGAACGAATGAGCTTTAATTTTTTTTTTTTTTGGTGAATAATTTGTGGTCGTAGGAAAAATAGTGTACAGTACTCGTCTGAAAATGACTTTCTTACACTCGTGGGTTTGTCGCACTCGGCTAACGCCTCGTGCCAATATTCCCACTCGTGTGAAATTGATCATTTCCACTTGTAATGTAATATACTATTACGTATAAGAAAACAAATACTGAATATTGATTTGGAAACAACGAAATTAACGTACCAAACTAATATTTTTCTATAAAACATTTTGCAATCACAATATTAAAAAATAATCTTAATGCAAGGAGCTACAACTGAAACAAATGATAATTGAAGCTACAGTACTTATATTTTTTAGGACTTGACAATAATCAAGACATAAAATACTATTATGGAAAATATAACTTTTATTCAAAAATAATTATGTTTTTTAATCCTTATTTAAAAAAAGTCCTTATTTTAGTACATTAGATAAAGTGTGTAACCGTTCGACAGTTTTTTTCAAACTTTGTATTCATGTTTGTGGACCTGTGGTTACCATTATTAAATTGTGGTTAAAAAATTAAAATTTTTAAATAGAATTACCAGATCAAAACGGGACGTGCATGTGGATTGCTACGGAAATGTTTAACATAATTAATAACAAATCACCTTTTTAACCTCACAACATATGATATAAATTCTTAGAATGTCTTAAATATTGCGAGTAAATTCTCCAAAGTCGGAAATTATAAAATACACATGGTGTGTTAGTGGAAGGTGTTGCATAATTATATTCTTGAGTAGCTGATATTTACATTTGCACGACAAAATTGATTAAATTACACAGGGTGATTCACAAATCGATCACGAAACTTAAGAGGGTAATTCTATTTGACAAAATAAGGGTAGAGCTTCATATATTTTTTTCAAAATGTCGTTCGTTTTCGAGTTACAAGCCGTCAAAGTTCATTTTTATTTTGGTTTTTTGCCATATTGCATTTTTTTAACCAGTCCAGTTGATATTTGGCACACAAATCGAGCTTTGCAGATTCTAAAATTTTAAGACAAAAAAGTACTATTTTTAAATACCGCCAGAGGGCACTTTAACCAAATTTAAAATTTATTTACATCATAACTTTTTATTTTGACAGATATCGCAAAGCTGGGGGCGTCATTTTATAGACAATCAAAAACTTAAAAAATAAGGTACTCTTTATTGAAGTCGATAAACCTCACCGTTTAGGCACCAATAGACATCAAAGTTTTCATCAATTTTAATCAAATTACCTACATACATATAGGGTGTCCAGTAACTCAACCGACAAACTTTACGGGGCGATTCTACAACAGAAAATAAGAAAAAACTTTATATAAACATATGTCCTAAACGTCTTAGTTTTTGAACTACGGTGTGTTAAATATTAAAAAAAAAACTTTTTTAATTTTCAACACCTCGTAGTTCAAAAACTAAGACGTTAAGGACATATGTTTATATGAAGCTTTTTTTTATTTTTTGTTGTAGAATCGTTTGATTAAGTTTGTCTGTTGAGTTACTGGACACCCTGTATGTATGTAGGTTATTTGATTAAAATTGATGAAAACTTTGATGTCTATTGGTGACTAAACGGTGAGGTTTATCGACTTTAATAAAGAGTACCTTATTTTTTAAGTTTTAGATGAAGTGCCCTCTGGCGGTATTTAAACAAAGTACTTTTGTCTTAAAATTTTAGAATTTGCAAAGCTCGATTTGTGTGCCAAATATCAACTGGATTGGTTAAAAAATAAATGCAATATGGCGAAAAACCAAAATACAAATTGAACTTTGACGGCTTGTAACTCGAAAACGAATGACATTTTGAAAAAAATTTATATAAAGCTCTACCCTTATTTTGACAAGTAGAATCACCCCTTAAGTTTCGTGATCGATTTTGGGACTACCCAGTTAAAAGCGTTAAAACGTAATTAAAAGTCTATTTTTTGCTCTTGGTAATGGTTTCTTGAGAAAATAAATCAAAGTTAGTAAGAAATATTTTTAACTCTTAATTAAATAGCAGTAAAAAGTAATCAAACTTTAAACTTTTTGTTAAATATATCGTTACTTTTTGTGTTACTACTTACGCGACAGGAATTTTCTTGCAAGAAAGTTTGCTCTGATAAATATTTCAGCTGTAAATTAACCTCTTATTTTTTAGACTAACATGCATAAAAAAGTAAGATCAATTATTTGTAAAAAAACCTTTATTTTAATTTACACCTAATTTTTTCAAATATTAATGAGCCCTAAAAAAGGCCCCGTTTAATTACTTTTTATGCTTTTTAATAAAGCATTTTTTTAACTATATTTTTTCCCACTTTTTAAGATTGGCAAGTTTTAACCACCCTGTATATTATAGGGCAAATTTTATTAAAGGCTTTTAGTATTTTAGACAGAAGCAAAAATTTTTACAAAGAATAACTTTATTTTTAATATTAAAAATAAAACTTTACAGGTATAGGTAAGTCCATCCTTGGACACACTGTATGGTTTACCCAAAGTTGGGTAAATAGTGAAAATCGGTATTTGAGTAAGAATATGAATACCGTTAAAAAGTATTCGAATACTAAATATTCAAATACTAACAAGAAAAAAATATTGGAATTATCAGTATTCATAAATAGCAGGATTGGGTACTTATGAAGGTCTTTCTTTTTAAAAAAGAAATAGAAAGAAACATTCCTTTCTTTTTGTTCTTTAAAAATTTTGAAGAGCATGAAAAATGGTCCTCGTCTCATTTCTTAAGCGCACGGCATTCTGATATTTACCATATTGGTATACGAACACTGACATTCTCGGAATTCGAATACTCTAAATCCCAGTATTTGAATACTGCTATTCACATTTTACTATTCGAATACTTTAGGTTTCTCAATTTTTTAAATTCTATCTTTATCTATTGCTGAGATATAACGACATAAGATTGTTGGTAAAAAGTAGAGATGCGCTTAAGTATTTTTAAAAGCACTACTGCTGAGTTACGGATTTCTAATTAGGCGAATTAAGAAGTAATAGCAGCCTTTGTTATCTTTAAATACCCAACGAATGTCATAAACCTAAATTACTATGTACTGTGAGGGTCTTAAGCAAGGTAAGTGGTAGTTTGTTAACATGGGACTTAAATACCTGGAGATTTGGAGAGGCAGCTGCATGCTGGAGACCCTGAATGCACCAAAGGCTCTAAATACTTTTAAAACATTTGGTTCCATTCTCCTCCACTTTCCCCTACATATAGTTCATACGCTGAATATAGATGCGACGCATATGTAATTTGTTAAATAAACGCAAAACTCTATAACCGCAATTACCTGAAATCGCTATAAATCAACTGTTCGATATTTTTCGCGAAAGATGCATAATTTATTTGTCTACATGGGTACTCTCTGGTGCTCTCGAGTAGGTATAACTTTGAATTAATCACTTTTAAAATTATTACTCAAGTAGAGACAAGAATAATTTTAGATGTAGTGAAGAGTGGTTTATAGTGCACTAAATTACTGTAAATTCAGTTTATTTTTATTAGACTTGTACCGGATGCCAAGCTATAAATTTTGCACCCCTTAACTGTTTTATTTTTTATCATACAAAACAAATACAAATCTTAGTTTGTAGGGTTAATTCTGTAGTTTTTAAATCAGTAATCATATTTTTACTATCTCTTGGGATATATAGGTTACGACAAAAAGTGTTATTTTTAAAATCGAAAAACCCTGTAAATCATAACAATAAAATCTTTTAAGAAACTAAAAAAATAGTAATTTGATATATATTTTTTATTTGTTTTACAAATAGGACCTTTTAAATCTAAAGAATGAGTGTAAATGTCAATTAGTTGTAAACTACGATTCAAAAAAAAAAAACACGCGGTTATCAGTTCCGTCTCACGTTATTCTATTCTATTCTATTTTTGGTCCCTTTAGGTCCAACCCACCAGCTTTCCTCCTTCCGGACTATGCTTTCCAGGGCTTCCTCGGTGGAAAATCTGGATAATCGAGCGTAACTCCCAGAAATTTCAAAAGAAAACAAAAATAACTTCTACAATCGACGTAATGCATAAATTGTCGACTGCCAAACCAGAGACCTGCTACTGGTGTTACGTATAACCACTCTTTCCTTGATTCCCGAAGGTAAAAACGTCCGTACGGCCACCTCTAACCGCCACCCGGGAAGAACTTTTACGCACGTCTGCACCGTCCGGAGGTCAAACAAAAGAGTCTTCCGCTCTCACGTTCAAATTATTCCCCTTTTTGGTGCTCTCGCACTATTAGGACGACGCGATAGGAGAGCAATAGTTGATTGCCGTCTTTATTTGTATGATGCCTCTGGCTTTTTCTTGGCTAAATTTTATTATATCAGATCAATAATTGCTTATTAAAAATGCTTTGTTTGGCCATAGTTTTAAAACTTTTATAGATGAAACTATTTTTTTAACACTTTTTGAAATATTTTTTAATAATGATTTAAAATAAGGGATGTTCAGGTTAATAATATTTTTTTCGTACCATGTTATCTTAAATCGCTCAACTAAACAATATTTTTATTTTTCTTATGGGTTAAAAAAATTAGGGGTTGTAAGTTTACTACTTTTTAAATTGAAATTAAAACTTTTAGACTATAAGATAGGTATATTAAATAGAATAGGTTTGAACACACAAAGTTAAAATAAATATACTTTTGTCGTACCCTGTATATTCTAAGAAATAATAAAAATCCGATTACAGATTCTAATACTACAACACAGAATCCTCTAATAAACGTTTAATTCCGTATATACCACTAGTATATTTTTAGTTTATTTCTAACCTTTAATATAGGCTAAAATGTCCGCCTAATATAGGTGTATTAATATTGCAGTACTATCCAAATTTTAGACGTTGAAAGTATACGTTTATTTATAATATAAAATGAGCAATTAAAAAGCGGTTTCTAATAAACCCTATAAATTGGTATATAATATACAAAACTGTAACGTTTACTAAACACGTTAAAAAGTCTTAAATTTTATACGTTTATATTTAGAATAAATTTTACGTTAAAAAAGCCATATGAAATAAATCAAATATTGACGTATACGAAAAACGTATATTTTTGTATGTATAATATAGGTATATGTATTAGGTAATACATTCGTTTAGGCTTACTAAATCTAAAAAAATAAAATAAATAAAATAACAAATTCTCAAATCAAAGGACGCAACTGGTAACACTTAACACTGCACTCTAATAAATAAAAGTAATAAAAAACACAACAAAAACTGTATAGAACATAAAAAACAGTTAAAACTTAAAAAAATTCTAGAATCAAACATAATAAAATAATAATAGAGTCTTTCACGTTTTGGCATTACGGTATCGCTGTTTGGACAGTTTAAGCCAATCTGCCTGTCCGATAGCTTTGTCTGTGAGTTCTCCGACAAATGCAACTCCCTGCACCTGGTGCTTACCTTGAAATGAAATTTTGACCGCTTCTGTAAAAAAGAAAACCCAAAGTCACTAAAAAGTACAGGTGATCTTAGTGTTTTTTGCATAATAAATTAATTGTTAGAGTAGATTAAAGATACGCCCAAACCAACGCGGGATGCGGGAACGGGACGGGGGCGAAACGGATGCAGAACCTATTTCTACAGCGGGATATGAATATATTTACACCAACGCGTTGTGAATACATACATATATCCCGCTGTGGAAATAGGTCCCGCATCATAAAACAATACTCCTATATCCATGAGGAATATTTTGTCTCCAAATTAGTCCCGCTCCCGTCCCGTTCCCGCATCCCGCGTTGGTTTGGGTGAACCTTTAACCTGAATATGATAAAGGATAAAAAATAAAGGTAATTATGCCGAATAGGGTTTTCTGCCAATTTTAAGATTTTTAAAAAATTTTGACTTACATGTTATCTCTTATTTGTTCCTAATAATAGTGTAATGGCGCAGTTATAAATAATTTAGTATTTTTTGTAAAAAATAAAAATTTAGATTTTTCGAAAGTTTGTCACTTTTAATTTGAACATTTGGCAACATCGGCAACTTTACGCATCCGAGTTCTATATGTAGAGGATTTTTAAAATAAAATTCAACGTGACCGAAGTCACGGTCAGGTTAGTTCTTGTTAGTCAAGTCTCTTTTTTTTTTTAAATTGGCTTTTTTAAGGAATTAAAAAATTTATATCCCTTTGACATATTTTTGATGTTGCCAAATGTTCTTCATATTTGACTTTCAATAAATGACGTTTCTTTAACCTTGTTTGCTAGTTTGAGGTTATAAAACATACATTTTAATTTTCTGTTACATTTCTCCATTTTTAACAAAAATATTCATAAAAAAAGATTTTTACTTAATTTCGGACGTGATTTTGACAAATATTAACTCATTTTACTTATTTTACCCTGCCCAGAATCCCTATTCACATCCCGGTCCTGGAAGTTTCTTTAGTTATAATTAATTAAAAACGGGATATTTTGGATCAGCGCCACTTGTATTGTATTTAGAAGAGGGTCTAAAATCAGTAAGTATCACTTTTTTTTAAAAAATCTTAAAAACGGCAGAAAACCCTATTCGGCACTGTTACCAAAATAAATAAACACGTGTTTTATTATTTGTTTAATTTTAAGGTCTTTATTGTAATTGATTGGTTTTGTTTGTATCATTTGATGATGCTCTTAGGAGCGAAACACATGTCACCATTTAACGGTTAATTAGTAAAAAAGTGTTAAGACCGAGACTTTTGTTGTTTTCTTTTGATATGTTATATCAGGTCTCTTTGAGAATATGGACGACTTCTTTCAACCCAAATATTTCTAAGAAAATTAAAAATAATACTAAAATAGTACACAATACACGTAAATTAAAGCGTATATATTAGACGTTTATAAATGGTGTATTAAAAACGTATAATAGACCATTAAATAACCAAGATATATTTCAATAATTTTTTATTTTAGTGTACTAAAAATTAAAACAAAACAGAGGTGTAAGGTGTGACATTCACCTAATCCAAGTGTTTGAGCCATAATCATTCCTTATAAATAAGGTATAATAGGGATTAAGAGATCAAAACGAAAATTTCCGCAACAGGTTCAGCGGCCATTTTTGCCGACTACATCAAATAAAACATCAACAATTCTTATCTAATATTATATGTTATATGTATAACTATTGAATTGATATGAGCGCAATTAAAATAAAGGTAAAAAGTAGGTACTTACTTTATTAGCAATCGGAGAAACAATGCACTGCACAATATTTTACAACAAGAAACATGAAGCCGGCCAACGTTTTGTTTAGCGGCTTTCGGCGGCCATTGAATCTCATAAGTCACTTCGAACTTCGAAGGTCGAAGGTTAGTTACAAAGCCGAGGAGAAAAGCGACTGCCGCGCATCACGTGTCGTTATTGTAAGGCTGTTATTGGCTGTTATTGGAATAATGCCGAACGGATGAGTAAATTTTGTAGATTATTGGTACGTTTACTTTTAGGGAATTTTAGACAATATTATTTATATACAGCACAAAGTCAAATATTTGCAAATATTAACGTCAAATTAAAATTATAAAAATATTATTACTAAACCAATGATATTGTCATAGAAGAATGATAATAATGATTTTAAAGCAATAATAGTTAGTTTTCTAATAAAAAATAATCTATAATAGACGTAGATTATGCTTTAGTTTCACACGTTGAAATTTCAGTAAATAGTAAGAAAAAAAAAACGTTTTTAAAATACTCGACAATAAGAGTGTTTCATGAGATTATCATTAATAGTTCCAAACTATAAACATATTTTTGTGCATTTTTAAAACACGCACATAAATGAGACCACAATATAAAGTAAAATATTTTTAAAAATTTTATGATATTAAAAGATGATATGACATACGTTGAATATACGATTAAAATATGCACGTGTTTAAAAAATGTTTAATAGAGGTGTAATAAATATACCAAAATCAAAAATACACGACAATATCGTTTAATAAACGTTTATTAAACGAAAAGGCAAATTCTTGTGTTGCTTGG